>JACDJE010000032.1:618921-982840 GCA_016647715.1 Pavo muticus | reverse complement strand
CCCCCCCGCATCTCCCGCCGCCCCCCGGGGCGCGTCGCCATTTCGTGAGGAGAGCGCTGCGAGCAGCTCGCTGCGACGGAGGGGGAAGGGAAGGGCGCCAGGGAGGTGACTGGAGAGACGGATGAGGGTCAGACGCCCCGGCCCCAAGCACAACAGCCCCCGGCGGCCGCCGGCCCTGCCCCGTCCAGCCCAGGCCCCGCCGCGCCCCAGCCGCCACTCACAGTTCCGGATATCGGAGATGAAGACGGCCAGGCCTCGCATCCCATCGCCCTTCGACACCGCCGGCATCGTGGCGCGCGATCAGGGCCGCCCAGCGACACGCCGAACCACCGCAACTACCACCGCCGCCACCCGCTCTCCCCGCGGGGCTCCTCAGGCCGCTGCAGCCGCCGCCTCTGCAGTGCGCATGCGCCTGGGTGGCTCCCGCGCCCCCGCGGGCGGCGGCTGGCGAGGCTGTGGCGCCCCCTGCCGAGCGGAGGCAGCGCCTCAGCGGCCCTGCCCTCTCCCGCAGCCCCCCGGCTGTCCCCGCAGAGGCCCCGGTCATCCTCCCGCCCGCAGGCCGGCGGCGGTGCTGCTGGGCCGTAATGTCCCTTCACGGTCATCAGGGCAAATGGGCCCGGGCAGAAGGCCCTTCTGCGTGAGGTATGACCTAATCCCTGTCTCTCCGTGCCATCCCGACTGAGATTTTTAATGATTTTTGAAGGAGAAGCGCTGCGTTTTGTGAGAGGTGCCTCAGAAAACGTGACCTCTAACGAAGGAGGAAAGGAATGACAAATTCAGCTTTTCATTCCATGGGTAAGCTTCGGGCAGTCTGCTGATCTAGGCTCTTGTTTGTGAAATGAGAAGGGGTACAGACCTTCTGGTAGGATACATAGAACCATGGTTTCCCCAGAGCAGGCTGAAAGAGGCCATGCCTTGGTCCTCCTGGTCAAAATAGGTCCCAAAAGCAGTGAAGAGATCTCCTTCACAAGCCCTGCATGCTTGCTTTGCACCTTCACAAGCCCCAAAAGCATATGCAGAGCCATCCTATCTTCCATGCCCCTTGTGAGAACAGTACAGTTGCTCTGAATTATGTGTGGCTCTGCATTACTCCTCTGGCTCCCAGGGCATGCAGGTGTGTGAGACATGCTTCTGTTGAAGGCCACAACCATGCAGAGCAACACAGTCCCACGCCACATCTCCTCTTGAGATAGAAAACATTTCAAGGTTAGACTTCCTTAAATGAGCCAAAGAGGTTGGACTGCATGGAGCATTTAATCTCATCAGCTGGAAATAGATTCAAAGGGTGTCAAAACTGATCTAGTCTGCCTAAACAACGGTATGTTGAAAGGTTCAGACATAATGCTAATGGTTAGCATACTTAATGGATTATAATGACCTCCATAAGCATTAAGGAATACTGGAGATCACTCGTTTAATATTTTCTTGCATCTTTCAAGCTGCTTATTTTCATCTACGCCTTCATTTTTTCCTTTTATTTCCCTTTTGTTTTTATTTATTTATTTATTTTTGCTTGAATTGAGACCAGTAATTAGATTTTAGCTGCAGTCTATCTTCCAGAAAGGCACACAATCCTGATCTGACACCACCAATTTCACTGTTTCCCTGGGTAGTTCATTCCTGTGGCTTCATGTTCTGTATTTAAAGCTTGCATCTTAAATTTGTAAAGCTTCAGTGCCTCCAAATAATGATACACTTTAACCTCATATAGAAAGACTCACATAATATTTTCTGGTAATGGCTATGTATATCGCTTAGGTCATCTCTCAAGGGTCTTTTCTGCATGTTTTCAGGATACATTTTCACACCAGTACTTCTTCATTGTGTATCTATTACAAGGAGAAGATGACAGTATCTGGTAGTTACCAGTGTATCCATTTTTTCCTGGATGTGGCAGATCTAGAACACTAACAGCAATTGTGCACAATCAGTCTTGATACAGATTCTCTGCATATGGAGGCTTACATGAAGAAAATAGTCTTATTTCATAGCTTTATAATCAGATTTTGATGCATAACAACAATCTACTTTTGATGTAGAAAACAAGATTTCACTAAATAGAATTTTTTCTCAAACAAACAAACAAACATATTTGTGTTTGAGTTAGCCAAAATAAGAGGTTGAACTAATTTCTACTCTTTAAAAGCAGAGTGACACCTAAAGGCCAAGTGCATCAGTCCTGTGTGGCTGCATTCCAGTCACTGCAGCTGCAAGTTGTGCAGGCATGCTTAAAACTACCTCTAAAGAGGGAGCTTAAATATTTCTAGCTGAATAGTTACGGCAATGTCAGTTGTAAACTCTGCTTGAAAAGTGGAGTAAACACACAAATAGAGAACTCCTTTGGGGCTCTTCAGTATTTAATTATTTCTAACTTACTTAGTGCACACTATGCATTATGTAGTTATTTTACATTCACCTCCTTTTACTGACTTATGAGTATCTACCATGCATTTTCTTACACCGTCTTCTTTTTGCCTCAACAAAGACTTGTGCAATTACAGTGAATGTGTTGGCATGTATGCCTCTACTTCCTCTTAATCAAGAACTCACTATCGAATTACATAGAGTAGGGACAAGATACTCATTTTAGGTGAATAAATAGCCAGCTAGAGGAAAGAGAGCTTGTAATGATCTCTAGATGTATCCTGACAGAAGGAAATTCTGTAATGTCAACCCAGGCATTATTGGAGAGCACAGAGTTCACACTAGATATAATTCCTTACAAAACACACTAGCTGATATATCAGGAAAATGTTCCACTTTGAGTTTAATGTCTACAGAATACCAGTCTGTGACAAACCAGACTTCATCTGTTCCATTCATCTCAAGATACTGTGATTTTTAAAGAGATTTCCAATTACTGTAAAATCAGCATGAAGGTGGCAATAATCTCAAGAGAATTCCTATTATGCAAAATGTTTTGCAGCATAATTGTTTGCCCAACAAATCCACAATGTTTATCTCTTCCTTGTGCCATCCATAAATTGCTTTAATCTTCTTCAGAATTTCAACACAATTTGGTAGAAAGACTTTGAAAAATTAGTCTGATCTTTATAAAACTAATATTATTAAACTGTCTTTTTTCAGCTGGTGAGTGTATGTTTGTAGGAAGTACAGCTTCCACCGCATTTCTTCTCTGCCTAAAACTTACAGCTGTGTGGTAGTTTACAGACAGAGTTTAATTGTTGTTCTGGAGCTTTAAGTGCTGTGCAGTTTCAATTCCTATTTGGTTTCTAAAGCCAAAATGTGATTGATTTTTGAGTGTGATTACATATCATTATGAGGAATTTCAATACCAGAAATCATCCAACAGCCAGCAGAATTTACTGTCCATGCTGTGTTTAGTACTGCCACAGCTATTCTGCCACCTACAGCTACTCTTCAGCCCTACATGAGTGTCTGCCAAAATCACTCTAGAATAATTTGGAACAGCATTGTGCTTAGGATATGAAGTCACACACAGTGGTACAGAGCTGTGTTGCCAGCTCTTTGTACCTCTGTAATCAATTTCTACACAGAAGGAAATTCTTCTTTTCCCTTTGTTATTTTTGACAGATTTGTCCCTCACTTCCTCAGTGACTGCTTTCTTCTCCTCCTTGTGGTCATTCTAACCATACTGGAAGCAAAAACAGCTAAAGAGAAAACAGAATTTGTGGCTCCTATACATGTGTACTCAGTCTTGTTAATCTACCTGACGTCTAAAGTTCATTATCTATTGATGGAGAGCATAGGTTTATCAGTAATGCCTTCTGCCATGTCAGAACATCAGATACGTTGCTTCTAAGATTAAGAAGCACAAAGCTAAGATAATACCACTATCACAAAATCTAAATTTTCAGGTATGGATTTGCCTAAATCTCTTCTATACAGTGAGCAACTCAATGACTGGAAGAGTTTTGCACTCTACCGTATATATACAGAAGTGTAAAATAGAATAGTTAAGCTTAAAATAAACTCAAAGAGAGTAGCCAAGGTAAAATAAGGGTGAATAAAGGGTCTCCAAATAAGCTGACCTTGCCCCCAGCTTGCTGGCAGAGTGCTGACAGCCATCTGGGTGACTTCGTGCATTGCAATAAATTCTATATTACTCCTTCTAGCTCATAGGAAGTTTTTTTCCTAGCTGTTTGTCTTAGTCATCTTTCTCTTATGCTGCAGGCTTCCAAATGAAGCCATGGGCTTCATTTCTTGCTGAGAAACCATTTTTGTTTCCAAACCTTTCTTCGCTGAGTACGCACAGTTACTCCCCAGGAAAGGAGCATGTTTCTGTTCTCCAGGTGTCTGGCAGTGCTCTTTTAAAGGAACAGTAGTGCACAGAAAAACACAGAATTTAAACAAAGATCCCCTTATCATTTGGATTTACCTAGCAGCATATCAGCCTTTCGAGGGGACTCCCCAGTACCTGGCAGTGTACCCTTACATCTTTGAGTTAAGAAGACCTGTGATTCCCTTAGAGGCAGCTGCAGGTTCCCTCAGGGGCAGCATGCACAGTGCCAGCTACGTGCAGCAAACCTTTGGTTCAGTCCCATTAAGGATACAAGAGAGTCACCAGGATAGCAAAATAGGAATGCAATACAGGAAATGACAGATTTCATTACAGAGTAGCTGGAAACAAACCTAATTTTTCATACCCATGCTTTATCTCTGTCTTTCCTGCTATTGAGAAATGTATCCTGGAAATGTTTAACACTTGGGAGAGATGAACAGCATTTTACAAAACAACAGAAAATTCAGTACCCAAATGAACATTGATTTCCCTTCTGAAGTCCTCGCAACAATTTGTATCTGTGTGATTCAGGGTACAGGGGGAGGGCACACATATTCAGAGCTGTATCTTGTTCACTGACTTGAGTTCAGAGGAAAAACACTTCTGTTTTTTGATTCAGTGCTGAATAATGTTTATGAAGATGTTAAATTACACAAGAGGGAAAGAAAAACGAAGGGTAGATGAGGAAATCTTTCAGTTCTGCTTCTGGGAAGTGACACCAAGTTCGAACGGTGGCAAAAAGTAGGTCTAGAAAGGCTTTTGCTGGGAAGGGTGGGCCTGAACGTGCTAGGTTTCCACCATGACTGTTTTTATCATGCCTTCACATTTGGTACTTATTCTCTATAAACAGCCCATGAAATAATAGGGCTACAACAAAATTCCCACTGCAGTGAAAGTATTAGCATCAGAGTCATGCTGCACGTGGAAACACGTGGTAAAAGGTCAAAGCAGAAGGTAAAAGTCTCAATTTAAAACACAAGCTGTTATTTTAAGGCCTGTTAACAGCCATCCGTGGTTTGACACCTCCTTTTCCAACACCAGGGACTCGCTGACTGACTTTGCACACAAAGGTCCTCTCAGACCTCACCTATACCATCGCTTTTATCTGCAACCCAGCAAGAGTGTAACTAACGCTCGCTTCCTTCAGGTGCAGGTGAGCACCACGGCAACCTCCACCCGGCAGAGCAGGAGGCTGATGAGGAGGCACGGAACACCTAGATAAAAGAGCGGGCGGCCGCCATGATGGCGCGACCCGCTCTCAGCCGCCGCCTCAGCACCTCCCATCAGGCGCAGGGGCGGCACCGCCCGCCTGTATTTCCGAGGCGGCGGCGGGCGGTAGGTTGTGGCCGCGGGCCGGCGCTGCCTGGAGGCGGCAGCGGCGCTCTCGGGGGAGGGAAGGAGGCGGGCGGTGGTGCAGCGTCCTGTCCGTTTAGGGTATATCGGCCTGCCCCGTAGCTGGGATGCGGTGATACGGATGGCAGAATCACTCTGGCGGCCCTGCGGGGGCTGGCCCGGGGTAGGTAGGCCGCGGGGCGTGCTCAGACTGAGCCCGCAGGGTTGTGCTGGCCTGCAGGCTGGCTCTGACGTAAAAGAGAAAGCTTTGGTATCCCCAGAGTACAGGAGGCAATTTTTAACGTTACAGTAGGGCAGCGTAGAAGAGTAGGGGAATGCTTTTTAACACAACTTAGAAACAGGCTTATTTTCACACCTGAATTTAGCTTCTGTTGGCTTTGGTTCACTATTTTCTCCCCCTCAACCACACAGCTCAACAGTTTGGGCTTGCTTTACTAAACCAGTTTCATTATCGGAGCATTTACTCTGACAGCAGTTAGAACCCAGCTTCCTCTTTCGGAAGTGTCATATAAGCATTCACTCTGATTTCACAGAATCCTTAGATTTGGAGGGAACCATTAAAGGTCATCTAGTCCAGTTCCCTCACAACTAACAGGGACATCCACAGCTAGATCACACTGCCCAGGGTAGTTTCTAAATAGTTACTGTGCAAACCTCCAAGATTATGTTTTTTGACTGCTTCTTTTGGATTACATAAGTCTATGCCAGCTTCTCTATTTCTTTTAAATAAAACAGCATTTAAAATATCTGGCTGTGTTACCTCGTGGAGGCTCACATTAAGCAGGGGCTGTCACCTGGCTCTGGGAGATACCAAGGCCTCAGACCAGCGTGTCAAAAAAAACCATCTCAAACCTTAAACCTCAGTTTTCCTTGCACATTGCAATACAACAAATAAGAAACAAAACTCTTTGGTGTAGTTAATATGAGGATAATAAAATGCTGAAGGAGGCTTGCTAAAGGAAAGACTTGATGGGCATCTAGTTTTGAAAAGCTTGCAAAATTTGTGCTTTTAGTTTTCATATAGAGCATTTAAAGCTTGATTTATTCATCTTCAGGTACTAAAATGATGCTATGCACTTAATTTTTGCTGATACTGTTTGTATGGCAAAAGAAAGCGATGACAGTACCTTCAAATGGGATATAGGTGCTATGGAACAATAGCAGGTAATAAAGAAGGAAAATTGACTCACCCCTTCCAATAACCAGTAACAGCTTGAGAGGAGTGCAATCTCTATCCAGAGAGATGCTGCTCCCTCAGCTGCCAACCCTTAAATGAGAGTAAGGAGGGGTGTATCCTGGCTCCACTCCTTCTGGTCACTCAGGTGCATTGCTTGCACCTGAGCTCCCTGGGTTAGCCATGTCATCTCACCTGCTGTTCAACCATTGGTTCAGGCTGTGACCTGGCAATTCCACTGCATTGCTAAAGATGAAGTAAATAAAATAAGGTTCCTACTAAGAGTCAATATTAGAATGTCACTAGCAGAAAATGTTGCTACAGGCTCTGCGCTTTATAGATCCAGGAATGGATGTTGGCTTACAGTAATTGCCAGATAGATATGATCAAGGAAATGAACACATTTCGATTTCTAATCGGAGTTCATTGGTGGTTTTTTAAACTTGTCTGCTTCAGCTGTTAAACACTAACTTCTTTCTAGGAATGTGAATGCTGTTGCTAATTGCTTCTGAAAGTGAAATCAAACACCTCCAGATCAATATATACCAGCTTCTGGAAGAATCGATATCCTGTCCAAATTGTTAAGATTTTGTATTGACTGTTCAGGCTCTCAACTGTTCCCATCTGTAATAGTTTATAGATCCTGCTAAGCTTGATGGAACAGAGTAGATGCTATCAAGAGCAGCTTCCTTTGTCTAATCTTTTTTTATGTTGAAAACAACGGTACTAGTGACCTTGAAGGCAAAGAAGAAGAGTAACACCTTGACTACTAATAATAGTGAAATATAAAGTGGTATACTAATTTAGCTTTTGCCTTGCCCTCTGGATCCAAGAGATATTAGAAGACTTGCTGCTTTTATTTTTGCATTCTTTTTAAGACTTGATTAAAGTCTTCAAGTGATTTTGTACACAAGGGCTTTGATGCTGTCTGTTCTTCGGTGCTAGTGACATTATACTTTTTTCGAGCACTTTTTCTGCCATCACTCTCCTGCTTTGTTGGCTGGTCACATACTTGCCTCTGTTTTAGTGCAGGATGCCCAACTCCTGCAAGATCTTTCTCAGATTTCAGCAACTCACTGCTAAACCAACCTTGTCCAAATACTTGTTGTTAATCTCATGTCAGCTTTACTAGGATTGACCTCACATGGCTACCAACAGAACAAGTCTTGTAAATATAGCTTGAAGAAATGATTTAGTAAGTCTTCAGAGTGAGCGGCAGAAAAGTTAGTTCTTCAGAGTCATACAGGAAAATTTGTTTTATTTTAGAGCAAGGGGTTACGTTTGGCAAAACTTCAGACAGTTATGGGAAAGCTAACATTTTTCCTTCTCCATTAGGATCTCAGTATTGTGAGAAGCAGCCAGATATATGTCTAGAACAACTAATTTGTTATACACTAAAAATCCCATTGTGATCCATAGGGCATCTAGAATTAGCAGCACATTACTTCCCTCAATTTCCTCTACTCCACTTCCACTAATGCCAAGTATTCTTTTTCTTTTTTTCATCTTATCCACTTCTTGGATGTGGAAAACAGTGAAGCTCATGAATGGGGAAAAGCTGAGAAACAGTCTCTCTGTCTATATTTGAATTTCTTTCATAAAATCCTTCTCCTGACAGAACTAAGTTGTGACAGATAAATAGCACTGAATTGAACTGTTCTCTATTAATTCTCAATACTTGTATTTGGAGCTGGAAGAAACTATCAAAGATTTTTTAGTTCTCTTTGTATCACCGACTTGGTGAATTCATTCAAGTTCTTGCTCACTGTAATAAAGGTATATAGTTATAAGCACATGGCTATATTTTCTTCTGTTCCTTATTTAACCTGTGTCTTGTTAACTGAATTAGGCACGATCAGTGGTATCTCTTATGTGCTATGGAAAAGGCAAGGCTGTGCTATTCTGGGCAGCAGGCATTTATCACAATTTCAGCTGCAAAACCCTGTATTTCTTTAGGAATTCTTTAAAAGAAAAGCTGCAAGCACCAGCTTTCCCTGGGATACATCGAAGAATCTCTTAAAGTACTCTGCTATGTTGCTGCCCAGCCAAAGGTATTATTAAACAGAGCTGCATTAATAAGTCTTAATCTATAGGGCAGAAGATGAGACAAAGATTTGATGTTTCTTAGACAAGAAAACTGAATTTCTCTTAAACAGTTATGCTCTTCTGTTTGCAGAGATTCGAACCCTCATATTTCTGGGACAAGAAAAACTTGACACTGGGAGAAACACTATGAGGTTTCTCTGTGTTTCTCTTTCTTTAACCGTGATTTGCTGGCTAGCTGAAGGTACCTTGTCAAAAACAGATGCTAAGAAAGCTGCTACAAAAAAACTGGAAGAAAAGGTAAGCTGAATAATTGAAATACTTGTCTTATTTAACGTGTGCGGTGATCTAAGCCAACTTCGAGAGGTGGCAAGGCTATTCTCATTCTTTAAAAAAAAAAATGCGTTGAAAGCAACTGTACATTTCCATTGAAGCTTGTTCTCACAAATGAAACTACATGAAATTGTCCTTTCTTTCATCTTTTCCGACTGTCACGAATGCTTCACTCCTTTAACCAATACAACATAGACTTCTGGAGCTTTCAACTCCAATGTAAGCTGCATAAGGTTGCTGTAGAAGCAAGAACTTTTTGTCCCCAACTGCATGTAAAGGAGGCATACCTCCATCCCTGTATTGGCAGTTGAGGCAGCAGTAGTGTTGGTCAAGAGTGCCGGGTCATTTACAGAGGGAGAAGAAGACTTTCTCAGCATTGCCAATGGGAAAGCTGTGTTCTGAAGGAGGAGTTTGAAGAGCTTGCAAGCCAGTGTTTTGTTTAAAGGCAGAAGTAATTCAGAGTCCCTGGCAATTAGAGAAGATGATTCTACATGCTGAAGTCTCTCTTAACTTGCTGAGCATGTTCTTGTTTCCTTCCTGTTTTCTTTCAAAACTATAAGGCGGTACAGCAGTGCAGGAGAAAGGGTGTGCATGGAAGTATATTTAGCAGTGCATATACCAAATATATGGACTTCATGTTACCAAAAAAAAAAGGAGACAATCTATTCAAAATCTTGTTCCTCAAATTATAGGTAATCCTTCATTATGTAGACACATTTCATTGTTTATATTGCTTGCTCAGTGTCTATCAGGAAGAAAATCAAATATGCTGCTAGAACTACTAGGTGCAAAGGCAATACAGACTGTTGAGACTGGCCTTACTCCATTTCTGTGTGCTCACCATGCACACTTTCTTAGTGTGTGGGATTTATTAGCCTTCTGACTTCCTGCTAAGTCTACCTGTGCTGTTGCAGTTCAAGCAGATCTTCCATAAGAAGGGTGTTGGGAACTTTAGCTGTGACCACAATGCAGTATACTTAGCCTAAAATATGTCCAGTTTAAAAGTCTTCTTTGAAATTTTGGTTAAGAGCTCTTCACTAACTTTTGTTCATTTGGGGGTAGCCAGAAAGCAGGGCCTAGAATGTGGAGGAAAACATAAAGGCACTATTTTGAACAGATCTTGACAACTAGTATGAAGGCTGTTGTCAGGTGTAGAATTTGTAGCAACTGAGATGAAGGGGCTGTGTTTAGCAAGACAGGAAACTGATGTCCCACCTAGGATATCCTGATCTACGCAAGCCTAAAATAGCGGGGTATAAGCTGGATCTTTAGCTTTTTCAATTTTACAAATGATTAGGTGTTGAATTTCTTGTCTGTATTTTCAGGATTGGCCATTAATAGTATTTAAGAGGTGCTTTCTTTTTTTTTCTGCTTTTGCATTATTTTCATGTTTAATTGTGCTAGACTGTGGTTTAGAAAGTGCTAATGTCAAGATGTGTCCAATGGCAGGGATTATCATAGACCCCCAGTCTGATGGGGGTCATGAACATGCAGTTCAGCAGTTTAAAACTTCTTGCAGAGTTGCTTTGTATGTTATGAACGTACCAGTCATCAGGTGTGGTGAATGATGTTTTTTCATCTTATCACTTGATTTTTTTTTCTTTTCTTTTCCTTGCAATCAAAGTAAGATTATTGATGATGACAGATCTTTTCCCAGCTCCTCCTTATTTTCTTTTTAAATCAAACTATTTCACATGATTTAAAAAGACCACTCGGAGTTTAATGTTGTTGTTTTCTTTTTGAGGCCTGTTGCTTTTGAAAATAGCTGCTTATAAGAACTGTTGTCTTCCCCCAGACACCCCATTCTGATAAAAATGTGCAGGACCGGGGACTGGTAGTTACAGATCCAAAGGCAAAGGATATTATACTGGAACACAGAAGCTACTGCTCCAAGAAGACGAAAGAAAGACACTTCTCAGGAGATGTTCTGGGATATATTACTCCTGTGAGTTAATAAATCAAGTAACGTTGGTGCTTGGAATGAATGTGCAGTGGACTGTACTAATCTTGCCTCTTGCATCCCTGCTATAAAAATATTTTTGTAGTATTTGGAACTTCCAGTCTGCAGTCAAATATTCAGAGGATTATTCAAGAACTGCCTTGAGATTCAGGTGGTCTCAAACTCTTGTTCTCCCACCCATCTCTTGTAGGATATCTAGGTCATGCTGTTTTTCTCACCAGTAAAACAGTTGTTGTTTTTTTTGTTCTTGAATGAGCCATGTTGCAGTAAATCCAGGAGAGGAATACTACTAAGTATCCTTATATTATGCAGCTACCAACTTGAACCTTCTAAGTAAATAGTAAAAATTTTATGCTGCTGTCACACTGATATCTTGCTATCCAGTCTTACTGTTCAAAGCATCCTCTCTTGAATAATAAATGTTACTTCCTTTTGTTTAGAGAATGCCTCTTGTTTTGTTTTTTGCACTGCTCAGAACAGAAATAGGTTCCCTATGAGCTTCCAGCTTTCTCGAGTTCTGTTGCACATAAGTGCAGACCTTGTACATTCAGATCTCTGTTAAATCTAATTGCTAATTCCTCCAGTTTAGGTGAATTTGCATAAACTGAAGATTGACATCCATGTAGCTATGAAAGTGTTATAAGTGCTTTATTATTTAAACGAAAATAAAGCTGCAGAAGGTTTTCTGAAACTAACAGAGATCTAGCAAGTGATTACAATTGTGGTAAAGAGTTCTTGTTGATCAAAATCAAAGTGGTCTGTATGTCTTGCTTGTCATCTCTCACTTTTTTTTCCTCTCGTTTCTTTTGCAAGTGGAACAGCCACGGCTATGACATTGCTAAAATATTTGGAAATAAATTCACACTGATCTCACCAGTCTGGTTACAAGTGAGAAGGAGAGGAAAGGAGAGATTCCAGTTCACTGGGCTCCACGATGTAGATAAAGGTTTGATTTCCTTTTTGTTTGAATATGGATTACAAATAGGATCACTGTTCCTGCTGCAGACTGATGGGTAGTTAATACACGCATGTGCATTTTTCACACTGCCTCTCACTGTCAAGTAATTTCATCCACTAGTTTTAGAAAGGTTTTTAGACAATGAACTGTTCTGTTCTCATTTGCTTCCACAAATGCACGTAGTTTCTGTCCAGATAATGAGTAGAAAGACAGCAGGCTATCTACAAAGCCCCCTTTAAAAAAGGAAGAGACAAAGAATCTCTACAGACAGAAATAGTCCTTTGTGTTTGCACTGTGCAGTTATTTATCTGTGTTTATTCCTTCTGCCCTTGCAAAAAAGCTCACACAAATAAACTAAAAAGCCCCGTGAGTGAGTTTGTTCTGGGAATGAAAAATGAATTTAATCTGAAGAGAATTTTCTCCATGTCAAGGAACTTGCAGCAGATTCAGAATTCATACAGTATGCTCTTACTAAATAATTAGTTTGGTTTTGAACTTGATTGAAACGTGTCTGTAAAATGCCATTTTAAAGAGCTCTAAAGATTGTTACTACCATGTTAGTGGCTACTAACAGATTAATTCTAATGCAGTGACTACCAAGAGGGAGTGGATGGGACACTAGGAAGTACCATCTGAATTTAAAAAAACAACCAGATTTAAAAACCCAGCTAACTTAAAAAAGAAAGGAAAAATCATATTCTTCCCAGGACTACACAGCTGCTGTTCTCAGGAAGCAGCGAGATGTTTTCCACGATGAAACAGAGCTATAAGCAGCAAGGAAGAGGGGCTGGGAAGGACTCTTACAAGATTGCTGTAAATGTGAGTTATGTGCTGTGGTGGAGGAGAATAGCTTCAATTTTTGTGTATCAGAGGCTGTTTTCCTCTGCATTGCTTATGAGCCAGTAGTCTGTAGCAGGAAGACTGATATAATTAAACTTTGCTACATTAGTTGGAGAATGCTTCAAAATACGTTGTCCTTGTCAATACATTTATGTTTTAAGAGCTGTTTTCTTGGTACTGTTTGACAGGCTGGATGAAAGATGTCAGAAAAAACTCCAAAAACATCAAAATAGGTGAGCCTATGTTTTATGTTGCTTTTGTCAGTTTTCTTTTACTGCTAGCAGAGCAAAAGATGTCTGTGTTCCATGTGCATTGGAGAGAAGGGAGATCAGCATAGCCCTATGAAAAGAGGTGTCTGAAAAGAAAATTAAAAGCAGTTAGCTATAGATAAGTAAGCAACTGAAGTGTGGATTCTGTTGGTGCCCAATGTTTTACCTTGGTGTCTTGTCTCTTAGTAGACCCATGGCCACTGGGCCCTCTTTGGGGCCCAGTACTCTGCATTTAATATGATGTGCTCACCTGGGGAATAATCTTCCAACTTGTTGCTCAGGGATTCCACTCTTTTTATAAAGGAGAGAAGGAATCCAAATCTGACTCAGTCGTCAGTCTTTTCCTGCACTGCTTGCTTCTGCCCTTGAAGCAGAGACCTCAAGAGATCTGCTGCAGTGTGTTTGCTGGGAAAATGGCAAAATTGCTACACTGATAATACTGTGCTAGACTCTTACTTTTGCCTGTAACAATAAGAAGTCGAGGCTGTGAAACTAGTAAAACTGTTCTTGCTTCACAAGGTGGTATGAAACGTGAAACAGGTAGAAAAATGGAATGCTCAGCGAGCTATTCTAAATTACTTCAGCTGCCAGGTGGTAAAACCCTTGAAATCTCTTTTGACTCTTCTAAAATACTTGCTTGTTAAAAAGGGCTTAGACATAGTTTTGTATGGCATTTCCAGCTTGCATGATTTTCAGCTGTTCCAACAGCAGTTTTCATTACTCTCGTCTGACTACGTTTTTAATGTCTTAAACGTGTTGTTGGTGGAGGGGGAAGCAGGGGGTGAGAAGTACCCTCAAGCACCTGTTTTTTTCCAAAATTAAGATTTGTCATAGGCTCTTGAAAGGAGCCAAAAGCTGAATATGGGGCTGAACGAGACTAAATTAGAATTTGAGGTGAACTTTTCTACCTTGCTATTCTTGTGATAGAAGAGAGGCACAACTTACAGAACGATTGCCGTTTCATTTTGGTGTTCTTTTAAGACCTTCCTAAGTGGAACTTCAGTTGTCAATTGAATGCATCTTTTCTTTAAACTGGCATCAGTTAGCTATTAATTAATGTTTGAGTTACCATAAAACAAAGAAGAATGTTCTATGGTGTCAACTTTTCTGTGCTGATAAAATTGGAGTAAAAAAAACCCACAACAATCCAAGCTATGAGATATCTTGTTTGGTGATTTACCTGCTGCTATCATCTGTAGAATTATACTTCTATTCTGTTTTTACAGAAATAATGCAGTGTAGATAATATTTTTTTAAATGTTTGTTACTGATTGACTTCTTTGCTTGATAGTGCCTAGAATTTTGTTTGATGGCCGGACTTACCATGACTTCGAGAGCGTTTTTGGCAGTGAAGATGAGATAGAAGAGCTTTCCCAGAGTATGGTTCTGCTTGCCAAGGTAAAAAGACTTCAACAATGCTTTTGAAACAGTGCGAGATGATTTCTGGTGCCTTTTATAAAATATATTTTCTCCTTTCCAGTTTTCATCCTACAAAACAAAATCCTGTTCGAAATACAAATGAGGCGCAAATCTCAATTGTATATTCTAGAATGTGTCCAGTTCCTGTATGTATGAAATACAGCAGTACTTAAGTACAGTTAACTGAAAGCCTAAAGTGAGACTACATAAGTCTGATTATCCTAAACCTGTTATCACTGGCAGTTGCACATTTCTGCCTGTTGTAAATTCTAATTAATAAAACCCATTCCAGCCGGCTGATGTGCAGAGTAACATCAAAGCAGTAATGGATAGCTAATAACCTTCTCATGTAGGTCACCTAGTGAGCAGAGTGATTTCTTTAATTTCTATTAAAAAAAAAAAGACAACAAACCAGCCAGTAACAGTTACTGTGGTGCTTTTTTTTTGAGGGGCTGCAAAACAGTCTTGGGTACAATGAGTGCTGTTCTCTGTATTACACAAATATGTTCAGGCTTCAGTGTACTAGACATGATTCACTTTTAATATCAAGAATAGCTTGCCAGATATCATTTACTGCATAGTTTTGTTCAGGTCTGATAAAACAAGAGTCCAGGGAGAGAAAAAGAGGGTTTCCTTTAAGGAACAGTTACTGTTTGCTAAGACTTTCTTTGCATCCCCTCAGCTTAATGCTTTGGAGCATTGCTTCTAGGACTGGACAGACTGCACCCTAGAGACATTCAGCTTAGTGGCTGTTCTGTGAAAACCTGCCTAATTACTGTCAAAATAAGAACACTCTCCCTTGCTGTAGGATGTAAATAAATCTTCTGCGTTCTAGAGGAAGATGGATGAAGAGGTGAACTGAATACTTTCTTAACTTTTGTGGCTGCCACATCAATTTTAGGTCTTCTGTAACAATTAACCTCTTAAGGAAAGGGTGCTCAAGTCCAGCGATATCCTTGATCACAGTAAACAAATTTTTGTAAGCAAGATTAATTTTGGAGATGTTTGGAATAATGACTTTTCCAGTTTAGTATTTACATCTTTAAAGTCAATAGCTCATGACTTTTTTCCCAATATACATGTAAATGTGTTTCAAATGATTTGCTTAACAACCATCTTCCGTTAATGGCTGCATTTTTCCCAATCTGATACTGGTTTATCCTGTGAGAGTAGGAGTCAGTCGTGCATAACTAATAGAGATTTTCAACTTTAGCATGTTAGTTAAATAATTTCTGCTTCACTTTGACTTCTTCATGAAATGATGCATTTGAGATGAAACTGCTATAAGAATATGAAGCGTGCTCAATCTGTAATACTGCTAGAACAGCTAAAGTAATTGCGTGCTTCAATATTGTATTATCTCTGCAAGCATAATGAATAGGCGTGGTAATAAAGTGTATGTTGTTGTCAATTCCTTTTTTTAGAATGAAAATTTTGATGGCTTCGTAGTTGAAGTTTGGAGTCAGCTGGGAAATCAAAAGCAAAAGTAAGTATAAGTCTTTAGGATACAATTACTGAGAATTGCCTCTTTTACAGTATCTTTTAAAAGTTTAATTAGTCCACGTTGACTTGAATTTGTCATTTTCTATAAATAAATACACTTAACTCTAGGTCAACTGAAGATTGTTTCACTTGTCTTAAAACTATTCTACACGAACTCAAAGGTTACGTATTAATACTCATAGTGGAATTAGCAGACCACATTGCCCTTTTGAATTTCAGTTGTGCAAGGTGTTACTGTTGAACAAGGATGAAGAGAGTACCTCAACTGTATGTGTTCTCAGGTGCTGGCATTGGCCTTTATTGTAACACTGATTGGTATGTGTTACTGGATAAATAGCACTGACTTTGAGTTAATTAGGAAATCTTCCAGGACGTTATATTAAGATCTTTTATACGTGCTGAAATTAGAATGAAAATCCCCAGCCTGAAGCAAACCTATGGAGAAACTGGCTTCCAGTTTTTGCAAGCACAACATTTTTAGAACTTTAGAGTAGCTGATCTACCTTTTGGTAACTCTACTATGAAGTTTCACAGAGACTGAATTGATTGCGTTTGTAAAAACTAAAGGGTTTACCTGTATTAAGCTGTTTCCTGATATGTTCTAACCTATTTTCCTTGAGCAAAAACCCCTTGGCTACCTCAATGCTTTGGATAGAGTATATAGGTAAAGCAAATTCTGAACTTCAGGAGAAAAAGGCAGAATGTGTGGTGAAATGACTGATTCAGTGCAGCATTCTGAAAATTTTGGATTAGTTGCCTCAGGAAATTCAGGCATCCATTCCCTAAAACATAGTACTGCTATCATCTCTCTATTGCTTAAAACATCTGGGGGAAAATAACTTAAAAGAGTTAACTAAAAAGAGATTTCTACAGAGTACAGACTTTGTTATGACAGACTTTCACCTTTCTGAGAGGATCCTCCAGGTTATTCTGTTTAGGGCAAAGGATATTGGCTGATGGTACGTAATAGTTATTTCCTGAACAGTGTGTGCTATTAAGGGACTCCTATCATTCCCCTATCAAATCAATACTCTAGGAACAAAGGAATGAAACTGCTAAATCTTTGTAGCCTTGTCAGGGGCTCCACCATTGACAGTGGAATGAATGAACCTTAAATGAGATGCTCTTGCTTACAGTTAGGTAATTTGCCAGGTTGTTCTTGATGATTGATCTCTGTACTGAGCTTTAGATCTATTGTAGTCTCTTACTAAGGCAGTCAACAAAATGGTTTAAGTGAATAGTAATTGCAAGCTAGAAGTTGGGTATAGAGGTCAGTTTATCTACTGTTATTCCGTAAAACTGATGTTTTCCTATAGGTTAACTTAAAATGTAAGTCAGACTGCATTACTGTAATTTTAAGGCTCACTGAAAGCCAACTTAAGCAAGCACTGTATTGCAAATGGCAAACAAGTATACAATGTGTTTTTAACTCTGGGTTGAGTTTGTTTCAACAGGGCTTGTCCCATCTCCTGTAGTAAAAACTGGCCCTTCTAGGGGAGGTAGTGCTGTGTAGTTGCTCTAGCCTTCAGTGCCAGAACACTACTTAGGCAAAGTATAGAGGTACTGCTTACTACATATTCAATATCTTTCAGTTATTGCTAAACAGGAATGGGAAGAGAAGGTGATTCTCAATGAGCAGAACGGTAACAGCCTCACGTGTTCTGATGCAGTAACGTTAGATTAGATGTGGATGCCAGCAAGTAAGACTTCAGGATTGTCCTAACCATAAGTCTGAAAGTAGATGTTTGGCAGAAAAACCTGAGTATAAACAAAGGTTATGAACTATCTTTTTTTCTCTTCAACACCAGTTTTGATTCAAGTGCTTAGCTGTAAACCCACCTGTGTTTTTACCCACCACTGCTGCCCTAGAGGTTGAGGTGATTAAGTTGCAGAATGTCTCTGAGAAGCCAAGCAATGACGAGCATTCTGAATAAGGCTAATCAAAGCTGTGTGCTGAAGTGAAGCTACACTTGCACCTGGAATAACAGTTATTTGTGAAAGCACATCATTATATTAAAACTTTGTTTCCTGATGCTTGTAAATGACCAGCGTTTTCATTTTGATAAATTAGTCAGTTTGTTACTTAATTGTTCTATAATTGGATCCCTTGGAAATCCAGCATCACAGGAAATTTCCCTTTTGCTTATTTTTTGAGTTAGCAGCTGCTTTGAACAAATATTAAGGGGCAGAACTTAGCATCTTGGCAAGCCTGCGTTTTTACTGCACCTTGAGTGCTTTTACGTTGAGATCTGTTAATTTCCCTTTAAATAGCAGAGTAGAATTAGTCCTGATAGATCGGTAAGCATGGATACCCACCCTTTGCTTTGCTCATCCCTGCTAGGAAAGGGTAGAGCCATGAACTCTTCAGCCCACAGAGTGGCAGTATTGCAGCACGATTCATACATGATCCGTGTCTGTTTTTCCAAAGTGACAAACATCAGTAGTAAAGCATATTCTTAACAGTAGAAGAGCTGGGGACAATTGACAGGAATGTATCAACGCAGAGATGACCCTTTAACCTTCAGACATGTAAAGCCTTGATAGAACAGAAATTGTGTGTGCTCCATATGAGGTGTTGATATTAACTGTTCGGTACATTGTGTAGGCTTTTCCTGGTTCACATCAGTGTTTATGAGATTTTTTTTTTTTTTTTTCCTTTTTCTCCTTTTCCTTTTGATAGCTGAACCTGAACTTTAGTGGGATTCAAGAAGCCTGATAACATCCTTATAGCATTTGTTCTACCCATTGCATCTCTATTTAACTAGGTAACAGTAACAGTGCTAGCACTGTGCAAGGTTTCTGGAGCCTACAAGGTCTCTCATCAGCAATTTTGAGAACCTGTAATCGCTGAGAATTTTTAAGAGGAGGCAAATTTATGTACTTTCCTTTCAGCTCCTTGCGTGTTTCTAGAAAAATCTTGCTTTTTTTGGTTTTAACTTCAACTTCAGAAACAGATGAAATTTCCTCCTGCAAGGAACAAGTAGTTGCATAAGAAGAGCTTTCAGTTTCCTGCTTATCCTAGCTGGTATTCCAGAAGAAATGAAATAGTGTGGTCTGAGGCTCACTGTGTATCTTCAGTTTACATATTCTTAAGCAGAGCGTACTTAATCCTTGTTTGTTTCCAAGAGTAAAAACTTAATATTGTAACAATTCTTACTTAGGGTTAAGATTGCTTTTTTTTTTCTTCTCTGTAATGCTCAGCAGAAGTGAAGTCTTAAATTATACCAGTCCTTCATGCTATTTTCTTTTACATAACATTTATTTGTTAACTTAGTGTAAATTTTGTGAAAGAGAATTATGTGCCTAAATGTGGGTGCCTGGCTTTATGTTAAAGAATGTAATCAGCTTAATTTATGGCTGTTTCCTTGGGGTATGAGGGCCCTGAATGCCTTGAAACTTACCCAACAATTCTGCATACATGCTTTGTATACCCCTGGGTGTATAAAATGGCATTAGATTCTTATATTCAGGCACTGAAATACACCTATTCTGTCCGAAGAGCTTGAATTGTATTGAGAGGTGTGTGGACCTAAGCTGCAGGAGCCTGACGCTGATCAGTTCAGGCTCATGTAAAAGTCCAGTACACATGCTTTGAGGTACCCTCTGTAGGTACCTACTTCTTTTCTGTGGTGTGTGAGAATAGAAGCTCCTGATTACCGATATAAGTAAAGACAAATTTGTAAGATGAAGGACTGAATCTAACTGATGCTCTTCTCTCTCATGCTGACAATCATTGCAGAGTGAAAAAGTACTCAGCTTCATGTCTTTGATTCTAACACATAGGAAATCAGTTTCTAAACAAAAACTTAAATCAGCTGAGATGTCCTCTGCGAATAATACCTCAGTTCTAATATATTTTACTATCCCTTACAGTTCAAACCTGCTTCTTAATCAAGTTTTTTTTTTTTTTTTTTTTTTTTTTTTTTTTAATCTAGAGCTTTATTGACTGACTTTACAACAGAATATTCCAAGTTATTTAAACCGTGGCATTTCAGGTTAGAAATGCATGTGGTAGAGATTGTGAACTAAACAGGAGAACTTCTGCTTTCTCAGTTTTAATTATAACAGCCAGTCAGGACAATGTCTCTTTCGCTAATATTATGTATGGATTTATTTTTATCTTTTTTCCCCAGACACCTCAGTCACACTGTGGGCACATTCATGCCTTCCTCACCAGAATCTGACAGTATACATGAAGGTGTGCACATTATTCTGCTTTGTCTGGCATTAGCTGACAGATGGCACTGCCATCACACAGGAGCAGTCTGAAAAACACGTTCTTTTTTCACCCACCACATGCTGCAGGCACTTGACATCATGCAGAAGATGACCTTCAGACATCTTATTAATGTTGGTAGGAGTATAGGAGCAAAAACCTCTTCTGGCACTTCTATCCTTCATGTTAGTCCCTGAAAAATTAATCTATTAATCAAAGATTTGCCATAATTCACTCCAGTTTTCTGGTATTAGCTAGGCAATGAAATGGCACAAAAGAGCAATTTCTTCTTGAAGTAGACAGCTTTATTCTGTCCAATTTTCTTGACAAGGCATAAATTTCAGGGAGCACTGACTATTAACTTATAAAAGAAAGTGGCAGAAGTTGGAAAGTTGCAGAGTTCTGAAGGGTCATGTAACTGAAGAGAAGGATGTAGCAGTATCTTCTGCAAGGCCTTTCAGACAGCCTGACAGCCCACTTTTATGCACTGAAGTAAACTCTTACAAGGTGCCCCAAACACAATAGGCCGACAGTGTTGGGAGAAGTGAGTTCCGAAGAAATAACTCTCTCTCAACCCTTGGGTGAGGGAAATTTGCAGACTTTGTAGGGGACAAAATACTTTGAAATTGTGAACATCAAAAATTAAAAAAAATCACCACCAACAAAAACAAACAAATCAACCTTCCAAAAAGTACTGATAGTAGAAGGCCTCATAGCATAGGATTGAAGTAGACCTTAATTAGCTCAAGATGGTCTTAAAGCTGCCAACATCTTAGTGACTAGTATGAAGTAAAGTTTGACAAGGGTGAAGTCTCTGGTAAATATTTAATGTGGGCTTTTCAGAAAGACTGGTTCTATTCCTAATTACCCATACCTCATTATAATTTTTTAAATGTCAATAGTCCTTTCAGAATTACCAGTGGCAATGTGGGAAAAGATTGTGTTAGCACACTGGAAAGCACTGCTGGGGCACAGTAAAGTTTTAATTTGTAGCACACAATCAATGAGCATTCTGTTATTGCTGTTTGGGGGAGGAAGTAAGAGTGCACATTTGGTCTATATAATCTATCTTGGCTGACAAATAGAAGTTAGCCAAAATGAAGTCTTCAGCCATAACCATTAATCCTCTCTGATCTGCAGTAAAGATCTCAGGGCTAAGACCTGGCTTGACAGGTTAGTGAGTAGATGTTCACCTAGGTGTCTCGAGTAATAATCTGCAGTTATCCTGCTACACTTCTGCTTCCTGACCTGGCCCAAGTTGAAGCTAGGTTTGGTGGTTTTTTTTTGGCCAAGGCTATATTGTTTAGATTTGTTAGGGGGAGAGGAAGTGAAGCTATTTAGATGGGGTTTGTTTTTTAGTTAGAGTGCGCTTTGTGCTTACTACAAAATAAACACAGCAATTCAGACTTTCTATTGGTCCTATATCAGGCCATAAATCTCTGTCCTTCATTTACAGTTGCAGGATTGCTATATGCCTGGATTGCCTGCGCTGTATGCCTTTCCAATTTAGCCAAAAAATATTTTGTGCAGTTCAGCGGTTAACAAAGGCATTCAGACAGATAAGAAAGATCCTGCTGATGAAGAGCACAGGATAATCTCAATACCAGAGGAACTGATTTCAATCAAGTTCATTTTATAAGTAGCTTCTCTGACATCTAATAGAGTGTACATTCATACTACTTCAAGTATAATTAGTTAAAAGGTCACTGAGCCATAAGACAAAAATCTGTAGGAAGAAGGGCTTAGCTAGTTTTAATACTGATCATAGTTTTGGTAAGACTATGTCGCGGGGGCTGTGATGCGTATGGTGGGAGTCAAAAAGTGTCTGTTTAGTTTAGTGTTGTAATTTTTTGAATGCTTTCTCTGGAAAAGGATCCTTCTGTGCTTAATTGGTTTGTCTGAATAGTGACACTCTTAATGTGGAATGTGTATGGTAAAGAATGAACATAAAGCCGTTACTTCTCAGTAGAAGAACAGGAGAAGTACATGCTGCAGGTGGACTAAATGCTGATTCCTATAACTTTGTGTCTCCCCACTGTGTGAGAGTTGTTTGGCACAGCCAACTCTCAGATTGTAACCACAAAATACTGATTGTATTGGGAAAGTGATAACTTTCTTTTTCGTTAGGATCTAAGAGTAATGGTTTTTGTAGCACCCTTAGGATTTCATCTGGCATTAAACTGTTTCAGTGGAAATAAAATTTCTTGATTACTTTTGAATAGCATCTACACTGTGCAAGTCAAGCATTTTTACCATGATAGATGATTAAATGGAAGATCAGTGACTTTAGAAGAATATCTCTGGGATGATACTACCTTGACAGAGCACTGCAGTACTGGAAGTAGTTTTTGAAAGTTCTGGTCTAATCCAGTTTGATAAGTGGAGCAAGCAACTTAGATGATCTCCTGTGTATACCCTGCTCTAACACTTGCCATCTGCTGGAATGGATTGTGAAGTTGTTTTTTACTCAATTCAAGTTTAAGCATAGCTCTGAACAGATCTGGAATTCACTGCTGAAATCCTTCTGTCTGCATTTTTGAATCTCTGCTGGCAGGTAAATATAGAAGTTGATGTTCTGAGGAATCAAATGTCTTGAAGGCACACAGGATGGCCTTGTTTATGGCGTGAATTGAATGTCTCATTGGACTCTTTAGATAGAAGTAACTTAAATTTTCTTGTTTTTCTATTCTCTTTTGAGGGATTTGCTATTAACATCACCTTTTGAAAGAAAGAGAGCTCAAAATAGATTATGTGAAGAAAATTTTGGAGCTTATTTTCCTACTGAAATTAGGATGTGGAAATGAGCTTTTGAGAAAATCTTTAAATAATGCATATAGGAGATGATACTTCCAGATATTGCATTTCCAGGCATTTATTTTGTGGTTACACAGTAAAGTGTTGGGAAACAAACATATTAAGAAACGAAAACACTTGAGACAGCAACAGAAATGTTTCTAAAAGCAGGCCTCATAAATACACCTTGAAGATTGCACAACTTGCTGGGAAAACCTCTTTATGAATTCTCAGACTTTTCTGTAGTAGCAGGAAGTTAACCTGAACCTATTCAACAATTGCTTGTTTCAGAACAGTATTTGGTTCTTCCACTGATTCATCCTTTTTACTGAATTAGACTCTAAGGAGTAGCCAGCTCTGATAACATACATCATTTTTACATGCTAACAATGAATAATTGTGAATGAATGAAAAATAAAACATTTTATCCCTAAGGTGACCACTGGTTACAATAAAACTAAGACTATCTCCTGCAGCTCAGTGTTCTTAGTCTCATAAGAAGGTAAATCTTTGATTAGTCTGCCTAAGTACTTTTTTTTTTTTTTTAATGCTAGAATCATCCACTAGAAACTGTGTTTGGATCTCTTGCCTGCTGCATCTTTTCAATTATTTCTGCTGTTACTTGCTAGCTTGCTTTTGTCAACCAGTAATGCTGGTTTTCTGTCAGTCCCTATAATAGTGTGTTTATATTTCAGGGAGTTGATACACTTGCTCATTCACCTTTCCGAAGCTCTGCATGAAGCACAACTAAAACTCATACTCGTCATACCTCCAGCAGTTGCAGCAGGGTGAGTATTCCTATGTAGGCAGCAAGTTTCAGACAAGGAATACTTTGTTATTTGATACACAGTAAATTGAAAGCTTTATTTGTGGCTGTGCTACTTAAATGAGTAAGAAATTGTTTGAGTTTGATTGCTTGATTCATGTTGCACTGAATAGTCTTAGTACTATATGTGGGCATAAATACATCATAACTTTTGAAATCAAAGTAACTTGCAGGGGGGCTTCCTATTATGGTGTTAACCCGTAATGTCTGGTGAGAACTTCCAAGAGAACAAGAGCAAAGCAGTTGTGGAGTTTAATGACTTGTTGCCAAGGAGTGAGAAGATTGTCATAAAAGTAGCACATAAAAAAGGCTTTCTGAGCCTCTGGGCACAATTTCGTCTATGATAGATAATGCTTGTCTTTAAGCAAGTAAGGCAGAGCTCTTTTCTATAATAGGGCTGCCTTTTCTAAAATTATTAGGTATGACTTAGTAGTTCACATGTACAGAAAATGAATTTAGCAATCCTAAATATTATCTTCTTACTAATTACTGTGTTTATTTGTGCAGCGATTTGTATCCAGTAGGTGTGCCTGCGGATATGGATATGCTCTTCCAGTGCACTAGCAGTATTCAGTTCGTATCTTTCAGCATTTATAGCAGAGAGATTTACTTTCTAAGTTTAGATTTGTTGGCAGGAAAAAAGCAAAAAAACAAGAGCAACAAAACCAAAACATATCTGGAAAATGAGAATATGATTTCTATGATTTCAATATATGTGAAAGGAATTCGGATCCTCTTTATATTTTTACACTTTTAAGAAAAGATACTACATTGTCTTCAAGAGACATGCAGTAAAGCTGTGATTTTTTTTTCCAGTTTGTACATCTTTAGTAGTACTATTTCTGGGAAGCCATTGGAAATGCATATTTCTGTATTTTATGAGATTTACATCTCACCCTTCCAGGTTTCTCATAATCAGTGATGATATCCATGTAAGAGTAAGCAGAACTGAAGCCATGTAGGTGGAGGCTGATTCGTGATGTCAGCAGAGTGATGGAACTGCAGTGCTGTCATTTCAAATTGAAGTGTAGGCTATGCTAATGTTACAAAGCTTTTTCAGCAGGAGGTTTACCTGCTATGAGCAGAACTACTTGGTAACATTTGTTCATGTTTGGATACCTTTTCATGTCAAAAAATGCATGGCATCCTTGCATTGTGAGCATGGTTATATGTTGCCCTACTATATAGAAGTGTTCATGGTATACAATAGCATTACAAGGACATATTGCAAGGAATGCATAATCTCATAGAAAACTGTGATAATATGGATACTGTACTCCAATCTCCCCCCTTTCCTTGTTCCTCAAATGTATGGGTCCTTGTAATGAGAGTCTCTATTATACCGTGGATAAGCCAAGTGTAGAAGTTAAGTGTATGTTGTGGTCTCTCAACTCTGCTCTGAAGGAGCACCAAATCCCTATTAGTTAAGATGGGCTTTTTCCTTGTTTAAGGCTAATTTTTTTGTCATATACTGCAGAGTGACAAAGCATGACCCGTTGTAGAGTCTTACATACATGGAACAGTCTTCAGAAAGTAGTTCAGTGTGCTTCAGGGGGTTCTGCTAACTGTAGAATAGGTGTCAGATAAGGCACATACATTGATTCCATGTCACTTTTGTTCTCTATCTCTGAATCTTACCTGGTGGAATACTATCTCCTTGTGGTTGTGCAATTATTTTTGGCTTACTGGGCTTGACTTGCTGATAATGGCAACTGGGAAAGATTAATAATATTTGCATAGTCAGCAATGAGAGATTTTACTTCCCAAATGTCCTTTTTTCTTCAACCAGCAGCCTTGTATCTGCACATGGAAGTCCAGTAACGTGAGTTAGTCTTAAATGGAGAGCCATTGTTAGGCAATTCTAGGTGAGTTAAGAGACCATAAAAGAAAAATATTGCAATGTCTGATTTCTCTTACTGTAGATATGTAATTTCATGAACAGGCTCACAGTCATAGTGCTTTATGACAGCACAGTTTCAGGGGGGGTATTGGACAAGCTTCTAAATTTCTTACAGACTGTCTTAATCTTTCAGAGTGTTTACTTCCAAGTTGCCAAAAAGGCTGAGAAAATGGAATGCCTGAACAAGCTTGTAAATGCCTTGGGTATTCTGCAGCTGGCCTTTTCTCTGCAGTGATCTGAAGAGGTGTTTTATTGAGTTTAGTGCTAGGGGACCTTCCCACAAAGGGCAAGCTAAGCATTTCTGCCTACCAGGATCTGTACGGAGCTTAAATGCTGCCTGCTGAAAAGATTTGGACAAGGTGTAGTCAGTGACTAAAAGTACTGCATTGTTCTGAGATCAGTTTCATTACCACTATAACTCTGATGTCATTTCAGCTGTAGGTTAGTGATGTAACCCCCCTCTAAACCAAGTCCTGAGTGTAGGATGCATGTTTCCTACGTACACAGGAAAGTAAGCTCAAATGCGATACCCACCTGTTATTTCTTTCTTCAGTAGCTAGATGAAATCTGATTGCAGTTAATTGAGTTGATTGTCTCAAAGTATAATTTTGAGGATTTTTTTATGTATTATTTTTCACTATTGCACAATACAAATATTTTATACCTTTCAAATAAAGTGGCTGATTTAATGTAAAATCCCTTTGCTTCCACATGCTGCTCCCTACCATTTTTTCAAGGGCAAAGAGGAATAAATGATCTGTTAAGACTATCGCAAAAGCAAACAAGATTAATTCCCTGTGAATTGGTGAAGCAGTCAGTCAAGGCCTTGTTTCTACCTCAGTGCTAGCATTCATATTATATTGTGTGAGACAGTCTTCAGAACAATGCTGTGTTTCTAGGACACTGTGGCATTAAGAGAGTAGATTCAAGTCTCTGAAAAGCACCGACTCCATACACTGTATTTTATTACCTTTCTCCCCTCCACCCCTCTGGACATAATCTGGCTTGTTCCCTATTCCTTTCTATGCTCTGTATTGTCTCCAGCCTTTCCTGCTGCAGAATATACACCCCCTATTATCCTGAGGCTGTTTGGTACATGGCAATGCAGGAAATCTTGTCATACACTAAATCCAATTCAGGCCAAGAAAAGTCCCGAGACCATACTCTTGGTAGATCATTTAAGTATTTATGGGACTACAGTCATGCATGTGGTATCCTTTTTCTTTGTTGCATCGTGTAAGTCTGGAACCTCTTCTAGACAGCACAGTGGAATGAGGAGGTGGTAGAAATTGTAACATTTACATAAAATGTTGAGGATATTAGAAAAGGGAGTTTTTGATCAGGATGATTTGTGATCAGGCTGAGGTATTATGTGTTGCAATTAATTAGAGCTACTGGGCAGCTGTGTTGATCCTCACTATCTTAGTTGTTTTTGCATGGCTTTTGAGAGCCATTTGCTTGGCTAGTAAAACGTGACCCTCAAGAAGGTAGGCTTTCTCTCTCAAGAATAGGTTGATGTTGATGGGTCATTCAGGTTGCTTCATAATATAAATGCTTAGAAGCTGCATAATGCATAGATGGCTTTGCTGTGAAAAATTTTTACTCTTGAGAAGGTTCTAGTAACTGAATGACTCTTTTGGTTGTTACCCTATGAAGTTCTGGCACAGGTCTCAGTAAACCAAAGAGCAATATGCTTTGTGTTGAATCATTACACCACAGTAACAACTTCAGTGCTTCTTTAGAAACACAGACACAGAAACCTAATTCTAGAAAACCAATCCCTGCTCATGAGAACCTTTGTAACGTTGGCAAACCGTTAGCACTCATTTCTTGTGGATTTTTCTGGAACACTGTGGGGTGGTGTAACACAACAGAAAGCACAGCAACGACAGCAGAGCAGCAAGGTCCTAGGCTACTACAGCAAGTAAGGACTTGCTCATGTATAACAGCCATAGATACAGAAATAAAGGAAAAAAGCTGCTTACCTTCAGAAGACTTCAGGTAGGTAAGGATCTCCAGCAAAATACTCCTTACTTCCACTGCCAACCCTTAAATGAGGTCTGGGAAAGGGTGGATCCTGGCTCCACTCCTGGTCACTCAGGTGCATTGTATGCAGCTGAGCTCCCCTGGGTTGGCCCTGCCTTCCCACCAGGTGCTCAATCACTGCTTCAAGCCGTGACTTGGCATTTCTGCTCCAGGTGGTACACCTTAGTGTCACATGAATGTTCTGGGGTGATAACAGAAATACTTTGAGATTCTCCTGCCTTGGTTAAATCAAAAATAACGAGAAATAACTAGGTCTTCTCTCCTGTCTGTCACTTATTCTAATCTTTCATGCTGCTGTCTTATGATTTGCATTTCATACTGGTAGTTCCTTTTTAAAGCAATTTTCTGTTCCTGTTAATTGTGATGTTACAGATAAAGCAAAGGAGAACACTTAAAACGTTTTTTTCTGAAATGCTTTATCAATCACTTGATCAGAAAAGTGCATTTAAAATGCTAATGCATGCAGAGATAAAATTTAAGTAACTGCTATGAACAGTGGTTACAATAAGGTGCATTCACTCCTTTTGGCATGTGGGAGCATGTGTAAACTGCACAAGCCTGAAGATTACTGCTCACTGTGATACTTATTACTATTACCAGATTCATTTTCATACCCAGAATGACATAAGTCTGTTCTATTTAAATACAGTCACAGTCTAACTTTTGTAGATCCTAAAACAGGGGTGGAAGCTGCTGTAAGCTCTCTGCATTCATATTTTGTTTTGGCCAGGTTTTTTTTGTCAGTAACGGTATCTTTCCATGCTACTTAGCAGTCTAGCACTGCACTGAGGTTTGGACCTCCTGTTGCTATTGCCACTCCTGCAGCTGTGCTGAATATTGACAGGGTAGGGGGTTCACAGTTCCAAAACCTTTGTGAATTGGGATTCAGGGCAGCCCTGTTAGAGATGGGAAGAGCTGTCTATCAAAGGTGCAGTTTTTGACCTGGAACATATATTACACTCCTGCTCCTAGATGGCTTTGTTCTGTAAAGGGGTAGTAAAGTATTTCTATTTCCCTGCACTGGAAAATAGCAATCATGGATTATATGAGAGGATTGAAAGTTCTCATTCCTCTCAACAAATTAGTTTGTTTCCTTATGTATTTCCAGTGTTTCTGGGATATATTCATAAACCTTTATGCAGATCACAGAACTGTAGGGGCTGGAAGGGACCTCCAGAGATCATCGAGTCCAACTCCCCTGCAAAGCAGGCCCCCTACAGCAGGTTGCGCAGGAAAGCGTCCAGGCAGGTCTTGGATATCCCCAGAGAAGGAGAATCTGTTGCCTCTCTGGGCAGCCTGTTCCAGGACTCTGTTACCCTTACCATCAAGAAGTTCCTTTGCATAATGGTGCAGAACTTCCTATGCTCCTGTTTATGGCCGTTTCCCCTTGTCCTGTCTCCACAGACTGCTGAAAAGAGAATAAATTAGTCACATTCTGTTAGATTAGTATTGTTATATAGGACATCTACCTTTGTCTTCCATTCATGTCCTTGTACTGTGTTAACTAGAAGAAACACTTCAACTTCTTGGGTAGACAGGAAGTCAAAAATACATCCATCAGTTATGGAAACATCCTAAAGTATACACAATCCATGGTTGCTTTAAAGCTTATAAATAAGTTGGATCTAATGATAAATGGAAGAAGAATCTTGATTTTTTTTTCTGCCTTTACTTTTAGACAGTAGCTGTGCTTGGAAATCCTGATTCACAGGATAAGAAGGCTTCTACTGAAAAGTGCTTCCCATTGTGTATTGAATATCTTATTTTTTGTGTCTTGATTTGAATTTTAATACTTACACAGGATTGAAGCATCCTTTAATGCATCTATACCCTTTATTTGTTGGAATCAGTGCAGACTGTTAACCAAAAAGACAGCAAAAGGCATGGAAATAAGTACCATCGAGAATCAAATAATATCTCAGAGTTCAGCAGCTGGCAAAGTACTGATAAAGGAGACGTGGAATATCCTACCCAGCTGGGATCCTAGGAGCTGAAACATTATTTCTTTTGTGTTCTACCCTGATTAAAATTTAAAGAGAGCGCATAGTTAAATGTAAGCAGTTTATTTAGGAATTTGTAATTTATGCTCCTTTGATATGCATTAAGATCAAAGCAGTCTGGCAGCAAACACTATCTGAAAAGAGACACTTTTAAGAGCTAAAAATATCAGTTTGCTTCAGGAAAAGCTGTCTGGAAAATGCATCGTTGTACATGAGATCACTTGTATGGTGCACGAAGGAAACATATTGGGTCATCTGTTCAATTTTTTGGATGCAATTTTTGCAAGCAACTTAAACTAAGAGATCCACTGGCTGAAGCTTGCTTGCATAACAAAGTATCCTATAAAGCCTTTGACTTTTGGTTTGCTTTTGAAATGTTCTGAGCTAAAGGAAGTCCTCACATGAGGGGAAAAACAGCAGACATTGTATCTATCTCTATGGAGCATTTTAAAATGCATCTGTTTACAGCATTGTCCAGAGGAAGTTACACTAGTATAAATGATGAAGTGAGAATGCGTGTAGAGGCTGATGAGGAGGCAGGAATCCAACAAGCTTTGCTGTCACAGAGAGCACATGCAGAGCTACCTCAGCAGCAAGCACAATCAGATGGTTCACATTTCCATCCACCGGATGTCCTGGAAGTGCATCATTTTTGCAAGAGAGAAAGCAGGAACCAAAGCTGTGATGGACAGAGTGTGTGTGTATGTGTGTGTGTGTGTGTGTGTGTGTGTGCATATTATGCTGCAATTACCCCTGGGATGAGAGTCTTGTTGTGTGCCTCTGAGAAAAGGTGCTAGGGCTTTTGTGTTATGTAAATGGTTGCTTATGCAGATGATTTGCTGAAGACTTCCAGCCTATTTTTCAACAGATTGTCTCAAAACGTTAGAGAGTGTTACTGCTTTTAGCATGCATGGATGTGGATGCATGTAGAAGCTATATGAGCACCGTATTTTTGGGCTTGGTAAAATTCCTGGCTTAAAAAATTCTAAACATAATATTATATAGGCTTTTATTACTAATCATAGAAAGGCCTGGGTTGAAAAGGACCACAATGATCATCTAGTTTCAACCCCCCTGCTATGTGCAGGGTCGCCAACCACCAGACCAGGCTGCCCAGAGCCACATCCAGCCTGGCCTTGAATGCCTCCAGGGATGGGGCATCCACAACCTCCTTGGGCAACCTGTTCCTGTGCTTCACCACCCTCTGTGTGAAAATAATATTGCAAGCCTCTTCAAATATTGTAGCTGTGCGGAAAGAAACTACTTTCTATGTTTCAGTCTGGTTTCTGGTTTTCTAGTGGTACTAATGTTTCCTTTTCCTGCCTCTATTTTTCTTTTTTGGGGGTAGTTTTTTTTTTGCTGTGGTATTGTTTTGTTTTGTTTTGTTTTGTTTTGTTTTGTTTTGCTTGAAGTAGGGAGCAGTGTTTTAAAAAGGCAGATAAATGTAGGTATCAGCTGGAGTTCAAATATCTCATTACAAGGAAAATATGAATGAGACTTGATATTTGGCTGTATCTGTTTTCTTAAGACTGTAAATCAAAGTGATTGAGTTATTTTATTTGCTTCTCTATACTTTATAATACTTCAGGGATGCTTTTTCACACGCCAAAAAAAAAGAGGCTTTGAATTTGAATAACAACCTTTGCCATTTGCAATTAGCTGAATTTAACCTGACCGGATGGTTGCACACTTTGTTCAGGTTCAGCAACCCCTTCAGTAACGCTCCTTTTTTGTTGCTGTGCTGAGTAAGGGCAGGGAAAAGGTCTGAGGATCCTCAGATAGGATGTTGTCCTCACAGGGATTCTGAAATTAGAATGTAACCAGGACATTTCTAGCATGTATAGTTTATTACAGACAGAAGACACAACATAACAGTGTTAAGGATCAGCTTTGTGGATGTTAAGTCATTAAAAGCTGTTATTTCTGCTGAAAACTGTGTGAAATAACTCCATGTTTACAGATTGTTGACTTTACTCAGCGTTTTATTGTCTGATGAAGTAGAAGCCTGTGAACAAAGTAGCAATAAAAATAATATCGGCTGCATCGCAAACTTCATAATGCAACACCGTGCTCTTTACTTGTGTATAGATGCTTAGGATAAGCAGTTTATGTCCTGTACATATCCTTTTGCAAGTCCTGTCTTCAGGTTGAAAGACAGTGGCTACTCCTTGACTAGCAGATCATTCTTTCTCTTGAAGCTGTATAGAATCTCTGAGTGAAGAGTAAAATCTGAAATAAATGCAAGAAACCCTTTGATTTGTTCGACATACCGCTGACACCTTTATTTTTCGTTATGAAGGAAGATCACGTTTAAGATAATAAGAACTTGTTTTGTCATGTCCTGAGGGTAGGATGAAGCTACATTTTCGCACTGGTCACAGTTAGTGTTACAGTGTGTTAAACTAGTGATTGCTACTTTTGTTTGTGCTTGGAGTTTCAAATGTATCAGTCTTGCTTAGAGTACCTGAATACAATTTTAAGAACAGATTGATTCAATTGTTCAAGAAGCCTGAAGTAACGCAAGGCAGCTTTATGCGTCAGTATTCTATCAAGTCCAGCTTGATAATATTAAATAACAGCATACAAAATGGCCTCTGTTCTTACCTGTATCTTAATAACATGCTTACCAGTACAGGTCAGTTGAGCAGTACGTCCTTGCAGAATGTGGTGTATGGGATAATTACTTTTCATTTTGAGATGATCGGCAGGGAGGTGTCGGGGTGACAAAAGGTAAATATTACATTTCCCAGTGTTGGGAAGTCTTGTGGAAAACTGTTTGGAGCACTGTGTATAGGAAGATTTAGAAAAACGGAGTGATTAGAGGAAAGAAAGAAAAAATGCTAAAAAATAGGTAATGTCTCATTTGAGGAGAGCTTGGAGGACTACAGGGAGGAAAGGAAGAGCAACACCTTTATTAATTTATTAGAGTGACAGAGTAAATGCTCCCTAAGTGCCTGTTCTGCAGAAGAGTACATGGAAGAAGAGCTGAGCCACGGGGAGAAAAAGGAAAGAGTACACCCTGTAACCTCCTTCCTCTGTCCCAGGAACAAAGGAAGCATTCACAAATACACTTTTTCCTTGTTTCCCTTGAGCTGTGGGTTGCTCCTTGTGCAGGCCGTGCACCTGAGACTCAAGCTAACCTTAGTCTTTGTTAGTAGGCACTTTTTGAAAACTTTCATTGTTAAACCTTCCTACTAAAGTTTGAGGCAAGCCAGAAATCTGAAGTTTTTCTTTTAGTTAAGATTAAAAAAGGTAGGCGGGGCAGATAACAGCAAAGGAATGAAGGGAGCTGAAGGCTCTGGCATTCTGTTCTTAGATTGAGGCTTTGTAGGCATGTTTTTGTCCTCAATTAAAATTTTTAACCTGAATCAAAATACCAGACAAAACATTTCCAAAACAAAGTCAAAAACACTGAAGATGGTCATACTGTTAAATTTAGAGCCTGATATGAATTTCATTACTTATCTAAAATTGACACAACATTCATATGATAGAACGGTCTCTAGCAGATAATGTGGCTGTTTTTCTTCCTGCTTTGAGCAATTTGCCACATTTGTAGTGAAACACACAACCTCTGTGTGTTTCTGCTTCTCTTCAGTTCTCAGCTATGTCCCAGCCATAATTTTTAACTGCTGCTTCTTGCTGTGGTTGATCTCCTTTAATGAAAAAGAGTTGGAAATCAAAGCACTTTTTACACTGCAAACAGTCTGAGGTTTTAAGATTTGATAACTGATTTGGATTATGCCAAGGCCAAGTGTTCTTCACACTACACTTTTTAGAAGCGATGAGAAGTTGCTTGCTGAGGATATTTTTGTTTTATATATGCATTATGAAACTGAAAGTATCTCAAAAGACATTGCTTCATAGCTGTACTTAGACTAGAGAGATTATAAAGCCTTGACAGTGCTTCACTGTGATTCAGCAATTTTCCTCTTTTCTGACTTAAGGTGCTTTTGATTTAAGGCATCAAAGATGATGTATTTTGCGTTCAAATGGCACGTAGTATTACTTTGATAATCATTGTCATAGTATACTCGTTGATACAGAAAATGGATCTGTTGTCATTCCTGAAAAGGGTCGGGAGCAATGGTTCTGGGCTGGTTTAGCTTTGGTTTTTTTTCAGTAGTGATTGAAGGAGTTTTGGCAGGTTTGATTCTAAATTCCTGTTTCTTTGACATGGAAAGACTAACTGTCTCTGGTAGCTTTGAAACAGCATTCTTCGTTCTTAGGGTGTTGGGGAGAAAGCAGTTAATGCAGGTTCCTATTACATTTCATGCTGTTTAGGCAGAATTATTCCAAGATAGTTAGTAATTACTGTAAGTATTTAGTCTTTTTTTCTAAAGAAACTTGCTTGAAATCCTTCCAGAATTGCATGAGGGCTGCAAAGGTTAGAGGATACTGAACCTTTCTTCAGGAAGGAAAACATTATCTAGATTAGAAAATGGTTCTTCTGTTGGAGCAGGAAGTGAAGAGAGAACCTTTCTGGAGAAGCTGGGAAGTTTTATTTGTCTTCTCTGCTGTTCACATATAGATGTTTATGTAGCAATTTTCCTCCTTTAGACCACTAGTCTGACTGGTCAGAATAAGTGGATATTTCTTCGTGTTTTTTGTTTGTTGTGGCATTCAGCTGTCTCTTAGACCTGTAAGTTTTGTGTATCAAGATCCACCATTATAGAATGGTGTGAATTGTTCTCTGTATAAGCTGTCAACAATGGGTTGGGGGGAGGGACAACTACTTGCATCTATATGAGAACTACTTTTTAAAATGTTGTTGCTGAAGCTCAAATTATTACAACCTTTGTTATGCTAAACTTTGTGTAATCTCTTCAGATATGTACAAGAAGTAAATGCTAAAACAGTGAACATTTGCTCTCAGAACTCTAACAGAAAGCCAGACAACTGAATTGATGAAAGTCATTTAAGTGGCTGGAAGCAGAGGTGGCCGAAAACAAGGATTTCCAGTTTGTGTCAAAATATCCTGCAAAGCAGAAGTTCTGATATTCAGATTCTTCAATTTACTGGTCTAGAAAGCTGTTTTAATACCTGTTCTAAAGTGTTTGGAGAATACTTCATACTGTGCAACGGTCTCACTCGTATCTTATTACTTGTGAGCAAAAAATGTGCAGTTGAATCTGGAATTAAACATGCCTTTCTTTTTCCACTTTTTTTTTTTTAGATTCTAGACTTGGAAAAGAAGGTATTAATACTGCTGCAGTCTTGGCAAATAGTCCATATCAAACTGTTTGTCTTTATTGGCTTGATGAGATGCACAGCAGTAGTGCAGCTGCTTTCATTTGAAAGCTGCAGGAACCTGAACCACTCTTCTGTCTTCAAATATTTGAACATAATATGTGCTCCTCATTCAAAATTCAGCAAGCATCCCTAACTTTAGATGTCCATATTTGAATATGTAAGAGTAGAAAAATCTCTCTCCCTGTTAGTTAGAGCTCCTTTACGTACCGTGTCAGTATTTTCCACCTCTAAACTTCCACTTCTCTAAAATTCAGATTTTAGCTATTCAATTTATTCTGTCTGCAAAATAACATTGTAGAGGTGACTGTCTTAAATAGCTTCAACACTTTCTTTCCAAAGCTGTTGTGCAATGAAAATTAGCAGAATCTATTCAATCTTCGTTTCTGCTGTTCAGAGCTTTTCAAGTAGCAGAGGGAATCTGCTTATTTTTGTTGTCCTTCATCTTGGCTATGGTTGGCAGCAGGACAGAGAACTTGCTCCTTTATTTTCTGCTGCCATGCTCCTTTTCTCCTTTGCTACAGATTTATACATGAATACTTCGTTGGAAAACAGGAGGAGTATATGACGGAAAATGCTTATTGCCATTGCAGTTGCCCAACTCATTAAATGCCACAGTTAACCAGTGTTTTGCATGTGTGTTAAAGGAAATAGGTGGTTTAATCTTTTAAAAGGTGACTAAGAGTAGACACTTGTAATTATTCAAATAATTTGTGTTTCCTTACCAAATATCTGTCACATTTAGAAGCTGCTGAAGATTCACTGCCTTGCCTTAACTTGCGGGCAGGATGGAGATCCTTTAAATTTTGATAAGTAAACAATATCAGGCATCGAAACAGCAGAAAATCCCTTGCTTGTTTCAGATGAAGTTTTAAATAAACTGGTTATGTCAAATAACAGTATACTGTAGAAAAAAACGATGTTGTTAAGTAGAGTTTATTAAATAGGATTCTGCTTTCACCAATACCTATGATTAACACTGTGAAATACTAAAATGTTCGTGGCAAACCTGGCCATAATAATCTAATCTTGTTGGAATCAATTATACTCTTGCTGTGCTTTTCTGATCTTTTTACATCTTTTCTTCCTGACTTTTCCTTCCAATATAACGCATGAAGCCACATAAAACACAACATCTGTTTTTTCAGTTACTTATGATTAGCTACTATATACGCCACCGATGCTCTCTCATGCTTGCTTTTGCTAATAAAGGAATTTGGTGCTGGCAGACCATCTCTTTATTTGGGCAAGTAACGTACAAAAAAATGAGATGTGGAAAGCAAAATCTGAAAACTTTTTTGTAGCTAAGCACAGTCTCCTATTTGTTATGCCTAGTAGATAATAAACACCCTGCCTTCCATCTTTCCTGTAGTTGTTAATCTTCCTGTGAGTATTCTGAAAATGGCACTGTCAGGAATATGGGCAGTACAGTTATGTATGGAGATTGTGAAATCGGGTTCTGTTCATAAAATTCAGCAGTGTAGAAGGCATAGAAATGATTCTTAAGTGGGCTGTCTAGACCAGCTGACTGGCATGATAGTTTTTATTGCATATTAGAGAACTTGTAAAGTATGTGTGTCTTGGATGACAAGATACAGCTTGAAATATGAGTTTATATTGAGGAGAGCAGAAAACTACATAGGAGATGACTGCTGAATACTTCTGAGTAACTGTTATTGGAAAAAGTTTGATAATCTCTTCTAATGATAGTAATACTACTGAATCATACTTTATATCATGGCATTGGGCTCATGGGTTTTGTTTCTTTACTATGCAGAGGCTTTAAGTGAAGATTTGTCAGTTGCATCTCTTTATAGACTGGGATCTGTTAGCTGCAAAAAAATCTGGATGCTTACTAATGGCTTTAAGGGACACCTGTGTTTTCCTTGCTGACAACTTCCTTGTTTTTGCTGCTGTTTGTTGGGCTGTCAGCTCCAGTACAGCATGGCTGCGACTACAGCTGTGAAAGGTTTGGTGCATTTCTTATAGATTTAGAAAGGACTTGAGAGGAACACATCTACTCTTAGAAGTAAGTGGCTTTTTAAAGACTGCACCTTTCTATATAAAATTAATGCAACTGAGGTCTGACTGTACTCTCATGCGTTGAAACAATTGTACACATCAGCTTTTGAATTCTCACTGGAGAGAGTCATTAAAATAATCTGTAGGTCAACTAATGACAGTCAAAGAGACGTGGGTATAAAAGAATATATTCCTTACCATCTCCGGTGTTTGTAGTTACCAGTTCTGAGCAAGCTGCCATCCAGCAATGACTGCATAAATTTCAGAGCAATGTTGGAAGACTTTCAAAAAAAAAAAGGTGGTGGAGATGAGCATTCTAGTTTTTGCAAGGAGGAATTAAGCCTGCATTTGGTGTGTTAGAATTTTTAAATTAGGTTCATATGCTCTAGGGTACAAGCTTGTTTTGCGTGATGTTCTGCTATTGGAGCATGCCTTGCCTGGGCATTCAGCCCTGGCACTTAAGTTACTGGAATAGTTTGGAAATTAGGAGAACCAAATGGTGACACACTGAATGTTCTTTTTTTTGCATGAATGACTTCTCTGAAGAGGCTGAAGCGATGTGACTGGGGTGATACTAAGGATGAACAGTTAACATACCTTTAATGTCAACGGTAAATACAATGACAAGTACTGAAATAAACTACTTCTTGGATATTCCGATATATCTGTTTTTGTCAAACTGATGGATTTATTTTATTACAAATTTCAGATGCAAATTCTTAAGTCACCTGAAAAGTACAGTGTAAGCAGTGCAGACTGACCTGCCAGCATGCCTGAGCCCTAGCTGAAAGAATCTGTCAGTGGAAAGAAAGGACAGCAGTTTTCAGGCTCATTTGTCCCTGGGTGTCTGACGGGATTTTGTGCTGTCTTTTCAGGACCAGTAGTTGTTGGCACATTTTTCCTCCTTGAGTTCTGTTGCTGGTTTAAACCAGATGGGCCACAGGTAATTAGTTTGGCTTCATGAAAACTATGTAGGCTATTCCATGACAAGAACAGATCCCGTGTTTCTCTCTATTTGGAGAGCAAGTATTGCAAAGGCAACAGCTGGGATGGGATATACATATTAAGGAAGAGTGCCAGCCCTCAGTGTTCTGCAAAAATTCCATTTGGTTCGCAAATCCTATCTTGTTTCCTGCCCAAAATACAGCAAGTTTTTGTTTGTCGGTCAGTTCCCCAGTGATGTGGAGCTCTCTTATTTTATGAAGTGACCACTCCCAGCTCTTTTGTATTGTGAATCTCTGGCACTCAGTTAACAGTTTTCTTGCTTGTCAAATTGTCTAGATTTCTTTTTGTTTTTTAGATGCCTATCCTGATCTAACTTGAAAGTTTAGTAGAGAGATTCTTGCCATGAAGAGCAATTGAACAAAAAGTTGGGAATGCTAATAACATCAGGGAAAGTCATGCTTGTGTTTTTAGGATGGATTCATTTTTGTTGTTCAAGTTGTGATTTTTCTGGTGCACAACTGACAGTGTCCTTATGCTTTCTGAAGGCATCTTAATTGTATAATTCCTTTTGTGAAATTAGTGCAGCAGCTGAAGGCAGTACGTAAGAAGGGTTGGAGAATTTTTTTCTGAATTTAGTGTGTGTGGATGGTAGGGAATGGTGTTGGAAGGTGCATTATTCTAAGGCAAAATAAACTATAAGTCACTTCTGATGGGAATTTAATTAAATGGTTCTTAAAATCTACCAGTGAATAAGTGCTAGCATAATGCTCCCAGACTACCTGCACCATTAGAAGGTTCTCCCTCGTGTCTACATCAAGTCTGCTTGTTTTGTAATTTATAGGCATTTGTTGTCCTGTTCCAAGCAGAGATTGTTGTCAGAGATAATCAACCCTTACGCTGAACAGGGAAGTCTGACAGCTGATGATCTGTGTTCGAAAGACAATAGCTTGCCTATTTGTTCTGTGCATCAGCAGACCGATGCATTACTGCAGGGACAGCCTCTGCCCTGAATTGTGAGCCATTTACTCATATTTTTCAGAAATCTGATCTGAAAATTTCAGCACGAGCCCTTTGACATTTACCATGAAATGTAGTGTTTGTATGAGTTGTTTAAACAGTGTTTAAGTGTTTGGTCTTGGGTTTTACCAGGTTTTTCACATTCCTTCATTGCTATGTGGAAACGAGTTGCATTCTCAAATACTCTGTACCTCTGCTAGATTATAATCTGGAATGTGGATTCAATAGGTGAATAGGCAAAGCTACCCACATTAATTGCAACAGGATTTTGGATTCCAGTAGCAAGAGGTACCAGGAAGATAGAGAGATAACAAAGCTTATCATTGGAATATTGGCTCAAAATGTTACAAATGCATAGAAATCAAGGAAGAAATGTAGAATTATGCAAAATAGTATGAGGATCACACGTTTTCTGCTCTTAACTCCAAGTCATCTCATTACATTAATGTCACATTAAGAGATGCGGGATCCTCTTTCTCAAAATGATGATCCCTTCTGCGGTGTTGGTACTCATCACCACTCCAAATAACTGTTTAACCAAGGTTTTCTATAGGGCCAGTAATGGCATCCATTAAATAGGAAGGCTGTAACTGACAGTAATTTTGTTTTAAAATGCACATGGTGTTTATATGATGCTGTCCCAGAATGGTAAGCTTGTGATAACAAATGACGAGATTTCATTTAAAAAAGCAAATTCCTTCCCTCATCTCCTGTGACTGAAAACTGATTGTGTAAAATGACTGATCTCCACAAAACTGAACCAGAAAATATAAATGTAAAGAAAAAACAAAACTGGTGCTCGTGCTTTTGCTTTTTATAAGCTTGTTTGGCAATCCTGTTTGTTTATATTTACTAAACTAACTGTAACTGTTTGCACACTTAATAAAAATATATTCCCAGTTTAAAAAAGCCATATGTTGTCAATAAATTAGACCCTAAAAACAGGTCAATATAAATGCTGTGTTTAGATCGGTACTGCAGGCAATGAAACGCTCCGTTTTCCTGTAGCAACTGTTTTGAGCATTTTAAATCCAGAAGAGGAGAATTCATAAAGCAAAAGGTTCTCAAGGTATATAATAATTAAAATGTATATGTTAAATAAATTAAATGAAAAGTACTTGGTTTTGGCTAGTAGTGTTCATTCTTAGTGGTTTCCTACAGAGGAACTTGCAAATATTAGCTTTCAGATGTTAGATACATTTTAAACTTTCCCTCTTCCCCCCAGATATGTATCCAAAATAATACGATTGTCCCTGAGAACAAAAAAAAGGTGAGGAGAGACTCAAGCCTGAAGTAAAGAATAATTGTACTGTTTGTGTGTTTGTTTTTTCCCCTGTGATGTTTAGCCGGTGTTCTTTCAATTTGAATTTTCTGACGTGATGCACTCAACTCCCTTATCTATGAACAACCATAGATAAGCTTCTGTTGGAAGCCTGTAAATCTGGACTCTATCTCAGTCTCCAGCTGATGTAATGATTTTGTGCTAACTGTAATATTTTGTATGCTGGTGTACTTAAACAATTAACTTGATGTTCGTGGTGTCCCAGCACAGTAGAAATGAACTGCTGTTTATGTTTCCATTTTTTATTTCCTCATTCTTTCAAAATTTTTGTTTCTAGTGATGAAGTTTCTCTGGCTTCATTAACAGTACAGCAATCTTTGATGTTATATGAACAAAATATGGTTTGGAGATATTAAGACGATGGGATTTGGTTGGAAGGGCAAGGAAGTTCCTGTTTTTCTCTTCCAAGTCTCTTCCAAGACTCCTCATGTGTGAAACTGGGAGAGTCTTAGAGGAGAACCAGGTGAAAAAACACAACCAGAAGAGCGTATGTGAGCACTGGTGATTGCACTGCTTTTATGGAGTTACCTTTGTTTGATTTTTCTTTCTATTCTAAGAGGAATGGGACTTGCGCAGAGAGTGTAAGCGAAGGAAGAGCTTTGTAATAACTTGTTATTTATTCATTGTTTCTCCAGCAATGGATGTACCTCAACACTGTGGTTCAATGAGCTAACTTTGGTTTTTTTTTGTACAGTCCCTGATTTGTCATATTGATCTGGAAGCGTAGGCCGCAGAATAAGATAATGTGTTTAAGCTCTGATTTAACTGAAATTTGGGGTGCATTACTGTTTAGATTTCTTCAGCTCTTGCAACTTTTTGTTCTCAGAAGGGAACTATAGAAAAAGAATGCAGTGTTACAAATGTATGTATTTGAATACTAATCATGTGCATTTTCTGAAATGCTTACCAAGTAATGTGCGTCTATATAACAGCCTCAACACATTGCCTGCAAGGATGTGCTCACTGATGGAGAGAGGTCAGATCATGCTGTGCATTTTGAAATCCCCTATCAGCTGCATGGAATTCAGACCATACTATGTATTAAATCTGTTTTCATCTGTCTGAGAATCTGTCTTTTTGGTTAATCGTTCAGTATGGTCACGTTCTTTTCTGACAGCAAGGATTAGATCTATAATTACTGTTCAAGCCTCTGAACAGGAGTATCATATGAAGGTCCCATTGTTGACTTGCCTGCTTCATCCAATACTATTGCAGGCACAGATTAATTCTATTTTTATCCTGATTTCACAGAAAACAAGGTGTCTCTAAGCTTTATCTGTTCTGTTCTTCATCCCTCTGCAGAAGCTTATTTAGTATCTGACCAGTTTCAAATGAAGTGGACAGAGGAATAGAATTTTATAGTCACATCCCTGCCACTTCATGGAATTGGCATCTATTTCCTCAAGACCAAGCAGTGAGAGGGCACCGTAGTGGAACATTTATAAGACATCAGAGAATCTAGTTGCAAAATGTCCATAGAAACCAGGATTCGTGTAGAACTTTGTTTTAAATATTGATAGTGGAGAATTACTTCAGTGAGCTGTCATCCTTCTAAGATTTTGGTGAAGCTAAAATGATATAGAGTAGTAACAGAACTGCCAAGAGGATTTTTACTGAGAGGAAAATGGTTTAGGATTTTAACTTGTTTATTCATTTAACTGCTTCATTATCGATGCCTAGAATTGCATGCTCCACAGAGTAGAGATTTAGCTCTTTCTCGTGTTTACTGTAGAACAGGCTGCATGCAGAAAGGACCAGTGCATTTGTATTCAGTGATCGTGCATTAACTGAATTCAGTGGTCTGTTCATAAAATGCAATAGCATTATACTTCAGTGCAGCTAACTGTGAGGATCTATGAAAACTAATAAGATCTATGGTGATGAAAGAGCAGAGAAGGGAAGATTTGCAAACAGCTGGTTTACAGAGAAAACAGAATTACGCACAACAAGAGAATTAAGTCATTACTGAGCAGATGACTTCTGAAATAAATGTACAGAGGAAACAGAAAATCAATCAGCTTTCCATTATGAAGGACTATTCAGAGACATGAGGATAAAGAAAAGCTCTCCCTTATAAGAGAGGGAGAAGGTGAGGTAACCAAACAAGAACGCAGTTCAAACTTGCACGGAATAGCAGTCGGTTACAAGACCTTTTTTTCTTATCTTACTTCATTTTGAGAGTAATCATAGTGAGACAAGAAGTAATTGAGAATGTAGATTCATTTGAAAGTAAATGAAATGGCTTGCATGGTTGAAATATTTTTTTTCCCAGTCTTTCAATATGGAAGATGACGAAGTCAAAACCCTGTAGAAGTACTTATCAGTAAAATGCTAATGGGAATTTCAATACAAGTGACCATATGCTATTTGGAAGGTGCAGGTCATAGAGATTCTTAAGCTATAATGCAAACTATCCTGCACTTAGGTTCGAAAAGGATAGCATAATCAAAAGGGACAGTGAAATTCTAAGCTGTGCATAGAGAAATGGCTAGAAAAATGAGATTTCATCTGAGTCTCTGGCATTTATGTACTGTGCTATAGTAGTTTTTTTTATATGCATAAAACAGTGAGCCATCAGGAGATGCTAACAAACTGAAGGGAATATATGCAAATAAGAGCTACGATCTCAGGGGAATAGTTGTTTCTCTCTGTATTGTCTAACAGAAGTTTGTGTCAGAAGCCTACAAATGAAAATGGAGAGTCTTAAAAGAGCTTCTGTACGGGGTCTGTCTGGGATGGAGTTTGGTTTCCCCGGAACACTCCATACTGTGCTCTGTATTTGTAGCTAGAACAGTGTCTAGCTGTCCCACTGAAGTTTTGTCTCGTGCTGAGCAGTGCTGGCACAGTCTGGGGATGGGCAAGAGGTAGGGAGGGGACATCGCTGGGGCAGCTGACCCAGTCTGACCAAGAGTCTTAATTCCATGCCATAAGACATCACGCTCAGAAATAAAAGCTGGGAAAGGAGAAAGAGAAGGGGGGATTCTCGTTATGAAAATGACTGTCCTCCTGAAAAATCACTATGCATATTGAGGCTCTGCTTATCAAGACATGGCTGAACATTGCTTGCTAGCGGGAAGTAGAGGATAATTGTCTTCTCTCTCTGTACTTCCACACGGCCTTTGCTTGTTTGTTTTTTTTTCTCTTTTCTCCTCTTGAGTTAAGTAGTCCCTCTGTCAACTTGTGAGTCTTTCCCCCTGCCTCCCTGATCATATTTTCTCCTCCTCTTATTTTGAGGAGAGGGAATAAGAGAGTGGTTGTGGTGGAGTTCAGCTGGCCGTCAGTATGAATCTGCCACAACTTCTTAGTCAAGTGAAAAGTGACTTGGCTAAAAATGGGAAGAATGGTTGTAGAAACAAGGTTTGAAAAGGAAAATCAGTATTTTAGCCAAGAAAATTAATCTCTTTGGAGCACATGGTGGAAGCTGTGTCACCTCTCAAGGAAACTGACTGCTTTAAAGCAAAGCTATTAATGTGTCTTGGACAGCTGTTGTAGTCCGAACAAGAATTGGACTGTGTCACCTCTTAGAAATGTTATCTTAAACATTATGCTCAAAAAGTAAAGTGCTTGTTTTCTCTTCATAATGCAGTGGTTCACTAGAAAAGGATAGACAAGATAGGCAAGTTCATCCAGCACCTGGGCTTATGTCCTATATGTCATGATGGATAGTATGTCCAGACCTCAGATGAAGAAAATGATTTATTGCACATTCTGTAGTAGTATATAGGGTTTCTTTTGTTGTTTTCTCTTGGAGCTTGCTGTTGTTGTTTCACTGCAGTAACTAGTGCACAGTAAAAGTCATCTCTGTGGTGAATTTCTCCTCTTGGAGTGATTGTTATAGTCCATGTACATGCGAAGTCTAGATTAGGTGGCCAAACCTGAGTAGCTGGAGTTTTATTGTCAGCAGGTACTGTTTCCTAGATAACTGTGTTGAACAATCGATGTAAGAATCAAGTAGGAGCACTAGTGCATCTGAGAAGAATGTTAAGGAAAGTGAATGAAATTTGCTTAAGATATTGAGGCAGAAAAATACACTCTTACAATAGCAATAAAAAGGGTTTAGTATAAGCTATTATAAAGAATACCCCTTTCTGCTTTAAATTTACTTCTTGAAGCCAGATTGTTTCATATTTATAATACACATTACATAATTTCAGTATGTTTGTAGACCAGCAGGACCAGGTTTTTTTTTTCACACAGCAGATTTCTATTTAGTGCATGACTTCACTATCTTATCCAGTGCTATCTTCAGGTGAATTCAAAGATAAAGAAAATGAAGTGCTTCAGAGGTCAGGGTTAGTTCCAAACAAAGAGACTTTGAGATATAGTAAATCATCTGCTTTTCCTGCCAGTCATGCTCATGTACGTGCCTTCTGTCCCTTTGCATTTGTGTTGCATTGATAAGCAGAAAAAATCACCAAGGTTTTAGTCATCCGACAATAACCAGGTTTCCTTAGTATGTATCTTATACACTCTAAGTAAGTGCTGATGAACTCTGCCACTTTGCTGAGTATTTTGGAAATGATATTTAGAGCTTAAGAGAATGACAGACATTTGGGTTACATTAAAAACTTCTTCTCTCATGAACTTCCATTGTATTTTCTATGCAGAGTCTCTTGACTTTCTTTGTGCTTGTTTTCTCAATCATGTACCCAGTAGAACGTATCTGCCTTTAAGTTTAGGATTAATTTATTATTTGGAAAACCTTAAATAAGAATAATAGCTGTACAAAAATACTTGTTTTTATCCTTAGGTACTTTTTTAAACACCATCCATGAAAGGGCAAAGCATCTTCCTTCCTGCCAGATTTATTCTAAGTTGGAAACGTATGCCCTTTTTTCTCAAATGGGTTTCCTTTGTAGTTAAAATAGTTTGCTTACAAGCTTGCTTTGCAGAAAATGATGACTATATCCATTTTAACCTCATTTTTTTCTATGTTCCTTGACAACACATATGAAAAGTGGATACATTACTTGCCCTCTACACCCAAGTTTCATTAAAATAGTACCCAGCTTAATCTATAATGCAATCTAACTCACTATAATATCTAATGCACATTATAATTACTTTTTATGCTTTTCCTGTCATGAGTAATCAAAATCAATTTACTGAAAATGTGTTTTGTTGGGGGTTTGCATTGGGGAATTGCTTTGCCTGCAGGCATCCAGGTTGCCATGACATTATTTCAAAAATGTCCTTCATTTTCTTTATTTTGGAGAACAGCTGTAGCTTGCAGTTGCAGCAAATCACAAGCAGATAGCTATCCAAAAAATTAGGGTCCACCAATGGGTTCCAGAAGTGAACATTTATTTTAATTTGTTAAAACCTCAGAAAGAAAGGGTTGGAATTTCTTTTTAATGTGACAAGTATATCACTGGTTCTGAAACCTGAGCCTGCTAGAGCACCGCTATGCTTTGTACAAATTAAAGCTGCATATTCCAGTGCGTACTTGGTCTCATTCATTGACCTGACTTGCAAATATCATTCATGCTTTACTCACCTATAATATGACATATGTTAAATGATTTATTCTGCCCCACTTTATAACCTGTACTATGTTAACTACTTTCCTAAAGTGTCCTTTTAAACTGATGAATGAATGCTGTTATGCTCTGGTGATCCATTTAGGAGATAATATTGGATGAAGAATTTAGACACTGATCCAAAAGTGATAAGGGTCAAAACAAGTGATTTTTTTTCATTTTATTACTTGCATCTGTTACTGAGCATCTTTTTGGATTTTACAGTTGAGTTGGACTGTGAGTGGTTTTAATCTGTAGTTTGTCTAGATAGGGGTCATCTGCTAATTTCTAGGAAAAGTAATATCACTGGGATGTTGTGAAGTCTTCAGTATCTTCCCCTCTGTTCTTAAGTGTAATCTCATGCATTCCTATAGAAGAGCCAGTAGCTGTTAAACTACTTTTTTCTTTGTAGTGTTCCCCTACAAACCCTGCTTTCCCAGGCTATTTAGGATAACACACGGCTTCTCTACATGTGCCTCAGAGCCCTCTGGCTGAGGACCATGATCTTGCATCTGTGCCATGTGCTTAAGGCTTCCTTTTGTGCACTGCTAGTTTGATGTTTTGAATTCTCTTTGAAACATACTCAGAACTTGTGTGCAGTAATTGGTTGGGTTGAATGGTTGAAGAAAGTCAAGTGTTTCTATGAATCCAAAGCTGTCAAAAATACACCCTCTCACCTCACTGAAGCTAGATTTTGTAAATGATGAACAAAGTTCTTTGTTTTTTAATTAAAAAAAATAGGCAGAGGGGATTAAGAATTCATACAACAGTATACTGAAGGCATAGCTAAACTTTTGTGTGAGGAAGGTCATCGAGTGGAATTTCCTCAAACTGAGGGCAGAATGGCTTCATTCAATCTCACAGAATTACGGAATGATTGTGGTTTGAATGGATCTTAAAAGTCATCTAGTTCCAACCCACACGCTGTGGGCAGGGATGTCAGCCAGGTTGTGAAAATAATTTCTCTGTTTTTTGTTTTCTAATTTGTTTTTTGAATTTGTTTTAAAAGGACAAACCAGCCGGGAATGTTCACAAAGAAAGAATTTGATCAGTTGGCCTCAGCAGTAGACAGCTTCAGTCTCATGACATATGACTATTCAACACCACAACGGTAAGACTCTAACACTAGAAAAAAAAAAGCTGAAATAACTGATTCCCATTTATGCCCTTATGAACTCTACAATGTGAGGTTTGTCATTTTTTAAATTTTCACAGAGCGGATAGTGTGTATTAACTGTATCAGATACTAAAGCTTTGGATTAGTAATTAGAGCAGTTGATTTTTGAACCAACAAATAATTTGGGTTTAGCTTCAGTGAAGATTTGGCACACAGTATTTTAGAAGGCTTTGCACCTGAGCTAAATAATTATTCTTTTATTGGTACTGTAACACTTGTTTCCAGGTGAATTTTTCACTTTTAGTTATTTGACACAGTTTTGCACAATGGTACAGAATAATCCAGTACGTGTCTCCGCAGAAAAAATAGCTTTAAAGCACAATTGACAACTCACTTGTTTGCTTCCTCATGAGGCAGCAGACTGTGTTTTGACAGCACTGCTGATGTGATCGTGGTTAAACACGTTTTTACATTCTTCCACTAGTCCCTCCTTTGTACTTCTACAGCTGTTGTGCAGCAGCTCAATGAACCAGCTGATCTAACTGAAAAGCAACACAAAACTACACTCTTGTATGTGAATATTCATTTTCAGGAACTTACAGTTTTTATGTCTTTGGAAGTAGAAGAGCAATCAAGTTGAGAGGTCCTTAAACTCAGACTTTTAACATCATCATTCTCCAGCAGCGTGGTTCATTTCATCTCCAAATTGCAGATAAAGACATGCTCTTTGACTTCCAGGATGATTCTATTTATCTTGCTTCAGTATGGGTGTCTACGGTTAACATTTGTGGTAAGCTGGCAGATGTAGAAATGCATGTATTACATCACTAAGACCTCCGCCACCTGTAGTATTTTAGCATTTTGATAGTGTCTACACAGGTTTATTTCTGAAGAGACTGAAGTTCTTTTCTATTAAGCTTACCTATCTCTTTCTTATCTCTTTCCCCAGACCCTTTTTCTAGATCATCAAGCCTAGCACCTTAGGGAAAAGGAACACATTTGAAATTAAAGCCCTCTTCTGCTGAAATATGCAGCATAGAGATAACCGTTGTAGCTTTCCTCTGTGTAAATCCGACCTTTGCGAAGATGAGATGCTAAGGACTTCCATATAGACTTTTCAAACCTATGTAGAACCCCAGATGCATTTACAGATTCACACTGTACTGTAGGCTACCGTCTTTCCTGTACGGTGAAACTTCACCATACTTTATGGCATGTTAAAATCACAAGGTCTATTATGGCACAGTCTCATCTTAATGCTTTCAGTGCTACATTAAGCTATTTGGATCTGGCTTGGAACTGGGCTTTTTTTGTACTTCAACATGCAAGGGAGGCGGTCTTCAGTTAACACACCCATTGTGTTCGAAATAAATTTTCTGAGAAATAAAGTTTCCGAGAAAGAACTTGAAAAAGATAGTTCAGATCTTCTTTTGAATCAGCTTTGATTGGTTTGAGTATGTTAAATACAGGATAACACATACAGCAAAATTTCTGTACTGTTAGCACATAGTTTTAGTATCACCGATATCCTAAAGGCTTTGAGTCAGATAATTAGCAGAGTAGATGATGTTTATAAGACTAGAACATGCTTTTACTTTTATCATGTTATTGAATTTTTGCAGTAAAACTGGTTGCTATCCTCCCTGATGAGCTAGGGAGCGAATTAGCCTGAAATCCCAATACTGTGTATAGGACAGTTCAACTACTCTGAGTATTCCAGTGCTACACTTTTTCCATTTATGTAGCTTTCTGTAGTTAGTAGGCAATTATCTGTGCAGGGTTTCAAGCAGAAGTAGTGTACAAATGTTAAGCAGTCACTGAAACTGGTATTGCTTACCAGTCATTGCCTTTATAGATCTTTCCACAAGTAAATGGTAGATTTTGTCCCAGTGTATTATGCTAGCGTACAGTAAAAACACAGTATGGTGTTGGAAAAAAAACTGAAGTTGTACAGATTTTTGAAATGTACTGTGGGCAGTGTGCAAAGCTCCATGACAGAGAAAATGTACTAGGTGGAAACGCACTGTAAGAAGTTTCACGTCTCTTCACCACAGAAGTGAACAACAAAGTTGAGTGGGGCAAGCATCCTCTGTGCATCAGTAGTTCAAGTCATCTAGGAACATGCATGGAACATCTGTAGGATTGTAGATTAATCTTCACTGTTTTTTTGTGTGCCATAGTTCGCTCTTTACAATTACACTAGTCCAAAAGAAAAGGCTAATGAGGGCAAATGCATACCTTCTCTCACAGCTTGTTTGATTTTTTTTTTTTACTAACTCAACAGACCTGGTCCAAATTCCCCACTGCCCTGGGTACGAGCCTGTATTCAAGTATTGGATCCTGATTCAAAATGGAGAAATAAAATACTTCTAGGGCTGAATTTCTATGGCATGGACTATTCTGCTTTGGGAGCCTTGGGGGAGCCAATCCTCGGTACCAGGTGAGACTTTTCTGGGTAGTACTTATATATGATATTCTTACAAACTTGGAAGTTTTTAATCATTTAAGTTTAAAAGTATGGATGTTTTGATAACATTGAAATGGCAAAAGTGATAAACCTGTGCATGAAAAAGTGGTTCACTGCTTACAGAGCAGGATCAGTTGTCTGCTGTACAGAAGTGCAGATAGATGGCACAGGTATTCTGTTAGAACACTGATGGGAAAAATGGTTGTGTAATTCTGTCCTTCCTCTACCCATGTTGTACATGTGGTTTGTCATCTTTCTGTTAGTGTTTTGCTTTATTTTTTTTATGCTCTATATCACTTTGGGTTTCATTTAGTTGACCTACAGGTTCTTTTCTCTCAGTTCCTGAAGTTGTTACCTATTACTTTCAAATTTGATACTAGTGTCAAACAGCAACAGGCCACCAAATTTCTTTTGAGTAGAAAAAGCTGTAGTAAGCCCACCTGGAGACAAAAATCCATAAGATAAAGGGATGTATTTGAAAGACAGCCTGAAATTTTATATTGATTCTCCAAAGATAATGGTTGTTTTAGTTTTGGGTAATAGCCACATATAACAAGCAGCTTCACAGAAATACAGTAAGGGTACAGTGCATCAAGCCAGAAGACAAAGCAATAAAAACAGTATGAATTTGGCAGNATCAGGCTTTTTCAGAAGTTTGATAATAATTTATAAACTAAAACCAAGCCTTGAAGCGCAAGAGGTGACTATTCTGATTTTTGCTCATGGATTACTAAGTGCGTTATACCAATGTACTTCAATATTGTTTAAAAAAAGATGTTAGGCACCAAAATATTAACAAAATATAAAGGGATAGACTGTATAAGGTAAGGACTTTATGTTCATGCCTTTGGTCACACAAACATTTCTGTTGTCATTTAATTTGCCTCCCATGTCTTCATGCACCTTGGTCATTTGCTCTGCTATAATCCTGTAGACAATTCTTTTTACTTTGCAAAATTGTCTGAATTTCTGGTAATAGAAAATGACTACAGCACAAGGGGAGAAAAGCCGTTGTCTACAGTGGAAAGTATACAGAAAGGATATCAAAATGGCTTCTTTGTAGTTAATTGTAGTGGTAAGGCAGAAATAATACTAAGTATTCAAAGCTTTGTTGATTTCCAGTCATAATTGTGTAAGCTCAGCACAGCTAATGTAGCTTTTCTGTCCTTTTGCAAGGCAGAAATGTTGCATTATCTAGCAAAATAGGATCTTGGTGTTTACTGAACCACAGCTTTTGCAATTAAGTTCTATTTTGAGAAACATACTACACACTATTGTGGTTTCATAGACTACTCTGCACTATATTATAGGATTAATTTGTATTAGTTTTTAATTAATGACAAAAAAAAAGTCTCCTGGCTAATAGTCATCTATGATTAGCCACATTTTTATCAAAAAGCACTATGTGTAGCTGCATGTAGGGCACTGGTACATTGTATGAAACAGTTTTATGTGAAGAGTTGTCCTGTTAACATATTCTTTATTGACTGACCATGAGACTGACGCTTTATACACATCCACCACAAGCAATGTTTTGGACAAAGTATCTTAAGTTTGAAAATCAGTTTGAATTTCTACATGGAATACATTAGTTTTCACTGTACTGCTCTACCTATTAAATACTTGTCAGTTGTTACATTTATTTTGCCAGGAATGTATTTTGAGCATGCACACGTGTTAGTCTTTGCTGAACATATTATGTAACATAATAGTAAAACAGACTCAATGAAAACAGTTTCAAAGTAGACCAAGCTTCTGAATTAAAGCAGAGGAAAAAGGGGTTATTGGTGTGAAGTAAAATTTCTGCCTCTTAGTTAGGTAAGGGATGATTGTAAGGAAGTCTCAGTTTCTAGTGTCTGTGAGTCTTTGAAAATTATCAGCGTTGTATCCAGTGGTACCCCACAATGGGCTTCGCTTATGAGAGACCCTCTTCCTTCCTCCATCCCTCCAAAAAAAGCTTCCTTCTTATTCCATTAAGAATATTTCCAAGTATTTTTTTTTCCTGTCTCTAAATAACACACAGCTGAGGCATGATCCCATTTTCTTATTCTGTATCTGAATCATACAATATAAAAAAAATATAGACTTTCAGTGGAGAAGTGGGTGACTTCATTATTTATCTTTCTTATCTTCACTCCTTACTGAATTTGAGCTTCTACTTTGGCGGTGACTAAATCAAGTGTTATTCATGACCTGCAGAAAGTGTGAAGGTTAGAGACTGTGCACCCTTCATATGTTGTAGTGATAGTGAAGTTAAGGTAAAGCACTATTAATAAGACTAAAAATAAGACAATTCTTCAGTTAAGTGCTGAATGGAGGTATCAGCTTTGTCACTGTAGGCATTTCTTCAGGTTTTTGCATGTGAAATTTATTGCACATACAGATCTTCAACAGGCCAATGCTTAAAATTATTATTATAGCTTATACATAGAATTACATGCAGAAAGACAGTGCAGAGACCTTTGCTGGTCTCATTGTTTCTGTTTTTCTTCAGAATAGAAAGTAAGTAATGGAAGGAGGCTCTGAATGCAGGCAGATTTAATTCGCTGAATATTTTTTAACTGTTAAGTTCATAAAATAATTTTCAATAGAACTTCTATTTCTATAGCTGTGTTTTTTATTGCAGAATACATTTTAAAAAGTAGAACTACTTGGTTATTTTGCTGACAAGTTATACAGCCTTCCCATGTAATATCCTTTTTCTGCATACAGACTATAGAAAGCAATATGCTTGTGTTATGTGCCCGTGTACGTATAAAAGTCAGAAGTAAATGACAAGAAAACCATTTTTCTTTCACAGCACAATGTAGCTTGTCTTTGAGAGTTGTTACGGCAGAAACTACTGCTTATTTTTGCCATAACAATGTGTTGATCTTTGACTTGCAGCTCATTCACAAGTACTGTTTGTTAATACAGTGAAGTTTGTCTTGGAGATTGTAGCACATTCTTATGCTTTAATCTAACAAGTACCACTGCAGTTTAGCTGCAGGGAAGCTACATTCCCATGTATATTTAGTTCTGATGTAGTTTGTACAAAATGATAAACTGGAATAAAGGTTGTATGCTTGTGATTCCCCATATCACCTCTAGCGCTTCTGGCAATGTTTACTGCCCTCTGGCTATCAAGAATCAGGTGTCTGAAATGCTAAGATACACTAAAACTTACCACCACATTAAAATCCTGTCAGAACATAAGCAGCTGATGTGGCTGACTTGCTACTCTAATGATCAGTTTGTTCCGGTCTGTCCTCTATTGATACTGCAACCTGACAATATTTCTTCTTTACCTCAAAAGCATACATTTTGGATAAATAATTCTTCACTCTCTCCCAAAGCTAAAATTGCTTAACTTTCCTGCAGAATCTTTAAACAGAAGTTTTTTGATACCTGTATTAGGTCAGCAAGCCCCTCAATCTCACAAACTTTTACCTTCTTGTAATTTTTCCCCCTTTAGCTATCTGCTCTTCAGAATCTGTCTTAATCATCGGGGTATTACATTTCAATTGCAATAACATCCACTGTTTTCTCATGGGAGGTTAGACAATGATGCAGTAGTGATATCCATTCTATGCCATCTAAAATACATAGCCTTTATGACCTGGACAAAATGGGAGCTGATAAGGTTTGGTGGTAGCTGTGACTTAGAAGCCATGTAAATCAAAGGCTATCACATGGCAGTGGTATCTCTTATGTTTAATAAATCAGCCTCAGTTATTAAGCGCATCCCTGCAAAGTTTTATCTATTAAAGAATCTATGTCCTTTTTTGTATAATGCTGCAAGAGGGAAGATACATCTCTGTTCTACCTGGCTGTAGATAACTTAAGAATATATTCTGCATTCAGGCTGCTTTTGTTCCAAATGTAGCTGTTGAAAGTATATATGCGAATAACTCCATTGTTGTGAGACAATGCTGTCTGTGCTTAGCTTTTATTTAAAGGAAGCTGAATAGGGATTTTTATGTTAATTTTTAAATACTTAAGAAGATTGATATAATAAATTGCCAGTTGAAGCAAGGGAGAAACTAATTTGACAACGCATTGTGCTATTTAGAGATGGAAAATAAGATGACTTGCTATGTGTGGATGTTGAGCTCTATTGAGAATGTTATTGGCTGCCTTCCATTCTCTAAATAGTGGGTAATAAAAAGTAGTACTTCTAAACAGTTAGGGATTAGTTTTTTTTTTTTTTTTTTTTTTTTTTACCCTGAATTACTGCTTTTTTTTAGTAGCAATTTTTTTTAGCAACAATTTAAGAAGATTTGGGTCAACTGTGACTCATGATTTTCTCATAGAAGGTAACAAAAAATATGTTTAAGGGAGGCTGTCGCTCTTCAAACTTTTCAAGGCTTTTACAACATTTATCTTCATGCTGTAATTCTCTCAGGACTTCTGCTACCACCTTGCATCAGGATTTTGTCTCCGGATTTAATCTGTTTTACTCATAGTTTATGTAACTTCAGGCAGTTACTAATATTTCAAATAAACTGATGTTCCAGTTAGCCCTGCGGGACTGAACACCTTCCCAATCTGTTTTACACTTCTCCGCTTTGTTGGAGAGACTGTTAAGCTCCTTCCTAAATTGTAGTGCAAGGGCAGATCTGTAGCATGATAGAAGGAAATTAGAGTTGGGCCTAGCATTGGAAAAAACTTATTTCTATACTAGAACTATCTAAATAATTCAGGAGTATTTCAAGAGATTTATTCTATTAAATTTCCACTGTGACACTCTGTTACATGTGGCTTCCATAGCACATCTGTCTCTTCCTCCCCTCAGGAAGGGAAGGTGAATTAATCCAGATAAATTAGAACATTTTATGAAATGAAATTATTATACGTCAGCTTGTCCAAATGGTAAACAGGACTACAGCGCAATGGAAAGCGCAACAATAACAGCAGAGTAGCAAGGCCCTAGGCTGCAGCAAGTAAAAACTTGCTCAAATGCAACAACCATAAACACAGAAATAAAGAAAGGAAGCTACTTACCTTCGGAAAGCCTCAGGTTGCAGGGATCCCCAGAGAGATCCCCTTGTCTCCACTGCCAACTCTTAAATGAGGTCTGGGATGGGATGGATCCTGGCTCCACTTCCACCAGTCACTCAGGTGCATTGCATACACCTGAGCTCCCCTGGGTTGGCCCTGCCTTCCCACCAGGTGCACAATCACTGGTTCAAGTCTTGAGTTAGCATTTCTGCTACAATTACCTTAAATACCAAGTTGTTACAATTGTTTTTTACTTAAAAGCGCATTCCTTGTTTGTTCAGAAATGTTGGAAAGGTGGCTTGTATTTATTAGACAACTCATTAGATCTGAGGTTCCATTGTGTTATGGCACACTGGTTATGGATGAACATGTATCTGTTTAAAAAACAAAAAGTCAGTTGTGATGTACAATTTAAATGCTGAGCATATCGCTGTGAAACGTGCTCCTCTCTTTCTCTGAGGATTCTTTATTTAGTGGTAAATTTGCTTGCTACAGGCAATATTTAGATACTCAAATGTTGACAAAATTATAATGATAGAATTATTTCTTTACTCTCTCATATTTGAGCCATTAGAAGATAGCATGATGGAACTGGGAAAAATACTTCTGTGGTCTAAAGCAAACAAATAGGAACCAGAAGCCTTTGCTGTGAGATAAATTTGACTTGCACTTACAGATCTGCATGTGGGTGTATGCACCCAATGTACAGAAAAGTGAAAAAAGCTCATTGCTTTGGAAGCTTTATTTGGGCTTGTGAGATCACTAGTGATGAACCTAAAAACACTTCCAGCTCTGACTGAATCTCTTTAAATATATGATGATTAGCAGACAGTGTAGAACAAGTAGCGCCATCTGTGCGTCCAGATTGCTCTACCGTTAGTCCTTTAACTCCCAGTTGCCCCATCCTCTACCGTGCTCAATGCTGAAAGGATAATGATTAATTTTTGTCTGGTATTGACTGTCCCCATAAGACACTTCCCATATTCAATGCCATTGCATTTTGCAAATTGGTTGGGGTGGTGAAAAGGGCCTCTGTAGCAGATTAGTACCTTTATACAATTTAGGCTAGAGGAAGTTGCAGAGCTGACTAAATACACTATGCAGAGTAAACTTCTATGTCTTCAGAATCCAAACCTTCCTGCAAAGTCCTTCTCTTTTCAGGCCAACAAATGGCAGCTTGGATGAGGCTTTTTGGTCACCTTGAGACCACTGACAGGGGTGCATGGCCTGGGGTGCTGGCCGTAGACAGTTGGATCTCTCTGTCTTATTTCTATATTGGGAGCGTTCCTGACTTTTTCCTGAGAAAAATGCATTGGGTTTTTTTGGACTTTTTTTATATCTGCGTTGTTTTCCCCATTGGTTATGGTTAGGTGGAACAGTGTTTTGTTGTTTGTGTCTGACCATTAAAAAAAATGGGTAGACTTAAGTAAATGAAATGAAGTAATGGAATATATGTTTCTGAATGCAGACACTGTAAGAAATGGCTTGTTTATATAACTACCTGAATAGCTTGAATAGAGCCAGGCTCTGATTGTGTACTCTCTTTACTAGGAAATTGACAGCAATGAAATCATCTGTATTTTGTTAAAGGAGGGGTATTGTTTGATATCTAGTATGGGGGTTTTTGTTTTCTTTTTTTTTGCTTTTTTTGAATAGGCGTGCTTTTCTTCTAGGCCTTGAGTGAAAGCAGCTTGTAGCTTTTGTATTTGTTTTGCATTGAGGATTTTGCAATCCTCATTTCCAAATTTTAATATTCATCTGTCCAAATGAATTGAATTGTCATGATTGCTGAGAAAGTAGTCAGAACTAAAACCAAGATATGTGATCTTTATCCTTCAGGACAGCTTTCTGTCCTTCATGGAGTCTAGACTTGACCCAGACTCTGATCAGCCTTCAGGTACCATGAAAATAGTTTTATTATTGGCTGGAATCATTACAGATTTTGTGTATGAATACTATAAGCCATGCCCCAAACCTTTTTTTTTTTTATCTTACATCAGGTTAGCAGCTGCACCTCATACTCAGCCACTTTTGGCTCTTCTTTTTGAGCTGTAGCTGCAAATCTCACCAGTAGGAACCAGACGGTACTTACTGTCAGGAGAGATAAGCGTTGGTGACTGTATTTTTTTCCTTTGTGAGCCATTGTTATCAGAAAATACCCTCGTTTTAAAGGGTAGTGGAACTTAAGTGCTTGTAGGAGACCACTGGCCATCTTCCTTTTCTCAATAGTAGAAATAGAGCACGAAAAGAAAATCCATAGGAATCTCCATGAAAGGGACTAGTATGATGTACAAAGAGTGCAGAGGAGGACAAAGTTGTGTGCGGATAGGGAGCAGAAATTTGACTTAGTATTGAAAGTGGTATATTAACATAGTGAATGCTCAGAAAAAACCAACCCACCTCACATAGTCTCTCATCTTCCCCATCACCACAAGAATGCCAGACAAACAAAAAATCTAACCACCATATGTTTGAGAGAAAAGCCATCTTATCATCATTAAAGTAATAGGTAAGGAATGAAAGCTTTTCTGAAGCATCTTCTCCTTCAACTCAAAGTTAGGATGTTGAATAAAATTATTGGTTGACCTTCGTAAACAGTTTCCTCACATATCCCTGCAAAGATTTCACGTCTTCACCTTTCCTTAATGCGTTGAGACATTAGTTCTGATATTGAACTCCTTTTTATAGGCCTGTTGAAATGAGCTAAATATCATCAATATGGATTTAAGAGTTGGGATGGGCTTTCTTAGTAACTCAGATATAATTTTAATGGTTGAATTTATGTAGCAACAATTTTATAAGACAATTATATACTCTATTTGCTAAAGAGAGGCACTTTTTTTTTTTTAAAGCAAACTCTGAATCTTAGGGTAAATCCTGATAAACTGTGGTTCTTTTTTCTTTTTCCTGAAGCCATTATTTGTCTTCATTATTTGGCTATGAGTATACTGTCAAGCAGTGTGGTACAGCAGTAGTTCTGTGACCCAGTACTTACAATATGTTTGGGGCATTTTTCTTTGGACTGGCTGTAGTCTGTTCCTCTGGACTGAAACTCATTAGCAATTTGTGTGTTGTGTTGTGTCATCCAGAAAACAATCCATTTGCCCTGAGACTGCTTCATGATGCGTTACAGTGTTGTTAGAGTTTATTTTAAAAGCTCAGTCCTGGTTTGTACTAAAAATTGATGTACAGAATCATAAAGTCTGAGTGCCTCTTTTCATTTTGACAAGTTTTTAAACAGCGGAATTACTGTAAGCACTAACATTACAAAAAAAATTGATTTTTTTTTTTTTTTTTTTTTTTTGCATAAGGCAGTGGAAGAATTTCTGTTTAAATAGCAAAACAAGGAAAGCCACAGACATTCCTAAACGTTCTCTGTGTTTTTGTGCATGGTTATTTTGGAGGGCAAGAAGAAATGCGTGTGTTTATTGTGCATGATTCGAGAGAAAGTAGATACCACAGTGACAGAGCGCACAGAATGTTTTAAACTGAGACAGGGGAGGTTTAGGTTGGGTATTAGGAGAAAGTTTTTCACACAGAGGGTAGTGACGCACTGGAACAGGTTGCCCAAGGAGGTTGTGGATGCCCCATCCCTGGAGGCATTCAAGGCCAGGCTGGGTGTGGCTCTGGGCAGCCTGGTCTGGTGGTTGGCGACCCTGCGCGTAGCAGGGGGGTTGAAACTAGATGATTATTGTGGTCCTTTTCAACCCAGGCCATTCCATGATATGATTCTATGATATGATTCTATGATCCAGTTCCTGATGGAAGGACTCAGTGGGCGAGTCAAGAGCCAGCCTGTGAAATATGCAAGGTTCTGAATAGGCTTGAAGTAATACTTACAGAAAATAATAATGAAGTATATAGCTCCAGAGCCTTTGAAATAATAGAAGTGCAAGTGTGTTCCACAACATTAACAGCTTTTGATTTGTGTGAGCAGCTTGTTTACACTTGAGTTATACAGCGGGTGATTGAATGAGGTTTCTACTGATAGTGTTCAGTAGCTGTAAAAGGTGCAATGAATATTTTCTTCACATTTTCTTGAGACATTTCTGTATGTTATTAGTACAGGGAAGTAGAAGGTGATTTTCTTTTTTCCCCATCACTGAATTATTTTGTGATTGTTTTAGGAAAATGGGTCTAGAAATGCTGAGTAACAAATTTTAGCTAAATCAGTTTTGGATTTTGTGTGGTAAAAATATGAGAGTTGTATTTCAAAATGCTGCTGGAACACAGTATTGTTCATGGCTAAGATGGAAGTCAAGATAGATACTTCATTTCCTTTTAGAAAGATAGGTGCTATTACAAAGATTATTACAAATGCACTATACGGAAGCTGAATGAAATCTACAAGATTATGCCCTAAATGTATCTGTATCTCCTGAGCAGTTGCTTCTTTCTTACCGTTTAATGTAGTCATTTCCATATTTAAATTAAGTGTAGCTTTTGTTATCTGTTTCAGAAGGAAACTGTCTTTGAAAACCTTAACATCTCTCCATGTATCACAACTTTTACAAATAACTTCAGCTTTTTTTTTTATTTACCTGCCCCTGTGGTTGGAGAGCAGAAAGAAAATTTCTCCAGAATTTTATTTCACAAGCAGTTCAAGGTAGCTGTGTGGCCAGGCTTAGAGCAGGTACGTGCATGCCCCATTTGTGTTTGAGGACATCAATCAGGCAAGAGGGGTAACATGACTGGAGGGTACATCTGCCGCCCTCAAATACTGGACGGGGCGATAGAGGCAAGCGGTGCTTGCAATTTTCAATGCAAGAGTGAATTATCTACTACAGTGCTTCAACCCAGAGGAGATCACCTTATCATTAGTGTTTCCTTGTACTTACCAAAATTTAGAGACATTGCTGTTTTACAAGATAATTTTTTCCTGTTTGAGTAAAAGCAAAATTTCCTTGAGACATCAGTAGCCAAAGTAAATGCTGACTTTGAGTCCTAGTGATTTATTTTCCTATGCTGGTTCCAACTGAGTTGTGGGTTAATATGCTTAATATGCTGATCACTTGAAGCTATAAACCTGAAAAGGTAAAAGTCAATGAAGCTGTCACTTTCCATATTCTTTCACAGCTTTGAATTAGTTTTAATGAATTTAGATATAGTTATTCCACTGTATTCCTCATTTTATAGTAATGAAGCACTAGACAGTTTGAGAAAACTCTGTATGAGGTGGAATATATTTTAATATGGACGATATGAGTGAAAAGTTGTGATTTGCATTGGCAATAGCAACCTATGGAATTGGCCCTAGATTTTAGCACCTTGAATTATGAGTGTGTATGGAGAGAAGTGGATGAGACAACAATCCTCAGAAAGACCTTTGATCACCAGACCTGTGAAAGTAATATCATCGTTGCAAACTGACGTTCCTGAGCCCACATTACCCAGTGAATGAGTACATTATGTGATAAAAGCATCCTGGGGACCATCGAGTCTCTGCAGTTAACAATTCAATGTTCAGTTAAAAATATGATGAGGGTGTCCCATATCCCCTTGACAGCTGCTTAGTTACCAATTTAAAGTCTAGTTTCTTCTGCGCTGGGATTGCTCTAGTTCTTTAATTGTATTTTGATGACAATAAGTCCAGGCATTCTCAAGTGTTGAGTTTACCCTGATTTTGTTTCTGTCCTCTTTTTCTCACTCATTTGTTTCTTGGGTATACAAGTTAGAGCTCATGAGACTAGGTAAAATAGTTAAAGATGAATGGTAAATTGCTTATCACTCGTAATTGCTATTACTTTTGACTTTGGAAACTAGTATTATAAACATCTGTATGTACAAAATGGATATCAAATATATCAGTTAAAAAATTTTTAGAACTATGAATTAATGAAGGCAGGAGTGCTTCCTTTTAAGAGTGTGTTCAGGTAGAGCAGTGCATGTGTGATTCTTGTCTGATTTAGAATGGATTATTCTCAGGTATATTTTAGCTGTTCTTTTAATACATCTGCACAAATCTAATCATGAAAGAAAGCTGATGGAAGATCTCAACCAAAAAACAGCTTTATCTTAAGAAAACCAGTTAGAATTTAGGTCAGGAGAAACTAAGATGCTTGAGAAATATTGTATTTAGCTTAGATTTATCCCCAGACAGAACAAAAAAGCCCTGCACCACTAGCAGTAAAGCGTCAAGCTTACAGAGAGCCCCATCAATAAATTTCAATCAGATCTGAAAACCTCTACAAAAATGAAGTGTTTTCTTCTTGCTCCATACCCCCAGAGTCATCCTTGAGTAAATCCATAAAGGTAATATTAAGCATAAGATACGCCTGGAGCTCTGTAGCTGACTGGCAGCATTTATTTAGCAACTGCATTAAGAAAAATTGAAAAATCCATTTCCTTGTTTGTTTGCTTAATGTATTTGGGCTTTGTTTTGTTTTTTAAATCGAGGGTCTGGTATTGAAACATGAATTTGCCTAAAGTTAATAGTAAACACTGATAGTTTGCCAGGAAACCACTTGCTATTAGTCTGTTGTGAAACAGTCATTATCAAGCTGCATAATAAGATTGATTGTATGTCTTACTGCATACAGTAACATCTTCCAAAATAAGTAACGTTATGTTAGTACTGATGGAAAGATATATATAGAAAGGAAGGAGTGTGTTAGGAACATAAGCTTAAAGTCTTCAGGTGCCCTAGTTGATAGATTAAAGCAGCAGGGAGTCTGTAGCAACAGAGGAAACAATTTGCTCAGAAGGACTTCTCAGTAATCTTGTACTTGGGTAGGAAATGATGTGATCTTTTAGCTGCTTTTTTTTTCTCTCTGTTCACTTTCTCCAAGTTCACTACAATTCCCTTCTCAGCAATGTGCATAACTTAAGCTGATTGTCTTTGCTCTTACGTGTTAATTGTTTCTCATTTGAAATTTTAGATTCTTTTTGTCCACGTGGTGCTGATGGGAAGCTGGCTTTGGAGTTTAACACTTATTTCAGTATGTTCTGTGTAAAGCGAATGAAGCAATACAATATCATACACTCTAATACCTACAGAGGAGTTAAAATTGTAAGAGAATAAGGCTACTTCCAAAGTTCTTATTTTTTTTTTAATTATAATTACTACCTTAGTGTCCTATATTCCAAAATATGCTTGAAGACCATAGACTAATAGTCAGCCAATATAGGTTGTATTTTCTGCTTTGCTGTTTATATTTAGACTGCTGCTCGGAATCTTTCTCGGATTCTGATGTATTCATCTTCTGCCCCATTTCTCTCTTGTTTAAGTTTAGAAATGTCTGCAATTAAAACGTTTTGTCAGCTTCAATTTCTTTAGTGTCTAAAGTTTAGTAATGGACTATTTCTTGAGATGAAATTAAGAAATGTTTTTTGAAAAGCTTCTGATATACACAAACTTCTTTTTCACAGAATAATCTATTATCAGAGCTCGATTTGTTTTTAAACTTGAAATCTTTGTTTTCAGTGTTATTATGAGAATAAATTTAAAAATTAATTTATTTTAGCATATCTTACACACAGCGTATATTGAACAGCCTCAAATACTCATCCCATCCTAAAGTATGCATCTGCTATTTTAGGGGAATTTGTGACCTCAGATCAGAACTTTCAAACCCCATTGCCTGAAGCTATGTTCTTAGCTAGGGAACCTGCCTTATCTTTGCACTTCCTTTGAACAGTTTCTAATTATGCCTATAGCAATCTGTCTGCTAACATGGAATTTTCCTCTTCCAGAATCTCTTTTTCACTGGAGCTGTCAAACTGAGGCCTGTCTTTCACTGCTGATTACAACCAGTATGGTATCTGAGGAGAACATGCATAAATGTTTCCTTTTCCTTTGTGTTCTTGCTAAATCTGTATTTCCAATCAGTATGTTTATAAATAACTGCACTGCCAGGGGAGTGAAGCTCCACCTCCAGTCCCATCACCTCCAAAGCAAACTAGAATTCATATAATTAGAAAAGTAGTGGAGTTTGGGCAGGAAATGAAAGCTTATTCAAAACAGCCGGGCATCCATGCACACACCCACGTTCTTTTGGCTAACTTAAGATAAAAACTCCTGGTTATATTTCTGAAGGGTAAAGGATATGGTGGTGTAAAGGCAAAGTTTTAAATAGAAGTAAAATGCTCTTTTTTATTTTCTTTCTTAATCCTCGTGTTAAATTTGCTGTAAAAAGTTAGGGCTTTGTTTAATCTCTTTCCCCTTTATTTTGAACTATCAGAAAAGCAAATGTGTGTGTATTTTAATTCTAGGAGTACTGCAGGTAAGAGCGATGCCTTTAACTTTGGCAAATACTGGGATTTTTATGAGCGTGAAACAACCTGAAATTAATTTTTATATGCATTTTGTGCTTTTGTAGCCACTATGTGTCTAAAATTAAAAAGATACCACTTAAAAGATCTGTGGTACACTGTTTAGAGCAGTGGAGAATATAGCTAATGCACAATTCAAGAACACTGGGCAGTGATAATGTAATAAATATTGGGGTGTTAGCTGGAGTGGTTTAACTGCTGTGTGCTTTTGTTTTCTGTTGTTTAGGTTTTTTGTTTTTTTCTTAATCTTATACTCTTAAGAAGATTTCTGCTCCACAAGGCTTACTCAATCATCTTTATCCTTAAAAAAAGGAGTCTTTCAAAGTACTGGGGACACAGCCCCTCTTTTGTTCCCGTACCCTGACACCAGTGAGCCTTTCCCCCTTTCCTGGGGTATTTGGGGTTCCCATTCTTCTCTGTTCGCCTGTCAGCGCTCATCTCCCCCCCAGTAGACAACCCCCCCTTCATTTCCTTTGTTTATACGAACTTCATAATCTGGATTCCAAGTTTGTTTCTTTGCCCAGCTTGAACTATCTTTGTATCCTGTAAAGTCTGTCACTCTTTGTTCTGTCCAGCAAACAAGATTCACATGCAGGTGCTAAGCCAGCATCTCCTGTCATATACCTGCAAGATATATTTGTTTGACCAGATCCTTGTGATCAAAACTCTTCTTCTCAGCTTTTTCTTTATCTTGTTTTGCAGGAAACCCCTATCCTTCCTTTGTTCTTCCCAAATTTCAGCTTATTTTGCAAAGACACCTCATCCTTCTTTTTCCTTCATATACATTTAATCAATTATTTTATAAATCCTAGGCATGATCTTGTTAGTCTTGATTCCTGATTCCTCTGGTCTCTCTTCAAGGCTCTTGCTATTACCCTGGCTTACCACCTTGTATCTTACCCCTTCAGACTCATTACTTTAGTTTATCGCTAAGTGTCCTCTTCATGACTGGAATCTCTTCGCCTTTTGCCTCTAGGCCATTTGATTGGAGAGTAGATGTTTAGCAGGTAAAAAAAAAAAAAAGGCAATTTTTTTTTAAATAAACAAAACCTTTAGCAGGTTTGCTGCACAATTGAAGGGAAGAAAGAAAAGTCACACAAATGGGAAGCAATCTGTGCTTTTGCTTCCTAAGCATGTTTCCTACCAACGCTGGTTCTGGTTTTACCTAGCATGCAACTCCGTTTACCCATGCCGGGGAACAGTGAAATGATCCAGAGAACTCTGAAGAAAATTCTGCCTCCTATTCCCTTGTTCTTATGGTTGCCAAGAATACTTGGAAAGAATAAACAAGGGAAGCTGTAGAATATTCTGCCTTATTTGATGGTCTGCTGAAGGGAACTTTTAGGACCACTTTAACTGCATTTAAAAAAATGCAATGGGAATGCAGGAGTTTGGCAAGGGAGTTTTTGTTGTGTTTTATTTTGCTTTTATTAAAATAATCCTGGAATATTGTGCCTTGAGGGGTCTTGATTTGGATTTTGAAAAACGTGGGTGATTTGAAAATGCAGACATCTGAATCTTTCATATCTTTCACTTTATTAACTGGCAGCATTTTCCTCCATCGTAGCAAAACAAGACAAGTCATTTTCTAGTGCCCTCTTTTCTAATAGAAGGTTGTACCAAAACTATACATTCAAGGACAGTCTGCAGATGTATTTCCACCTGCTTCAAAATGAATTTGCATAGATTCCAGATTATTTGTCTTCGTTTGTCTGTGGACAGCATTACTTTTAAATTTTGCCTAACCAAGGAAGAATGATCTTTGTCAACCAAGAACATAGGATGCTGTCTTGCAGCAGTACTGGAGGCTTATTTTAATGGACTGCTTTTGTGCTGGGAGCAGATAACTGTACAATAACGTTACCAGTGCTGTAAATCTTGTTATGCTAACATGTTGTTCTATTTAGGTTTACACGATGTATGATTTTTTCATTTATGCACTGAAAATCTTTAAAGCCTTTACTGTTTTACTTTTTATTTATATTTTCATCACTTGCACAGTTCACCATACCCACGTGAGATCTTTTATCCCAGATAGTGGTGAAGCGTGTATTTTGTTAAGAGATTCTGTTCATAATTCTAAGTTCCATATATTTTACAAGTTTATAATGTGAAAGAAAAAGTTCTTAGATTAGAATACTTCCGACTGTTAGGGCTGTGTTGCTTTCAGAACAATTTAAGCCTCCTCTCATTCAAGTATCACCAAAAAGGAATGCCTCTGGGCCCAGAATAGAAGTTTAGTAACCCAAATACAGAACCTGAACTCCAATAGGAAGTGAATTAACAGTCTTGGTCTAACACTTGAAATTCAAATTGAGATGTGGTGAGGGAGGCAGAAAAGCATGTTAAACTTAAAAATAAATTAAAAATATAAATCAAATATTTGAAGTATTACTGGACTTTGGGTCACTGCAACCTGTATCAATTCAAAAATATCTTTATTCCAGGCAAGAGTAAACTTAAAAAGAAGCTAAGCAGAGAGGCATGAGAGTGGAATGCTAATAATTTACTGTTGGAAAGTAGAAATATGGCAACATTTGAAAAGCAGTAAGGGCGGATGAATAACTTGTGTAAAATGTACTTATTTACCCAAGTTATGGCACTGTTAAGTTGCAGAACTGTGATTTGAATTGCTAGGAAATATAAATTGTATAAGAATAAATTCCAAGTATTCATTAAACTGCAAAAAAAAAATCAGTTTTGAGGACAGGGCTAGAATAGATTGAGATGCTAAAAATTGATTTTTGAATTAGAAATGAACAGTAATATCATTTTGAGAACTGCTTGAAGTTAGAGTTCTATTTGCTTTGAGGTGTTGTGTATGATTCTTTTTATACATATACAGTGTGTGTGCTCAAGTGCATTATTGGTTTTCATTTGATATATTTCGTATCTTGAGTGATCCTGATTATTTCTATTTTTCTTGATTTCTTAAGGAAATAAGGTTTATGACTCACGTTGTCTCTGCTGGCCATCTTGACTGTGCAGTTTTTCTCTGCAATGCCCTTTGGACATATGGACCAATTTAAACCAAATTTGAAAACTGTTGCAAACTGTATATTTAGTTAGGTTAGATCATGTTATCTGTGTACCTCTCATGTTGTGAATGTTTGGATGTGGTTTTGCTTGAACTATTGCAGCAGGGTTTGGCTGTTAGGTAGATTTCTAGGCCTGGCTGGTGGGATACTTTGATTGACTGTGCATAAATTTGGCTAAAATACTTAATTGCTTTACACAGGTCTGAACCTCAAAAAGGTGATAAAAGTATTTGGTCTGATGTTACACAGTAAGCAATGTTCTACTGGAAACTAGTTAGGTAAACTTATTTTCTTAATACTATTTAAACTGACAAGAATGAAACCCAAATATGCAAGCCTGTCTGAATGTCTGCAATCACATTTCGAGTGACCTCAGAAACTTCCTTTGTGTTCGTTTGTGGAGCCAGGGGTTGGACTTAATGATTTTTGTGGGTTGGTACAAATGTGTGGTAGACATAGATGTAATATCAGGTAGTTATCAAATGATCACTAGATTTCAGAGAAACAATTGTCTGCTTTTGCCTTTTTTTTCTTGCATTGATAGTAATGGTTTTAGTGCTTGTTGTGTGGAAAATGAAATGTGGTTTTTTTTCCTTCATTAGTCTTTCATCTTTAAAATCCCACCAAAGTTTTTTAGGACAAAAAAGTGTTGATTTCTGAATAGAGGAAAATATTTTGTTTTGCTAGTGTTCTACTATACATTATTAGAATTGCAGTGGTGTGTAATAAACACAGATGTGGACTCTAAGCACAGTACAATTGTAGAATGCACAGCACAAATGAAGAACACACTGTCTCACCCGCAGTGGTTTTGTCCTGCGTAGTAGCTTTACTGTCACTAAGTAATCTTTCAAATATTTTTCATAGTTTTTCCTACAAGGACTTTACATGGCTACAAGTTATTACTGGATTTAAGTTCCTCAGAGAAAGGATTTGGAAAAAGTAGAGGTTTTGGTTGGTAAGTAAATAAATAAATGGGAAGAGGAAGACTGAAGGGTATTTCCATCCTTTTCAAATACCAAGTAGATCAGGGAGATGTGACTGAAGTATAATACTCAGCCAGATTTCACCATTTTTGTTGGCAAAATGCAGATAGATAATTCTCAGAGAATGAAGGCTTTTGGTTTAGTAGCTTTCTGGGAAGCAGGTAAAGAGTGGCAGTTCTGCTTGTCTACTGTATTCCCCACCTATTTTATTTTTTTCCTTTTCTAAACTCTGTTTGACAGATGCTAAGGTTAATGAATTTTAATTTTAAATTGGCCTTTTTCTTAGGCTGCTGACAGTCTCTTCTATACCACAGGGACTGTTCTCTCCCAAGTCACTTCACGTTTCAATAAGAAATGAAATATCTGATGGAAACTTCTTCATAAATAAGTGAACTCAACTGGAACACAGCCAAAGACTATCAGAGCTGGCTCCCTGAATCCCAGTCTTGTGTTTCAGCGTAGTATGAGAGATTAGATTCATTAACCTCTCATTAGAAACATGTCAATGAGAAAATCCCGTAGTATACTAGATTCAGTCTGTTATAAACCCCAGAAGGCCAGTTAATGCAAAAGAATTAACTTTTCTTATTCCAGAAGTTATTAGTATATTCCTCGTTTGGCTTGGTTCCATTTAATTGATATAGTAACTTCTTAGGTGCTTTTCTTCCTTTAGAAGTAGCATAAATTTTACTAACCCAGAACTATATTTAACTAGAAATGTCTTTCATAATAGTGGAAAATAGAAGCACTTATTGGATAGAAATACTGCTTATTTCAATGTTACATTTTCTATGTGTATATAGTGATTATTTTATTATATTTTACATATCCATTTAATAACACTTGCAAGAGTTCTGTGCCAGTATTTGTTAATATAGATAGACTTTTCTATTTACAGAAGAATATTAAATCCTGTTTGAGAAGATTCAAATATGTCCAGATATAAAGCATTACTTTTAATTCCAGGTAGAGTTCAGAGTATGAAGGGAAATGAAACATCTCTATTGCCTGTGACCTGAGGAGATTTCTCCTCTAATGAAAATAAGTACTGCAAAATAATTTGAGTAAGACAAAATTCATTCTGTGTCACTCATATTAAACAGCTTTCACTCAAGCTTGATGAGAATACCAGTTTAAAATCCATAAAGTAGCAAATGACCCTATATTAGCAATGCATTTTTGTTTGTATTCATCTGCTACTGTGAAATAAAAGACAAATTTCCATTTTGTATGGATACTACAGGAAGCACGAAATGATGCTTTTGAATCACTTAACACCGTTGCTGGAAATGGAAAACAATATTTTCAAAGAAGTTGCACTTCTCTATCTGTTATGCAGAACTATGATTATCAGCCACAATTATTAAGTCATTTGGCTACTATTTCAAAGTACTGTTTGTTGAACAAAGTGTGATTAGTAGGGAAATGCCTTAAAAGAAACATATGTAAAAGTCATTAGTGACCTGATAGGATTTTGCTAGATTGAGGTTTTAATGTCCATGTCGCATTCATTAGTACACACATCCTTTAGTCTGCAAACTTGGTTGTGTTGCCAAATCTGCTGCTATGCACAATCAATTTAGATCACTAAATGGAAATTTAATTTCCTTGTCCAGTTCATGAGTTCTGGATCTAAATGTACTTCATTATTCCAGCTTTGATTCTGACGTTGCTACTGAGATGAGCAGAGTTAGTTGGTTTGTTAGCTCTTGTATTAACAGAAGGAATCCAAAGTACGTGGACTGCTCAGAAAGTAATGCTTCTTATTTATTTCCATGGAAACTACAACAGATAGAAAAAGCACAATAACACTATTTGACAGAGCAAATTTTCAGCTACGAAACACCATTTTTCAACATAGTGACCACCATTAGCTCTGCATTTTCACCAGCAATGAACAAGAGCCTGCATGCTGCACTAGTGAAAATCTATATGGCTACCTGGAACACAACTGCACCAGCAGAGGTGACCCACTGTTTCACAGCTGCTATGAAAACAACATTAGTAGGGAAATGTTGCCCATGTAGTCCAGAATCAAACTCAGCAGAGATGTTACAAGTGTATACTTTCCAGTTACCTGCTGTCAGGTCAAGTTTAGGGGTTTGCTGTCAATGTAAGCTGAGTTTTCATTCTCAAGAGGCAGATATTAGAATATGAGAGTTTGAGCCATGTTTAGGGTTATCATAAAAATATTAGAGAAGCTTTCTTCCAAAGAAATGGGGGCTGAGATTTAGTTTACAGCTTTGGACTGATCTCCACAACAGGAATTTGCCCCAGCCTCAACTGGTGCAATGGGTGAAAATACATCTTGGTTGCCTGGGATGTAGAGACACGTTTGTTTGTTGTGCACAGCTTAGAGAAATCTTTTCAGTTTTGGTTGTTTTGTTTGTTTTTAAGAATAGCTTTACTGGTATTGTTTACAAAAAGCCTAGAAACACCTTCCTTGAGTGCTGAACTGCAAAGCAACTGTTCTTTGTGCTGGTGATACTTAGTTACGGGTATGATTTCTGTATGTGGAGTTCCTAACTTGCATGATCTGAAAGCACCTATAAGCTGTGTCTTTGTATGTTGAAGCGGAACTATCTGAAGAATTGGGATGAGTTAATTCAAAAAATTTTTGCTATTCCTGGCACTAAATGCCAGAGACAGTTTATCATATTGCTTAAAAATGGTAACATTAATATAAAAATCACAGTTGCTCTCACTATATTAATTATTGTTTAACTTTATGTACAAATAGGAACATCGGTTCGTATTTCAACTTCCTAGGAAACGTCATTTACCAGGAGCTTCCTGAATAGCAAAGCTGCTTTTCACTCAGCATATCTCTTGGTATCTTGTTGACAGTGGGTTTTTTCAAGTGTTGACTTAATTACATGAATTATTCTGAATGTATTCATTTGCAGAGATGTGCTGCATTTCAGAATGATGTATTATAAAGCCTCCTAATAATACAGTTTTTGCAGACCCCCTTAATAAAGTTTTAAGGGCCTTAAGTATCAGAAGTCTTTAACTGTGAACACTTGCTCCACAAAGTAGTTTCAGTAAGGAGTAGATACTTTGGAAGTCTATGGGCTTCTCTGCTAGGTTTTTGAGTTTTGCTCCCTCCCCCCCCCCCCCCTTTTTCCATATGAAATAAACCAATGCACCAATAATAATACATAACTTAGTTTGTAAATTGCAATGAGTATTCCCATGAAGGTGTGTACCAGTAGTACACTTAAAAAGATGCAGCAAATGTCTTACTTCCTTAATTCACTCTTCACCAAGCGTTCTTCCAGTTCAACTCCAGTGGGTAAGGCCTCTATTATGCATGGTATATTATGCAAAGAGATGAGCTGGAAATGGAAGGAGATCTTTCCTGACCTATCTACTGAGTCACAGTTCAGCTTTAATTTTATATTCTTTCGCCTCCAGATAGCTTGAACTCTCGGATATAGTACTGATGGCAACACATGCTGATTAATTTTGCTGTGACTCCTGAATATCACAAGGCCATGTCATTTTCTTCCTCCTTCTAGAAAATTATCCTTTAAGTGGCACTTTGGTGCAGCTATGAAGATTCTTTAACATGTTAGTGAAACAATGAGCAGTATAATTTGCTGAAAGTATAGGTTGCTTCTCATAGACTGTATCTGCAGTTATTTATTTCCTTGAGAGCCACATCTGCTTTATACATGTGTGAGTGGGCATTATGACTCCTTATCTATTTTGAAAGGTTTGTGACAGTAGAGAGATTCTCTAAAAACTATTGTACTCTTGTTTTAATTTTAGGCAACCCTGGAAGCATATCAATAGTAACAGACAACATTTATGCAAGTCACACAGAATTTTTAATTTAATTTTAATTTATCATGGGACTAATCTGTTCTAGTGAATTCATGTGTTATAGGGAACATTAGACACCCTTAATGCTAAGAAAAAAGATTTCCAAAGAGAAAATTTAAAGGTAAAATGTAAGGTATCCTTAACAGTAAGCACTTTCTTTAGAGTCTCAGTCAGGACTTGCGTTATTAGCTGCTTTTCTGTTCCCTTTTCCAGTCTGAGTGGCACCACTTAATCTCTTTTCTTTCACCTGCAGGAGAACTCATTTTTAAAGTGAGGACTAGGCGATCTACTTGTGTACAAACTGCAAAAAGTGATTACTTGGCAGGCCTCTGCAGTGTTTCTTGCCTAGTTGAAAGCAGAAGATTACTTCCTACCTGTTTATTGTCCTTTAGATATTTGTGTTCCAACTTCTAGCAAAATAAGCCTTGTAACTTTGGCTCTAAGACCTCTGTTTCCATCAGTGATGTTTAATGGGTGATTGAATCATAACCTGGCAATTATTGCTGGTCTAATAGTTCTGTTTTGCTTCCCAGTAGCTCTGTTACTAAGCCAAGTTGATATAGGCATGCAGTTATTGCTATTTCTGTGACCAAGTCACATGCAGTGTTTATAAATTAATGCAGATTAGCTGCATGTCCTTTAGAGCCACTAACCAACAAATCCATTATTGTGTATTTTTAGAGCTAAGGCAACTTTAGCCTTCCAGTGGCTGCTTACAAGCTCATTTTCAATTATTTTTACATTAAGTACTCATTCTTCGTAATAGATGATGATGTAAGCTTTCTATTTTTGTCTCATTCTAGCTGTGGCTTATGAATAACTTCTAATAGCCTCTAACAGCAGAGAAATTGCAAATATATACTTCAAGGCATTTTCTTAGTGGGATTTGCTAATCTTTGCAATTCATAAAGACCTTAGTGATCAGATTGACTGTTTCCCCTCTGTCACTCAACCTTCTGTGGTGAATTGATGTTCAGAATCTTGCAGCTAATTACACTGGCTAGTAAGTATACTTGCTTTAGTAGTGACTATTAGTAGAAAGTATATGACGCATTTTATATGTTATTTCAATGTGACTCCATTTTGGAAGTAGTATCCAGGGAAAGGTGGGTCAACATTTCTTAAATGATGTTAAGCACATGGTCCTTGAGCAGTGCCAAAGAGCCAGTACTGGATAGAAAGGGCGTAATCCTTGTGATGGACTGCAACAAGCATAACGGACTCACGTCTCTATCTCATGATCCATGTAATACATATAAAGGCATAATATTTTAACTCCTGTAAAATTATAGTTAGCTTGCCTTACCACGTGATTTGTAGTTTACAAAAGACAGCAAATTCTTACATGTGAATCACCATCTTGAATAGCATCGGTGGCCATGAAAATGCCTAAGCTTTGCACATATTGACATTATGACTTTCATTGTTGATGTGTCTGAGATGCTTGCTAAGTACTCTAAACAGTCACACAGGCTTTTTTTGTAAGTCAACCTCTATAACTTAAAGTGTTCATAAAAAGACTCAGGAGACAATTACAGAGGATGATGCTTACCACCTGCAAGCAATCTGTGTACTACATTCTTGTAGTTTCTGTGGTCTGTCAGTATTCTATGTACTTTCCTAGCTGCCTTAGCAACTCTTGACCAATGAACTGATGCATAACTTCACATTTCATCAACATTTCCATCTTTCCTGCTCCTGAATGTTTTCCTTTTAAATTACAGGCTTTAAATGCATTTATTTATTTACTTGCAAATTCTGTAGATACAGTAAAAGATTTTGAAGTCATCCTGGGGCTGGGAACAAGTGGCAGTACATGTATGTCTAGAATTTGAAATAGGTTTTTAGGCATCCTTCCTCTCTGAGGAAATATAAGCTGGGTACAGGGATGCTGGCTGATGGCATATTTATTCTCTTAACCATTTGCGAGAGCACTGTACTGGTGGCACTGAACCATGATGTTGAGGGTTCTGGGGAAGGGTAAGAGGCAAGCGCTATTATTTACAACCATTCATAAAAGGAGATTGCTTTGTAATTGCTTGGTTTGACCTGTTTCAGTGTTCAGGTGCAGTATGAGTACAGATTGGTACATGTGGTTTCCCATTATTTTTACTCGTGTTGAGTGCTGTGATGTGATTCTGTTTGAGCCGTCCACAGAGCTTTCTGTAATCTCAGCTCAAGTTAGTGTTCTAGTGTTTGCAGCCTCGTGAGCTACTGCATGAGATGGACACAGTTCTGTCAGCAGATTTGAGTTTTTCTGTCATGAAAGCTTCCTTTACATTTCTTACCCATTTTCCTCTGTACAATATAGTGTCATAATTGGTGAGTCCTAACAAGCAAAGAATATGGAGAGGAAAAATTTGTATCTGGTAACATAAGAAATACAAGCTCAGGAAAGGAATGCTCCATGTGTGATACACGTAATTAGTCTAAGCAGGCTGTTGCAAACAGTGATTTTTTTTTTTTAAAAAAAAAAAGAAGAACACATTCCTTAGTTGCCTACTCTATTGTACTGCAATGGAATGTTTTTGCTGTCCACACTACTGGTGGAAGAGTTTTAGTTTCTTATTCTACTTGCTTAATGGAAAATGACTTCATAGAATGACTGATTTCCTTGGCAGAATATATTCTTGAATTGTTTAGTATGTATTTGTGAGATGAGAACTTTGCTTATGTTTTGTACCTGAAACACTGCAAATTCTGTGTTCACACAGAACTTGTGAAGGAGGTAAGTTGAATGCTGTAATAACAAATGCCTGTCAGGTGTGACTGGGATGTTTTGTGTGCTGAGTATATCTTTATGTTGATTTGCCAGGTAGTGCTCTAATTCTTTAAACTGTTCTATCTTACTGTGCTTATTTTAGAACTCATAAGTGCCCCCTTCCTGCACTGCTTAAAAATACTCAGTGAAATGACCCATCATGTGTGTTAGATACTGTTCTATGGGAAATATGCTTGTATAGCAGTCTATGCTAGATTATGAGAGTGGAAGGTATTAGCTCACAAAGCTCTGGAGAGAAGTATCTTCTAGAGTTTAGTGTAAGACACTAGCCTTTTGATTTTAAGCCAGAGAAACAGCAGTTCACTAATTCTCTACAGAGGAAAAAGGGATGTGGGGGGAGCTAAGGGAGTAGAAATAACTTAATTGCTGTTTGCTTTAGTGGCGGTTGAGAAAAGCCACACAAAGTTACATGTAAAATATACTTTATACATTACTTAGAATACAGCTTTCAGATTAATGATCTTCATTATTCTGAGCTAGTTTCTTAAAAGTGGTTAGGGTGTGTAATGCAATGGAAAGCACAGCAATGACACCAGAACAGCAAGATCCCAGGCTACAGGAAGTAAGGATTTGCTCAAACACAACAGCCGTAGACACAGAAATAAAGGAAAGAAGCTGCTTACCTTCAGAAGGACTCAGGTACACAGGAATCTCCAATGAAACACTCTTGCCTCCCCCCCTCCACCGACCCATAAATGAGTGGATCTTGGCTCCACCCCTTTCAGTCACTCAGGTGCATCACATACACCTGAGCTCCCCTGGGATGGCCCTGCCTTCCCATCAGGTGCTCCATCACTGGTTCAGGCTGTGACTTAGCATTTCTATTACAGGGTGGACTTTCCAGTGTGTCTGACTTCATGTTTGTGAATCTCTCATTACTCTGTATCATTTGGCTGCACTCAACTGCGTGCACTAAAAAGATCATCCTATTCATAGGAAATATTGTCAATTTCACTGGGAATATGTGTACAGAACTGGGACAGTCCACTGGCCAAGTGGGGCCAATACCAACTCTTCTGCTCTGCTGTGACAGCTGTAAAATAAAAATGTGTGTCTAGCCGGAGATTTTTAGCTATTTGTGTGTAAATTGATGGTCAAAAAAAGAAAGGTTGCCTGTCAAGTACAGTAATGCTTAAGGGTCATGGGGAGAAGGATGATGTTTAGTAAGAATAGATAGACTGATATTGTCTGCTCTCTGAGGTTCAGGAGATGATGCATAGAGAGGCTGAACTTCAGCACTTAACTGGAACAGGCAGCTATGCGGTATCTTTGAGAAGAAAATAAGAGTAAGAAGACCCCATTGCATATATTTTTCTCTGCTTTTTCAAGAGACTTAAAATGCTGCAGTGGTGTCACAGAGTGTGCGCTTATTTGTATTTATTCCATCAACATTATTTCCTTGCTTATATTAGGAATATGTGTTGCTTGCCCTTACTTCTTAATGGACTTTGATTAGCAGTTTAATGAATTCAGCAAGGAACTGGACTCTGCTCGTGATTCTCTTATTGACTTCTGTAGCCTTTGGCAGATTGCTTAATATTTGCAATTCTAGTATTTGAAAAATGATGGTACTTATTCTTGTAAAATGCTTCTGGGGGAGCTGGCTTTAGAGTGAAAAATTGCTGGATTAACTCATGCTTATTTCTGTATATTAAACCTATCAGTCTTGGGTTTGGGGTTTTTGTTTTTTTTTTTCTTTCCATATTTACTTCCTCAGGCAGATACTCAATTCAATAATATCATCTTTGTGATGCCCTTGCCAAAATTATTTTCAGGGACGTGACTGTGATATCAAAAGTACAGGGGAGCCAGAAGGAGGGAAATCAGATAATCTTTTCAGATATTCATATTTTGCCCCCAGTAAAGCAGAATTTAGGTCTGCTTTACTGGGGGCAGTAAATACAGTGGTATTTCTGCTTTATAGTAGAATGTCTGAAGGGGCATGTGGCAATGGAAGGAAAAGGTGATGTGTTACGACTCCAGGAACACAATGGGAGAAAAATAATAGTTTTTATGAGAATTTTTAAACAAATATTTAAGAAATTAGTAATCTAACTAGCGACCTAATCAACATTCAGGGAAGACAGCTGCCTTCTTTGCTGGAAAAATGTTGGTCATATGTACGTGAAAGAAATCATGGATGAAATTTATCTGAAACAGTTTTCCATGCTTTCTGAACGAAATAACTGGTTAAAGGCATGCTGGAGTTTTACGGGTCAGAAGTTAGTAGATCTGTAATAGCAATTCCTCTGCTTCGTTTTCTTCTCTGAAGTGCCTATATGCCAGTGTGTGCAACATGGGGAATAAACAGAAGAACTAAAGGCCTGTATGTGGTCACATACCACATACCACATGTGGTATCATGATCTCCTTGCAATCATGGAGGCATGATGGAACAGCCCACATGACTGGAATGCTGTCATGGATAGCTGTGCACTTTTTAGGAAAGACAGGCCAGCAAGATGAGGCAGTGGAGTTGCTCTTTATGTGAGAGAACAATGGGAATGTATCAAGCTCCACTAGGGATGAGTGAAGAATGAGTAGAGAGCTTATGGATGAGATAAGAGGCAGGCTAATGTGGGTTGTGAGTGCTTACTATAGGCCTTCTGATTGGGTAGCTGAAAGTAGCATCACAGTCACAGGTACTGGTTCTGAAGGGGGACTTAATCACCCTGGCGTATGCTGGAAAAACAGCACTGCCAGGCACACACAGTTGGAAGATAACTTTCTGATGCAAGTGGAGCTAATGAGGAGAGGTGTACTGCTGGACCTTGTTCTTATAGACAAGGAAGGACTGCAGAGAAGGACGTGGTGTCCTGGTGGCCAGCAGTGTGCCCTTGTGGCCAAGAAGGCCAATGGTGTCATGGAGTGAATTAAATAAAGCATGGCCAGCAGGTCAAGGGAGGTGATCCTCCCCCTCTAATCTGCCCTGGCAAGGCCACATCTGGAGTACTGTGTCCGTTTCAGGTCTCCTCAGTTCAAGAAAGACGGGAAACTACTGGAGAGAGTCCAGCGGAGGGTGACTAAGATGTCTGGGGCCTGGAGCATCTCCCTTATGAGGAAAGGCTGAGAGACCTGGGACTGTTCAGCCTGGAGAAGAGAAGACTGAGAGGGGATCTTATCCATGTTTATAAATATCTAAAGAGTGGGAATCAAATGGGATTCAGATATCAGAAGAGCGGGGCCTGGCTCTTTTCAGTGGTACCCAGTGACAGGACAAGGGGCAATGGGCACAAACTGGAACATAGGAAATTCCATATGAACATGAGGAAGAGCTTCTTTACTGTGAGGGTGACAGAGCACTGGAACAGGCTGCCCAGAGAGATTGTGCAGTCTCTTTCTCTGGAGATATTCAGAACCTGCCTGGATGCTCTCCTGTGCAACCTGCTGTAGGGAACCTGCAGGGTGTTGGACTAGGTGATCTCCAGAGGTCCCTTCCAGCACATACATGTCTGTGATTCTGTAATAATGCAACTATTTCAGTATTTTCACCACATTGTTTTGAATGTGGTTTCACTAGATATATACAGAATAATGTTTTGAAAGAGTTTTGAGAATATTAAAAAAATACTAATCCAAAAAATGTAAAGTTCCATAAATTAAGATTGTAAGTGCATAGAGATCAGAGAAGTTTTCAGAGCAGCAGTATGCCATTTATATCTAAATGTTATGAACTAGGATGAATGCCTTTGCTTTATGGATATTAATGTATAAAATGTATTAACTTGAACATTTCTTTGAGAACTTTCCCTTTCAAATTTCTTAATGCTTTCCCATTTAAACTCTATTTGAAATCTCTTGTCTGCTGAAAAACTATGGCACCAGTTCAGTTTTCTTTTTGCATATAAGCATAATACTGTGGGGCTTTTTGGATCTTGTAATAGAGAAAAACCACAAAATTCTATCCAGTAGAGGATGACAGGAGTGGATAGGCTTAAGAGATCTTAGTTATCATTGCCAAAATGAAAACGTTATTTATGGTCAAATAAAATAACATTTATGTAGGATATGCTGTTGAAGAATGATTTAAATGGGCAGCAGCCTATCAAATGTGATTAAATGGGCATAACGAGGATAATGTTCTGCAAATCTGAGTCTGTAACAACAAGTGTGTCAGAAGTACAGTGCTTTTCTGCAAATTCCACACTTGCGTTGTCAGCAGCTGTCTGCAGGCTTGTCAGGCTCTGTGTTCTTAACAGTGCTTGTAAAGAGGATGCCTGCCATAATTAAAGTACATATGGAAATACAAATGTAAGAGGCATGGTGCAGTTCAATATTCAAACCCACACATTTGTGTGTTTACCTACACGTGAGCCATGTGCCTGAAGCATGCTGTTGCTGGGGGACAACTCGTTAGCTCAGTCCTTTGTCATAAGGGCAGCCTTCTGCCAGCCTTCCTCCAGCAAGGTGTCACAGGGCAGCTACGGTGCCAACATACAAGAACATGTGGCTCATATGCTCACAGCACATGTACAAAATTACTTCAACGCAAACACAACAACCAAATACAACATTGCTTTTTCTCTGGAGGCTTTGATGCTGCCTTCCCTTGAGGTTATACTACTGTACATTTGTTGTTCTTACAGGTGGCTGTTCCTCCAGATTTTTGAAGGATCTTGGCCAAAATAATATAAAAAACTTTACTTGCATTAAACTAATTAATTTGTCTTTATTCTATTCATGATTTTCTTTCTGCATATTTTGGTGCCCTTTAACAAAAGGGCATTTTTGATCTGTCATTTCTCAAACAAGACTGTACGTAGCAGATACAAATTTTTAAGCATACAAATCTCATTGCATCATTCAGGTAATTAAAATGCCGTAACAGTTTCCACATTTCGCTGCCTAATTAACAGCAATGAAGGCCACACTAAATCAGGATGAATCTGTAATTTCAGTGCTAATCACACAAGTGTGAGTGTCAGCATCATAATGAGATGCACAAATCTGGAGGTAATGAGGCTGTAGCTGTCTGGGAAATTAGAGCAAGTGCTGGCACAAATTGTATAGCAAGGTTTATTCCCATTTTATTAATTATATGCTTGCACAGGGAATTGTAACCAACCCAAATTCCTTTAATTTGTGGAATTCATGTACCAGCTAAGAACTTGACATCTGAGCATGAAGTTAGGTTGTTGGGTTCCCCATCCCTTCCTCAGTTCAAAAAAGCAACAAAGAAGTCCAATCCCTGTAATGTTTATTTAGATGTGAAGACTGTAATGTTCCAGCGCACACATTTACATTGCAAAGCTGATGGCAGTACAGTTGCACTGTGATCATTTAATGGTGATGGTGCTGAAGAGAACTATGTAGGACATCAAGGCTTTCAGGGATTTCAGTAATGCTGGGATATGACAAATAAAAACATTTTGGGCATGGATAATGACTGGTATAATGTAATTTCATTTCTTACTCACTGTACTAAGCATCTTGTAACGATGAACTGAAACATGCCAGCTTGACTGTTTCTTTTTGGCTAAGTGCAAGGATGCAAGCATGTGGTTCTGCATTCTAATGAAATGTTGCGGTGCCACAGACTGAAAATACTGATTCAAACTTGTTGATTCTCATGAGGTCTGTTGGTTTTATAATCAGATCATGAAAGTTCATCTTTCCTTTAAATCAGGATGATGAAACGAATTGTGTTCATTCTATCCCGAGGACATGTAATAAAGTTCTGGGTAATTTGGAGGTTTATACCGTGGTGAAATTAGCAATTTTATATTGATGGCCAGGGATGACAGTGATTTTTCTCACACTACGATCTTTTATAATTAGTTAATATTCGGCACCCAAATATCATACCTAATTTTTCACAAATGGAGGTAGCTGGAGTTGAAAAGGACTGAGCATTTGCAAAGCAGTTCTCATTTCTGCAGCGAGCCACAGTAGTAATAAACTTTAAAGTCATTTAAGCTATGCTTCCTTATCTAACAAAAATAATAAATGTGACTTCCTTATGTCAAGATTTAATAGCTACAAAATTATTCCAAAAAGCATGGATTCTTCCTCTGCTACAGCCATATTGAACTGCACTGCAGTGTTAGTTTTTTGTACTAGCTAAGTGTGTTGTATTCATTAGATTTGAGACAGGTGCTGTTACAAGTTCCAGTTGGTCATCAGGAAGGGATGCTCTGTGTTACCTTATAACTGCTAGAATTCTTGCTGAAAGATCAAATGAGCAGCTATCTTTGATATGAAACAGTTGCATGTTGTTTTAGAGGAGATATGTCTTCCAGTGAATCACAAGAAAATTTTGTTGCATTTTTTCTACATACTAGCTTGGGATTTTTTTCTCCAGTTTCCAATCCTGTTTGGTTTTCTATTTCTTTGCCTTAAACAGTAGCCTTTTAAAACATGCAGTGGTACAAAAAGTTGCCTCTAATATGGGTGTTCTTAATCAGCCTAGCTGGACCTACTCCTTCCTTACTCTGCAGATTTTCTGTCTGCTAACCAATTTGTGGTGTTTATCAAGTTACAACTGAACAAACGTACTAATGATTGCCAGCATAAACACAGTACTTGCATGTTCATCTGGTATTAACAGATGGCATTAGAAAAGATTCAGTATGCTCTTTCCTGAAACTTGTTGACTACTACTTAAGAGGGAAATTTTCTCTGCTCTTAAGAATTTTGTCTTAAAAGTCAAAGCTCGATAAAAATCATGATTCTGACACATACCATAAGGCTGGCTGTTCTGTCTCCAGATGCCATCTGTCAGGGTCCTTGTTTTCAGGTTTCCATTCCCTGGTAGGAGATGTTGGAAATCGCAAAGCATTCAGGGTTTTTGCCCCCCAAAGGGCAGGTGATAGACTGCAACATAACCAATGCTGTCAGTGGCTGCATGTCTTTGCTCTGGGATTATCCATAGTGTGGTGCGTAACATTCACGTCCTCTTGGCTCTGTCTCAGAAAAAAAACTTACAGTATAAGTTTATAGGTTGTCTTCTTTTTTTTAATTACACATATCAGGATATGTTTTATCTTAATATTTGATTACTGGTTTAAATTCTCTCATGCAGTATCTTGTCTCAGTTATTTTGCTTGGAAAGAACAGATGAGGTTGATTGGCCGGGACATCCCAAAAGCTGTCAGAATACTGTGTGCCATTGGTACCATGCGTGGTATGAATCACATCCAGCCACCATCGCAGTTCATGGGAACCTCGAGAGTTTCTGTTTATGTCAAGCTGAGGTTCAGAAATGTGGATTGTCTCAAAATCTTATGAAGTGAGAAGTGTAGGCAGTATTCTCTTCCTGGTTCAATACTTTATGAATAATTAGCATTTGAAAGGATCTTCATAATTCAGGGAAACAACCAGAAAACAAGTGAGAGTAGAAGTGGGTCTGGAGTAGAAAAGGAAGGTGAGCATTGAGTATTTTTTATTTTCTTGATCTATGAATTATAGTTGTAATGCTAATTGTATGCTAATTTTTACATTTTTTTGCTTCTCTTTTCTCGGCCTGCTATATAGATACACTTAAAGATGACCTTTTCAAGGGTAGGAAATATTGGATCACAGTTAAAAATCAGATACTTACACATTTGGAGAGTTGAGCTACAATAATATGTGCAAGACTCTAAAAGTAATATAAATTGCAGCTACCCTAGATTTTTATGACTTGATAAGCTCATACAAGCTTTACAAGCACTCAGGCTTTAGTAGCATCAGCTATTATTTTAATATATAATTACCCAGTTCGACTGTGGTTAAATTTAATTTTCACTTCATTATTCAGAAGTCTGTACACTTATTTGTAGCTTAAGACACATGTCATGTATTTATAATGCATTAATTCAGCTCTAGCATCGATCAACACTTAAGGTATAATTAGCAAGCAGATTTAACAATCTGCTGGGACGATGCTCTCTGTTGCATAACTGCTGCTGTTGTTCAACAAGCAAACAAAGTTTTGCTGGATTTCAGAGCGGAGTATTTGTGCATTGTATCAAGGTAGTACTAGAAGGCAAAGTAAAAACTAATATTCCATGTACAAGATGGCTTTTAGAATTTCAGTGTCAGGAGTGCCTAGCGGTATTAAATAAGGGGTAAATTGTTTTAAAATGTACCCTAGATAATCTGTTAGAATAGTATAAAAGAAATGTTAAAAGAAAAATTGATAAACCTTACACAGACATCTGCAGTACACCATGGAATTCTTATATAGCAGTTATGAGCTGTTTCAGTGAGCAAAAATATAGTCTTGTTTTTAAACACAATCTTCATATTACAGGCAGATAGAGCAAGTTGTTTGTGGAGAAAATGAAAACTTTCTGCACATTAAACCTAATTTTATCTCTTGAAATAGAATTCAAATAAAACTACGTGCTGCTAATAATAATTGTGAAATATCATCATTCTTCTAACTCCAGCTGGCCAAATACTGCTTGCTAAATGTTTTCTAGTGCAAATACTTGCTTAGCTGGGTCGAGATTGTGAAGCAGCTGCTATACAGCTTGAACAAAGACTATGAGATGCTGTAGTAATCCCTACTCAGCCCAGCGTAGCGCTGCTTATCAAACCAAGGTCACTGCTTATCAAACCAAGACAGTGAAAGACTCTGATCTTTTTAATTTTCTAGGTTTTTAAAAAAAGACTGTTCTGTGTGAAGCTTTAACCTAATCTGGTGTTTTTCATAAGAGGTGTTAAGAGAGAAGAAACTTCTGTGTTTTCGCATAATATCAAACTGCAGTAAGAGAGTATCCTGTCAAGATGAATGTCAGGCTTTTCAGGAGTAGACATTATTGTAAACATGGAAAGAATCACAAGCATTGCTGACAGAAGCAGCTGTAGCAATTAGCCAATTAAACAGTTTTTACTGATGATCTGCGTTAGCTAATAAAATTTTAACAAGGTATAAAACACCCCATGGATCGATCTTGCTACGTTAATAGGCTGGATCATAACCAATACTTATTAATTCTAACTAACATTGTTGTTTGGAGATGGAAAGAGCAAGTGGACTGGATGCCAAATGTGAGAGTGGAGATATCGTTCCAAATAAATTCTAATAGTTTAGGGAATATTTATAATTTATTTCAGTTGATAAAGCAGTCTTTTTGAAAAGCAGTGTTTGGGGATATCTTTTTAGTTTTCCATGCCATTAAGCTGAGGATGATACTTCTGTCCATGGAGTCACAGCAGGATCACAGAAAAACAGACAGGTTTGGGGGACGGTGAGGTGCTTTTTATAGTTCTGTACCAAACAAAATCATCTTGAAGCAAAACATAGTTCAAAAACACAGGGTTTAAGTAAATTTTGTTATTAATTAGTTGATACTACATTTTTATTTGATTGCCTAACTGCTATTTTTCTCAACCAAAATGGTTATTGAAGGTTATGCAATGGTATTTTGAAATTTTAGTGGCACATAGAGAGCTAGCAGACATATAAGAATAAAGAGGATGTACGAAGCAAAACACAGATGCAGCTTTAAAGTTTAAAAATACCATAGGTTTGTAAAGAACTCAAAAAGAATTTAATCTGTTTTACATAGGGTAAATTCCCCAAGATTCCTGGAATTCAGAGCAGATGACTGATAATAACATGCAATTCTGTCAGCTCTTGGAAGGTTCTTGCCAGATTTCCAAACAAAGTCAATTTCAATTTCTGATTCCACACGTACTTGTGGTTAGCCCAACACTGCTATTTCGGTGACATCATTTCTGCAGTGTCGGTTCAGCTGAAAATTCAGGCTGCTTCTCAGGGAAATGGCTGTGATGCCTGTGTCCATGTGTGCACATGTAAGTATGGATTTAAAGATGGAAAGTGACTCTATGGCTCTATGCTCTAAGCATGAAAAACACTTACTATTATTAAATAACACTTATTATTATTAAAACACTTAGGTAATGTAAACACACACACATTTATGAAATGGAACATAAAATTCTTGCACAGAAATATAGGTTTCATGTCACGTGGTGTCTCCAAGTATAGAGTTGTTCCTTCTTCTGCAGTGTCTTTGTTTACCTTCTTCTTTGGTACAGGATTCTGATGGGAATTTTCCATACCTGAAATAAATTATGACTTCAGAGCAGTTTTGCAAATATTTGCATGAACACCTCATAAATATTTGTACCAGTCTGCAAATATTTGGAGTTGGCACTAAAAATATTAGTAAGCATAGCTGTCACAGATACTCCCAGTGTAAATTTTCACTGTATACTGCCACAGGCAAAGAACCATACCTGTAGCCATCACTGCTGTCCCAGCAAATACTTCACTTCAGCTGCTGTTTGCTGGAAAATTACCACTGGTATCTTGGCACCAATTTAATTGAAGTTATTAGTAAATAATAAGTAAAAGACATTCTACGAAGAGAAGAGTTGGGGTGAACACCAACTTAGGACTTTCCTGCAAGATGAACGGAACCAATATATAGGCCTCAGTTGACTTAAGCAGGTCTTTCTTGTTTTGAAATCTCTATGAATACACATAATCTAAGTTGAAGTAGTAAAGCATGGAAAATTACACTTGGTAGTAAGCGTGATTCCATCTGCTGTGCAGTTAAGAGCTCAAACTTTCTCAAGAGAGCCACGACCAAATCTTTTATCTGGTGAGTGTGTTCTGAGAAATACTGGAGTGAATGGCTAGGGAGCGTAGATGGAAAAATTCACATGTAATTGCCCATTCCTATGAAACTGAATGAGGAGCTCACTGATGCTTTGAGATAAGTTGCATGTGATGTTTATTCTCCACTGGCAGCAGTTCTAATTAGCATAATTAACGCTTGTGGTGAGATTTGGTCAGGGATTTCACAGAAAAGTTGTGTTTCTGCAGTTGGTACTTTTCTAGGAAAATCTCTGCAGGTGTTGAGTGGAGGAAAAAAAACATAAAAAGAGCATCAACAATCAGTGAAAGTGACAAAATAAGCACCTCTCTCTTCTGTCACTGTATGTACAGGTTGCTGGATTTGAAGTTCACTGTCCTTGTGCTCTTACCTTTGCTGGGTCTCACCTGATTACAGTGCTGCAGTTCTCTTTGCCTCCCTGATAGGTTTCTTGGAGGCTGATCCTGCCTTGTTCTCCAGGAATGGGCGGTTCCATGCAACTAGCATAGATGCTGCAAATTCATTGGTAGTGTATGCTTTCCCTGAGCAAGCTCTTCTCCAAGGTTCCCCCAATAGATGGTCAGCAAATGCTTCCTTACTGTACCTGATCTAGAATCTAGCTGCAGTTATCATAGAGTTCTGCAAAGGGTGTGTGCTCTGAGGCCAGAAGAAATATGACATTCTCATAACCTTAAGCAAAATTCATAGCTTAGGGGCGTTCTCTCACTTGTCAGGGATAGCTGATGAAAATGCATCTTGAAGAAATGTAATTTGAAAGATTTGGGGTTGGGGGGGAGGGAGGGGGAAGGGAAAGGGTGTTCCATGGCCTCTAGTGCAGAAATAACACAGAAATGTTTGGAAAAGTTTGTGTTGTTACTTTTGGTTGAAACACAGAAGGGCAGAATGGCAACAGAGAGGCTTGTTAATGCAAGTGAAAGCAATATGGTGTTTGCAGAGCTGTGGGTGTGAAAGAAGCAAATGAAGACAAGTCTCTTTATTACTTTCACAACGTGAAGATCGTCAATGCGAAGATTCTGGAATAGATTTCTGTTTAAATCTATAAATATTGTACTTCATTATGAGGAGACAGATTTTGTGCTTCATAGTTCTTAAACTGCTATTAAATGGCTTAAAGATGTGCTCACAAAAGCAGAAAAGAAGCATGAGGTGCACTAGATTCTGTAACTTCTGGGTTTTATTTGGATTATATTTGTAAATCCTGATACATTACTTTGAAAAGCTTTATTTTTTTATGCTTACATAGTTTGCTACTTTATTACTGTTTTCACTAGCACAAAATGACAAGTGGCTAAAAAATGCTGGGTTTTATTTACACCTCTGTATTGGGAAGACGAATTGCACTGAAATCTGAAAGGTCAGTTCTCCAGAGAAGGCATAAATTTGAGTTTATTTTTTTCCCTATTCTATGTACATCTTGCAGTCTGCTTAAGTTAGAGAGAACTGGTATAAAAGTTGTTGCTCCAGGTGAGGCTTAAGATGTAGAATGCTTTAAAAGTTTTGCTGGTATTTGCCTTAATTATTAGGAAGAAGTGATGAAAATCATACTCTTAAGTAGCAAAAGCTTTATGTTGACATAAGCCTCGTACAGATTGCTTTGTCTATTTGCATGCTTTACTAGTTGTAATTGAGTAATAGATTTAAGTAGTGTCAGTGCAAATGGTGACAGTCCTATGGACATGTTTTCATGTTGCAGAGCTGAAGTGGTGTTCGATCATGACAAGCTACTTACTTTCATTATTTAAGTATTTGATGTACTAGCCTGCTCTTCTTGACAGGGCTATTATTTACCTCTATTTTTTTTAAAATCATATTTTTCTATTTAATTTTTAAAGAAATTAATGTATGTTTAAAATTTTGCTTTATGTATCATTCAGAAATGGTGCTTGCATTAGCAATTACAGTAAACTGAAACTTGATGGCGTTATACAGTGATGGGACTATCCTGTGTTGTAGTCCAAAACTGCACACAGATGAGAAATACTCACATGGCACTCTAAATTGTATTACTTGTATCATTTGTATTAATTTTTCATTTAGAAAGTAAACAGTTCCTGTCTTGCAGCCTCTCTCTCAAGTTTCCAGAGTTTTGATCAGTCTGCACATCTTCTTTGAATCCTCAGTTTTCACAGCATCATTTTAAGTATTGTCACTTAGGCACTTGAAATTGTGAAATCCCTGAAGTATATCTCACTGAAATTACAATCATAGCATTTAACCATGGTACCATTGTAATACTGGCTTTATGATTTTGGATTGCTTTAAAGTTTTAATATGATACAATTTCATTCTTCAAACGAGGTTTGGAGTTTTACTGCAAAGAATGTTTACTGCTTCCTTATCACACCAGTTCAAAATAATTCTGTAATAATTGTTTCTTTCAATGAAGGTGATAAGTTAAAATCATTTTAACAAATCTGTGCATTAACCAACGTTTCAGTGGCAATAAATGCCCTTTTTTGGAGCCTGTTTTCAGTAGTCACTAGTCTGTTTGGAAACTTGGTAGCGCAAAAGATTGGAAAATATAGTTTGTCTCTATCTGCAGCTCACTTGCTGAAATACAATGCTTTCTCTGAAAGTAATGCCTCCTATTTTATTGTTTTGGCCCACGATGTTAGAGGCAGATGTAGGTGGTACAGCAGTAGAGATTGAACCTTCCTGCCAGTGTTCCTTTACATGTTGTCGTATGGCAGATGGCAGCAGAGGAGCACCCGCTGGCATTCATCAATGTTTGCTGAATGTTTGTGGAGACCGATCAGTGTATGTCAGCACAGTGAGGCAGTGGGTGGTGCATTTCAGCAGTGGCTCCAGCAACAGTAGGTCACCTCCAGTGCTGCAGTTTTCTGAGCACAGAATGCAGGCTCTTGTTCATTGCTGGCATGAGAGCATACTTAATGGTGGTGACTATGCTGAAAAATAGTGTCTTGTAGCTGAGAATTTGCTCTATCAAATAGTGTTATTGTTCTTTTTGTAGCTCCCACAGAAATAAATAGGAGGCTTTACTTTCGGAGCAACCTACGAATCATGACCGGTCAAAAATAATTTCTATTTTATTAGTGATATTAATTTCCAAATATTAGAGGAAGTCTAATTTGAAAAAAAAAAGCTCATGTTTAATGACACGTTAATGCGTTAATTACAGAAACTCATTCATAAACATCAGATTAGTTCTCAATGTCATTTTAAGGTGTTTCTACACCTATTTTGACGGTCTGTATTTCTAAGAAGTGAATGTTGTACTCAATTTCAAAACTCTTGGTCCTTCAAGTGTGCTGTACAATCAAGTTGGCAAATTATATCATTAAAATGCCAGATCCACTGTATTTAAAATTTAAAATTAAGAACTTGCTTCTGTTTCTAATGCTTTCCTACTGTAAAGTTAACATGCTTATTTTAGATTTACTTCAGAGTTTGGTGTGTCCCCTGGGAAGGTTTGTGTGCCAAATCAGCATCTCCTCTTTTCTATTTCCTCCCCACAATTCCCCTAAATTTTCTGATGATTGACTGCTTGTATTAGTGCATTTTCCCATATAAATTGAGATTAAACCATGACTAATGTAACTGTGTTCCAGAGTTTTTTATTTTGCAGACATCTCTCATCTACTGCAGTGGCACCTACGTGCCCTGCGGGAAAACAGAATTGAAAGAAGTGCTCAAACAGAGATAAGTTTTTATGTTCACCTGATTGCACTATGCATGGGCAAAGTAAGATGAACGATTTCTGGTTCTTTATTTCTGTGTTCAGGGGGGTATGTCGTAGACAATGACATTGGCTAGAGATTGGTCAGATTGTCTAAATGTGACTCTTAGCTGCATAAGTTGTTAAAATGTACCCCATATATCATAGACTTTCAGGCATCACAACTGGGAAATGCATTCAGAGTACCTTTTGAAGTGAGTGTAACAGTTTATCACTTGTAGTTCATGTTTCTCTGTTCCTTTCTTATTAATTTCTAACATCCTGTTTGACTTCTTGAGAACTTCTGACTGTAGCTGATGCTAGCAGAGAACCATTCATAGAAACACCAAGGTCGTCTTTCTGATTGATGACAGCTTATTCAGAACTTCACTTTTCTCACAGTTATTATTTTTGTGTGTTTATCTGCATCAGATTTCGGTTGTCTTCTTATTGCCTCATAATTAATTGTTGTAAAATTGTGCAACTTATGTCAGTATTTTTTAGCACCCTTTCTAATTGCTCCTTTTTAGATTATCTGTATCAATAGATTGAATAGCATAGGTCACAACGCAGATCTTTCTGAAGTGCTTTGACATACCTCTTTATGACGTGAAACCACCCATTTACTATTGCCAGATAAAAAGTCTTTATGCTCACTAACACGATGAAGAAGCCTTGGTGCAGAGCTTTGGATTCCTACAGGTATCTTTTATCTGTCTTGAGATGTTTGGGACTTGGCGAAAACCACACTTATGTGATGTCAGAAATATGGAATTAGCACAAAAGTCCATGTAAGAGCTGTTGTCTCTTTCCATAATGCACCAGCATGCCCAGTATTACTTGTAGTCTGCCTCTTCAGTGCTCTCAGGAAGAGATGCATTGCTATGCTTTCAGTCACAGTGATAAGTCTCCTTACACTAAAGCAGTTGCTGCCTTCTAATTCTGTCATTTCACTTGCTTACAAATAAATCTGCAGACCACACTCTGCTCCCCTTTTTCTTGCTGACAGTCTGAATACCAGAAAACTGTAGGCTGGCAGGCCTGCACATCGCTGTTTGTTGCTAGTGATACCGTATCTCCAGCTTGAGTGCTGAAGCTGGGAATGCTCAGATCTCTCCAAACGCTAATGCTGCTCCTTCCTGTGTTGGGGACAGACTGAGAAGCTTAGAGAAATGCTGCTCATCTCAGTCATAGCTATGCCATGCTCTGTCTGCTGACCTTACTGTGTAACTCTGGAAGTACTTGGACTGTGTACAAGTAGTTCCTGTGTCCCAGTGCCAGCAAAAGCAGGTGACAGAGCAGTTTTGGCCTTCATGCACCTTCACTCCGCCTCAGGCTTAGTGTTGCAAAAGGAACTTGTAACACTGTAACGCAGTTGAAAGTGCACCAATTGCAGCAGAAGTCCCAGGTTGCAGCAAGGGAGGATATGCTCAACTGCAGCAGCTGTGGACACAGAAACAAAAGAAAGAATCTGCTTGCCCTCAGAAGACCTCAGGTAGGCAGGGATCTCCAGTGAGATACCCTCACCTCCCCTACCAACCCTTAAATGAGGTCTGAGATGGGGTGGATCCTGGCTCTACCCCTTCTGGTCACTCAGTTGCACTGCATACACCTGATCTCCCCTGGGTTGGCCCTGCCTTCCCACAAGGTGCTCCATCACTGGTTCAGGCCATGACTTAGCATTTCTGCTACAGGCCTGAATACCGTCATGCAACCTTAGAGTTACTGCATTTCTTTCATCAGTAAATAATGCATAAACCCAGCTCTTACTGCCACCAACAATCCATACTGTTTTACAATGAAATATGCATTTATTTTATATTTGAATAAACATAAAGTGTATTCATTTTGTGGGTAGTACAAAATTTATAATCACCTTGATTATTCATTTCAATACTTTTTAAGTTGGTAGGTACATTTAGATGACATGATAGATGACCACCCTGTCCTCTACCAGCCTTTGAAATAAAATCTGATAGGTTTGCAATGCTTAAGGCCTCCTGTTCACCCGAGACATTTAAATATCAGCTCTGGAGTCTGCAGTCCAGATTGCCCAAGGCATTGGGTTCTTGCTTCTTTCAGAAGTCTTCTAAAATTAAAAGTCTTGATAGGAATGAAACCTGTGAAAGCTTTGGAAGCTTTAGGCCTTATCACCTGCAAGGCAGTGCTCGGAATGATAGGAGACCAGACCCAGCATCTGCATTTTGTTCTGCTGTGCCATGTGACAATCAGAGATGGAGGCATTCGATTTGTGCTTTTAGTCTCTGTATATACACTCCTGTAGCTAGTATTTTATTTTTGTATTTTGACAATGAGAATTTGAAAAAAATCTGTATTTATCTCAGTGAATGCAGAATGAGTGTTAAACACAGTGTGGCTGCTGGGAAGCAGCGTGCCCTCCCAAGTAGCCTCTTATTTCCCTTGAAATCATATTTAAATTCAACCATTGTTTGGTATGACATATCAGTTTTAACAGACCACATATTTATTTTTGCAAGGTCTTCTTCTGCATTTGACCTAGCTCAGCTTGGGAGTGTTCCACAAATTACTTAATTCTCTTCGCTCAAATGCATCACCAGGATAGCCAGTGCCAGAATGTCACTCAGCAGCATTTTCTTTGATGTATTTAATGTTCTGTTAGAGAATTAAAGCTGAGTTTGACATCCAGTGCATAATGAATGTCTCTGGGGCCACTTTGAGGTTCTATAACAAGAGTCTTGCTGTCCATTTCTGTTTTGCATCATCGGGTAGGCCTGCTGAGGATCGGAGTTCCTTCTCTGTGCTGTGGAAGTGTGCTAAACTAGACCTCTTACCATTCAGCTCTAGCTGGGAAAGGCTGGATCAACAACTGCCGGCTTCCTCTTGAATACTAATATCACAGGTTAACTTTTAGTTATTTGTTGTTAATCAAAATAAACTGAAAATCCTTATAATCATCAAGTATCATACTGTCAAGCATTACCCTTAGGTCCCACACGCTTTTTGCCATTTTTTGTGGAGCATCCCTATGAATTAATGTAGAGCTCACTGGAGTGTTAAAGGCAAGTTCTTCAGATGTACTACTGTATCACAGTCATTTTCTGTATCATGCTTCCAGAAGTGAACTTTTTTTCTCACTTGTTTATAATGCAGATAAATCTGACTTTTCAGCTTTGTTTTGGAGCTATCTAATTTCTTACACTATTAACCAGCAGAGTCAATTTCTCACATGCTCTTATTTTAGATACTTATCTCCTGGTTTAAAACTTGTTCTTTGGCTAGTAATTTCTTGTAATTGTGTTAACTCAGTTTGATTTGACTATTGACATACAGTGGGACTGTTCACAGTGGACTTTGAAAAACGCACTAAGGGGAATGATGGTGAAGATACACTACATACAGACTATAAAAACCAAACCAAACACTCAAAACCAATCAATCATTGGCTTCTTGAGAAGCAAAAGGTATAATGTATTTTGGCTTGGTTCTGGAGTGAGCTTTTTAGATCAGTCTTCTACATCATCTCCCATTTCTATATTTTAATTCACATAGGAGAGCAGTCTTAGAACACACAAAATTAATTTATTTTGGACAAAACTGAAGCTGTATTTTATTTTATAAAGTGAAAAAGTCTTCTACTTTGTCTTATGGGAAGGTGAATTCCTAAGGACTGAGTAACTTTCTAACCAAGTTAACTTGCATGATAAATCTGAACAGCAAGGTTCATTAGTCTTTGTAATGGTATCGAGTATAGAAATTATGGAAGTTATTAGAACAGTTTGCATACAGTGATTGCAGTTTCATTAAATGCACTTCCAAGGCAGTGAAGGTTAAGCAGTCAATTAGTCAAATTCCAGAAATGCTGGAGGTAAATTATTCCGTTTTTACTTGTCTTTATGAATGTTATCATCTCAGCTATTTTCAGAAACAGATGTAAAGCTCCAGTTTCATCTTTTCAGTGCTGGCCAATGCAGAAAAGTTATGTACATTGTTCTGAAAGTTATGCCTCCTATTTATTTCCATGGAAACTACAGTAGATACAAAGGACATAATACACTATTTGATAAAGAAAATTCTCAGTTACAAAGCACTATTTTTCAACATGGTCACCACGATTAGCTACACATTTTTGCCTATATGCCATGCTTGTGAAAATCTGCACCAGTGGAGGCGATACCTTAGTTTCATCCTCCTTACGTATTTCCATACATAAGTATTTAGCATTTGTGGGGGTAAGTTGGAGTCCAGTCAGTCATAGCATCCTACAGTCTACCAGTTCTCACCTGCGACAGCTGGCTTTACATACTTTATTAATGAATGCATTGCTTTCTTAGTATCTGTGAAAATCAAACTAAACAACAGATCACATACCCTTTTACTGCCCTTTGAAAATACTTTTAAGTGGCAAGTCAGATAGTAGTTGATGCTTCTTTAAATGGTTGTGAAATCTTGAGTCAGGAGACTTAAGTACTGAGTGGAAAAATTCCAGATGTTTGAATTACATGTAGATCATTGAGTAATCTAGGAAAAGACCTTAGAGATCACCAGATCCATGTGTTTTTTTTTCCATATGGGGTTTTTAAAATTATTTTATTATGAACAACAGATGGAATGAAACAGTAGTTCTGGTTCTGTGAAGCTTCAGTATTGTCTTTCTGCACTCAGAGTTATGGAACCAGTTATTTACAGAATGACGTTTTCTAATCTGTAAGATTGGAGCAGCTTCTTGAATTGTTCTTTCTTTGACTATATTAAAAATAAAATTTGAATCTGACAGGAAATATTAAGTGGTGAACATTTAATTTGCTTTAGATAAAAGCCAGAGCAAAGTGCTCCTGAAGTTGCACAGTCTTCTCATACTTTCCTAAAACTACTTTTCTGTTAACTTGGTAGCTTCTTAGCTTCTCATTTCCCTTCTTAACAAGGCATCCTTTTGGACTTAGTGAGGATCATTTTAGAATTATGCACAGAAATCAACTGAAAAGTTATTTATAATTTTCTGATACCTGCCTTATTTTTTCTAGATTTCTACAAAAGTTGCTACAGTATTTCTGAAGAAATATTTATGCATCGTGGCATGTCTAACTGCTGCTAGGGAGAAGTCACTGTTTTATTATACAAAATCCCCACTATTACTGGCTGGGTTGTTGTTGCTTTAGTCTAATTTAATTTATAACCTCATCCCAGACATCTCTCTTTCAGAGGAAGAGCTTGTTTCCAGATAGATTCTTCATTTTAATCACTAGTCTTCCCACCTCGATCTTAATTGCTAGATGTTTATGCATCATTCTGAAGTGTGAAATGCTGTGACAATCTGATGGTTTTATGAATTCTTTGGGCACACTTGTATTCAGTATGTTCTTATTTTGTAGGTACAAAATAGCAAATTGCAACCAAGATTATAGATAGGGAAGTGCGGATGCAGTTCAAAACTGTTATGACATGGGAGGAGCAATTACACTTCTGAATTTGTAATACCTGCCAGTCAAATTCATTAAATTGTGTTGGTATAGCAACCAGTTAGCCTCTTTCATGCTCAAAATATCTTGTGTCAGATAATTAGTACTGCTTAATTGTTTTTTGTCGCAAAAGAGGCAAGTAATTAAAGAGGTTCTTGCAGTGGCTACAGGGCCAGAAAGGGTCAGAAACCACTTGTAATTAGAATGTATGTTGTGAATGTGAATTAATAGATGTAATAATGTAACTATCTCTTCATTTCCCAGGATCTGAATCAGTTTCCAGCATACTTGAACTGCTGTTGCTTACTCATCTTCTCCTCAGACCTCTCCTCTTTTTTTTCTTCTTCTTTGTCTCTTCTTGTGAACTTACGACAGCTGTAAAATGTACAATGCATTTAGACCCTCCTTGACTTGGTAACCACATGGACAAACGACCCGGTAAAATCTGGTTTGGCCTTTTCAGCAGGTTACTCTGTTTTGGCTGTCAGTTGTATGTTACTGTGAGTTCTTCTTTATTCTTCCTAGTTTTGTTCTCTGTACGGAAACGTTTTGAGTGTTTGATCAAAGACGGCAATCATCATTGTCCATAGATGGAGAACTTTGGAGGGAAAAAGAGAATCATAGAATGGCCTGGGTTGAAAAGGACCACAATGATCATCTAGTTTCAACCCCCCTGCTATGTGCAGGGTTGCCAACCACTAGACCAGGCTGCCAGAGCCACACTCAGCCTGGCCTTGAATGCCTCCAGGGATGGGGCATCCACAACCTCCTTGGGCAACCTGTTCCAGTGTGTCACCACCCTCTATGTGAAAAAACTTCCCCCTAATATCTAACCTAAATCTCCCCTGTCTCAGTTTAAAACCATTCCCCCTTATCCTACCGAGGTTATTCATAAAATAATATTTGGGATTTCAAGTCAGCAAGTGACAGAGTCAATCAGAAAACTGATCAAAAATCAATCACCAATGGAAACTAGTTAGGGAATCAGGGCTTCCTAAAAAAAATTAGAAGCTGCTTTTTTATGCTCTGAGGAGGTAACTTTTACATCACTGCAGGAACCTTCAGTTTGATTCACCAAGCATTGTTTGATGCTGAGTACAGAATCTGTCATCTGGCAGTAATAATTCTAGATTTAAGGAGAAAACTGTGCCTTCCTGAGGGAGGGTACTGAAATAAAAGTACTTCTGAAGTGGTCCAGTAGCTGCTTCATAGACTATAATGTGTGTAAAGCAGTTCTCTGGTTTACTGCAGTAGCTGCAACAGATTACAGCCCCCTATCTTATGTAAAAGCAAGCACAATTAAAATAATAACCAGCAAAAGCCTTGGCAGTCCCAAACGTAGATCAGTAAGTCTTCCAGTGGCTACAGCTGGGATGTTTTACTTTAAACCAAGCACTGTTCCATCTTGTTCATGTCTGTGTAACATAGGGCTCAGCAGTTCTTCAGCTGACAGTCCCATCTGTTTCTCTTCATCTTATAGCTTTCTTCTTTTTTTATTTCTTTACTTAGCAAGGTCATTCATACCTCATCTCTGTGCATACGAATGTAGCAGGAGCTTGTGATAATTATGTATGTGGGGCAAATGGAGTTATTCCCAGGTGATGTCTCTGCCATATGGTTTTTGAAATGGCTCTTTGCAATGAAAAGTAAAGCTCCACTCCTCCCCTCAGGCCTGACACAAGATAGAAAAGTTGACTTATTTGTGGCAGTGAACCTATTTAGTATCTTACCAGACTTAATTCACTGGAATTCATTTTTTTAAATTGAAATAATCAAATGCTTTTCTTACGCCTTTGGAAAAAAGGACGCTCACCAAATGAAAGCTGAAGCAAAAAGGAGAAGTGATAACCTTTTTGTTCCCAACATTCTTCTTCTAAATTGTGGTTTTTAGAAAACAAACAAAAAACATTATTTCTTATTTCTGCATTATATCAGACTTTCTTCCACTCTGCTTTTATTAATCAATGCCTTGCAGTTGTCTTTGTTCTTTAATTTTCCTTTGCTTTTTCTTTCTAGTTTGACCTTTCATTATATGCATATCATGTAAACATAGCATGCCCTTGTTAACACTTACCTTTTTTAGATTTATGGTTAATGGGTGTTTTAAGGACTTTCTTCTTCCATTAATTGGACAGCTGTATTAGTGATTACTGCACATGTTGGATGGTTTGTATAGGGAACGCAGGTCATAATATTTTGAATATGTTTTAGGCATGTCATGTATATTTGCATATGGAGTCACTTTACTTACAAAAATGCCCTATTGTTTTACCATTGACAGCATACTTAGATAAATTGTGAACAATTACTGCCTAAATTCACTCAAATATTTGCACAGTGTGAACTTCTATCATTCAAATGTAGCAAAAGGACATACATACTTTTCTAACTTCCCCAGGTGCTAACAAAATTTTAGGATGTACACGGATCCCAGACATGGTATGAATATAATTCTGCTTTACACCATTCCTCTAAATCAGCAATTTATTCAGAAAACCAAAGGTTTTTTGTGTATACTGTGGGGATGCTCAGCCTGGAAAAGAGAAGGTTCTGAGGTGACCTGATAGCAGCCTTTCAATATCTAAAGAGGAGCTAGTTTTAGTGAGAACTACTGGTGGTAGGTGGACAGTTGAACTGGATGATCTTAGAGGTCTTTTCTAACCTCAGTGAATCTATGATTCTACAAGAGAGAAGGAGACAGACTCTCCAGCAGATCTGTGGCAACAGGACAAGGGGAAATGGTTTCAAACTTAAAGAGGGGAGCTTTAGGTTGGATATAAGGAAAAAGTATTTTACAGTGACAGCGGTGAGGCACTGGAACTGGTTGCCTAGAGATGTGGTATTTGTGGTTAATGTGAAAAGTAATGCTGCTTTAAATAAAGATAAAAGGTACATGCTTGTTAGAGGTAAGACAAAGTTACATTTTGAAGTTTCCATTAACTTAGAGGAAAATAGCATGGCCATCATTTTACCCCTTGATTTCTGCTTCAAGCATTGCCATTTGATTTAAGCAACAATTCTTTTTGAAATCAGTTTGTATACATACATATTGTTTTTGCTTTAAAAATCTTAACAAAACAAATCAGCACAGATATGTTTGTCCAGCAGAACTTAAAACAAATCAACAACAAAAGAAACACAATATTTGTCTGAGATACAGCAAAGATATGGAAGGTGTTCTGCTGCTTTTTCATTGTGCAAAGTGTTGGGTTTTCTTTCAGTAGTGCCACAGTGTTAGTAATAGTTTAACTATCAAGAAATTTAAAATATATGTGCTCAAGCATTTACTTGACTGCTGTGATGAAGATAGTTTTTTAAAAAAAGGCATAAATCTCCAGTCTAACTGGATAAGATATATTTTATTACTTTATAGCCCATCTCCAACTCAAGGCATGCCAAGAACGGAAGAATTGTATGCCATCCAGATTGTTCTAAGGCCTGTTTAAAAAATGAACTAACCCTAGGAGATTCGCATTACTTTGGAAAGATTAACCATTATTTGCATGAGCTTGTAATTGTGCTATCTTTTCAACAAAAACCAGAAGTCTTGTAGTAGTTCTACATAGGTCACTCCAAAATTAATGCCTCCTGGCTATTCCCATGGAAACTACAACAGATACAAAGAACACAGTAACATGATTTGATGGAATAAATTCACAGCTACTATTTCTCAACACCACCATTAACGATGCATTTTGCCAGCAATGATAAAGAGGGTAGTCCAGAATTCTTTCAAAATTTGTGGTTCTTCTACCAAAAAAAGCCAACAATAAAAGCAACCTGGCATACTACAGAACGAGCATAGTTGTAGTTTTTCTTATTTACAGCTGAAGCCGAACAGTAGATGTATTGGTATACCTGAATTTTGTTCAGCCTCACATCCAGAGATATACAGCCTCACCTTTTCATTGTGCATTGCTTACAATCCCAGTTGTTGGAAGAATGGAGCATACTACTGTATTTAGAGTACTGTTTGAAAGTGCTTCATCCTTAAGCATTTCAGAAACTGTACCCTTAAACTGGCAGTTTTGTGTTCAAAGACTTATTTTTAGGATTAGCCTGCTGATTCTTGAAAAAAATCCTATAGGAATAAACAAGCATTAATTTTTTGTCATATTGAGAAGTAGTTTTTAACCAGAAAGACCATGTGTTGCTTAAGTCTCTGCAGTAAGCTGGACTATTGGATGAGCTGGAGTTGAGTTTAAACTTCTATATTATCCCACCTAGTGAGGACTAATACTTGTACTGCTACACAATGATACATCATCTTAGAAGAATTTGTTAGAACCTGTGTTTCTTCTATGAAGAATGGACATTAAGCTGCTGTAATGTTGGTGTGATGGTTTAGCTCTTAGGAAAAAAAAAAAAAAACACCAGCTGGCTTCTCAGCATCTTCAATTCTCATTTAGATATATCATAGTCTTAGGAGCCTGGAAGCACTTTTAAGGATTTCAGGAGTCTGTAAGATGATTTCCTTCACTCAGCATCTTCTCTTTCACATATTAGATACTCGTTAGCTAACTTAAGCATTATGTATATTTTTTGATAGCAGATTTTATGTATTATTCAGTATAATTTGTCTTCTATTTACTATTCCTTGTCTCTAGAATTATAGAATCACTAAGGCTGGAAAAGACCTCCAAGATCATCCAGCACAACCATCCACCTATCACCAATACTTTCCACTAACCCATGTAATTGGAAATACGTAGAATTTGTAGTGGAAATACATATCCTCAAATCCGTAGTGTTGAGATAACTCTTAACCTGGACTGTGGTGGTGATCTACCTTGGTGTTTGATAGTAGTAAGCAATGCTTTCACTGTGCTCAAAGCCAGTTCTGGCATTTCATTACAGCATCTTCGGATATACTCATTCTGAAATAACATTGGAAGTCTTAGGCTTGTCCTGAAAAGAGGATTATTTCCCCAGTTACCCATATACTGGAGGCACCTAGAAAGATTTCAGTCCAATACAGATCTCCACACTGCCCTTTAAAAGGTCCAGATTAACTCTTCTCTCTGTGGACATGATCTGTAAAGAAACCCTAAGCGTATAACAAGTGATTAACCAAAAAGAAAAAAAAAAAGGAGGAAGAGGGTGTCAGGATCTATGATTTTCCCTTTTTCTAGAATGGTAGAAGACCTTGGAAGTTGACACTCTACAAAATATTTAGGTACTTTGCTTACAGTCATTTTGTTGACTATTCTCTTTACATTTTTACTGTAACACCTTCGTGACTCAGGTTAGTGAAAATGAGACCTCCTCCTACATTTTTTGAGTACCAAAAGGAACAGTTGAAACACTACATTTACTTTAAAATAAATATATAAGTAATACATTATTTTAATAACTATGTGCAGATTATATGATTTAGGATACAGTGTTACAATAAGTGCTGTTATTGACACATCGGTGCCACATGTTTTGTAGCAAGTGTCTTTTCACAAGTAACATAACAATGTTTTCAATTGCATTTAGAACAACTTGCATGCGTAAGGATGTTATATATCTCACAAAACTGCACTTGGCTTTTCATTGGCCCTCATAAGAATAATCATATTGCGCAAACAATATAAATCTTTTGAACTGCCAATTTGCTATACAGCATAAACAAGTTACATTGCAGGAACTAGATGAACACCAGAACAGGTGAATTAAACTTGGGGATTGAAACAGCATGCTCTAATTGTGTTTTGTGCAAATAATGGTTTTTATTAGTGGTCATGTGGGCAAGAAAAGCTCCGTGATGCAACGTTTTTGAACAGTTGAGAAAAAGTGTTTTCCTTTTTTATTTTTAGAGGCAGTTGTCACTTGTGTGTCTTATTTTAGTTCTAATGTTATCTGTGGTTTTTCTGGTATGCGTTATTGGGTGCAGGCGATAAGAGTTTAGAGGAAGATCAGTTTGCTTTCACAATATAGTCAATTTTACATCTGCAAAATAGTCTAACATTTGCTTTAAACCAGGCTTTTTAAGTCATCCCCAGTGTATAGCAGAGGAAATTATAATGGCTAATGAAATCATTTTTAATTATGAGAGAGGGGAGGAGCTACTTTAGATCAATTTTTAAGTTATTAAATGATATATGTTAGAAAAAAAAAAAAGCACACGTGTAAATAGTCTTTCTCCTTTATTTTAGCTTAAAACTTCAAGGAGGAAAAAAGACTCTGGCTTAGAATTCAGAGGGGCTTTTCTGGTATAGTTTATAACAGAAATGAGTCAGAAATAGAGTTGTGTTAACCTTAAGGTGACCTGTTTCCTAAATTTGGGAGAGAGTTTTGCTACTCTTACCTTGCCCAGCAGTAGGCCTAATTGGTAATAATTTAAAGAGGAATAACGACAACAACATAGCAGTTCTACTGTATAGTCACATATATAAAATGCGTGTGTATCATGACGGAAAGCACAGCAATGACAGCAGAGTAGCAAAGTCCTAGGCTGCAGCAAGTGAGAACTTGCTCAAATACAACAGCCATGGACACAGAAATAAAGGAAAGAAACTGCTTACCTTCAGAAAGCCCCAGGTATGCAGGGATCTCCACCAAGATACTCTCACCTCCACTGCCAACCCTTAAAAGAGGTCTGGGAAGGGGTAGATCCTGGCTATACCCCTTCTGGTCACTTACTTACATTGCATGCACCTGAGCTCCCCTGGGTTGGCCCTGCCTTCCCACCAGGTGCTCAGTCACTGGTTCAGGCCATGACTTAGCATTTCTGCTACAGTGTGCAAATGCAGTCAAACTAAATGAAGACATGTATTTATTGAGGAATTCAAGTTGAGTCATGTACTGAGTTGCTAAGAGCAAATAAATCCTCCAGCTAGTAGTCAAACAAAACTTCTTAAAACAGATGAAATAGAGCAATTCTTTGAGCTGTTCTGTAACTACATGCCTAATTACATTCAGTTCTCATCTGCATTTTTATTTCTGTGAGGTTGCCTGAATCCTGTTTTTTGTTCTAGCATAGATAGCTACTCTACTGTTAACTGCTACCTAACAGGAAGGTACCCTTTGGCCAGAGAAGAAAGAGGTATCCAGGCAACAAAACAGAGTTTTAAAGGAAAGGAACTCATTCTTTCAAGATAGCAAGAGCTGCCGTAACCAAACCACGCTATAATCAGCGATCTGTCATGTGTTAGGTTGGATAAATCAGAAAGAAAAATCTACAGCTAACTGAACAAATGCAAAAGAAAGTATTGTGTGGTACTTTAGTTAGGAAGTTGAGACTTTGGATGTGGCCAGAACAACAAAGATTTCTGATCGAAAATATATGCAAACTTGATGCATATGGAAAAAAATGACTTAGTAAATAGCTGCTTTCATAAATAATTTGCATGGGAAAAGAAAGCTCGTGTTTTGTAGCCCCGTGTAAGCATCTTGAAAAACAGAGGATAAGAACAAAAATATTAAATCTCTATTTATTGCAAAATAATATGCAACTGCTGGACAGCAACATTATAGATATCCGAGCAGATATGCAAACCTTCTGCCTCAGCCTGATGGCCCTGTTGTCTGGGAAATATTTAATAGTTCAGAAATAAATCTCTTATTTTCTTTAGGATTTTCAAGTGTTCCTCCTGTATCTGTCAGTTTGAGTCAAAACCTCAAATACGTCAACATGCACATCTTCTTCTGCCTCATCTGTGGTTATTACTATTCTTTCACCCATATATAGGTGTAACTTTGTTTTCCTTTTTATAAAGGAGAACCATTTTGGTTACAGTGAGAAGAGAGAGCATCCATTAGAGCACTTTCAGCTGTGCTTTCAGTTCCCTCGGGTAATTCGCCTGCTTCAGTACTGAGTAAGCTCTGACAGGGCTTGTTCTTCATCAAACCACTGTATAGTTAAATGAGGATAAGGGGCAGAATTAACATACCCATGTATGTGGAAATGCTGTGTTTCAGCTTCCTAATGTACCTATAGTAAGACTCTACAGCTGTCATTAAAACTATGGTTTAATGGTAATTATTCCCCTGAGATGAGAGCAAGTAGGGGATGCTCGACTTTCTGCTGTGTCTCCAGAGCTGTAAAAAATAGCAACACTTGGCTACCTTTCTGCACTTTTTGAAATCAACGGAGAAAGGATTAATGGAGAAAACTGGTGCTTGTTTATAGATTCCTTCTTTCTGGACTGCTTCTTGGATTTACTCAAGACACCACAAATACTGCATTTGGTTTTGTTTTACATGAAAAAGTCTAAAGATGTTAACAGAACTATTTTTAAGTATTATACCCTGCAGACAGAATAAATTAAGGCTTCTAGATGTGCTCTCCACCCCACTCAAATGCATGAATCCTCAAAGCAGAATCTGATTTTATGTTTGTTAGCTTGCTCTTTTGATTCTCCAAGGTATGTACTAGCTGTCTTTTTCTTGGATGTCTTATTTGCTACTGAAGGAGCTTCTGGAATTTGTGTTAAGTGAAGTCCAGATTGTTTGAAGTCAGTAGTTTATGCTTGCACATCGTAAGTAAATATTTTGTTACTGAGTGTTGAATGCTGAGAGGAAATGGGTAAAAGGATGCTTAGGATCCCCATGGGTCCTGTCTGGTGGAAGCTTACCTTCTTGTTCAGTGTGTCACTGACACTCAGCAGTGTGTGTGTTTGGATCCTCACACTGTTTATTACTATATGTTTATATGTACATATACTACTATGCAATTTCTGACTCTGCAGCTAGCCTTTTCATGAATTTATGCATGCTTGCAAAGCTATTATAAAGGCTTATATCTAAAGATTAATAAACTTCAAGACTTCTCTACCATTTGCAAGCTGAAGTCTTAGGTGTCAATGGAATGAGAATGCAAAATATCTATGTAGTCCTTTTTCACATTCTCTTTCCTTTCCATTTATTACCACTGAAGGTATTCTCTGGCTTCTCGTGTATTCAGCATTTCTGCAGATATTCTTTAGAACTGTGCTTTAAAAAAGAAAGCAGAAAGGCCAAAAAGGAAGCTTGAGACTCAGATGCAAGCTACAGTATTTTCTGCTGCAGCTGTAAAATGGAATATTTGAATGCAAAATTATTTTTGACATATTCAGAACTATGACAGCCCATCATCGGTTTTGTATCATTTCTCTTGGCCAATTCCCTATCTTTCTAGTTCTCTCACTACCCGCAAAAAAGCACCTTTTTAAAGAGTTGTTTCTCTCGCTACCAATGCTGGCTTTACTCAGATGTGAAGTCTTAAAATGTCTCCAGATTATGTTCTTCCTTGACATTTTCTCACACCAAAAGGAAAGCTATAAGTAAAGCCTGAACAGCTACAATGTGAAGGTGTTGTGGTAGTTGAAATCCAACACTAACGAAAAGCCTTTATTGAGTCGTGGAATCATTTAAGGTTGAAAAGCACCTTTAAGATCATCTAGTCCAACTACCCACCTACCACCAATATTGCCCACTAAACCATGTCCTTTAGTACTAGATTATACATATATATGTATATTTCCTCTAAAAAAATCTTGATTTGAAGAAAGTTATTTGTCCTTTCACACAGTGCCCTGATGTTCACAGGGCAGCAGGGAGACTGCTCAGTACTATTTGAAATATACATACCAACATAAGGAATGTTCTTAGGAATACTATCATGAATACTATCTTGTAGTTGTTTCTCTATATTTGTTTACCTCAGAAATCCAAGCTCTTGAGCTGTAGAATACAACCTTTTTGCATATTTTCTCTGGTTTTTATTAAGAGATACAGCTGTCTGAAAAAGGGGAAGATGGGTCCTATCTAGTTCAGTCTAAAACTTCTGTTGCTGTGGATAGGAACCATTTGTGGGCACAGTTATGGAGATGCAGTTCCTGCTATATTCAAGGTTTAATAACCAAGTTAAGGCTGTTGTAACTGAAGCAGACTGGTTAAAAGAAAACATATAGTGTCAATCTTCTCCAGTTTGTCTCTGCATACTGTAGTCAAAACAGGTTTGCATTTGAGCCCGATGTTGGTTTAGTTTTGTCTGTGTGTACATAACTCATATTACGTTTGAGTTTCTGGTTATTCCCATTCAACACACACACAACATACACACAGCCCTTCTACAAGCTGGATACTAGGTCTTTATGCTTTCACTCAGGTTTGGTACTGTGTCAGATAAGCCTCCTGTTTGCTGCAGCAGGAACAGATGAGAATCTCCAGAAACAGAAGACAAGTTGCACATCAAAGGTCACGTAGTTTAACTAACTAGAAGGAGAGCAAGAGACTGATTTTTCCTCTTAGTTAGAGACCTGTTGTTTCTAGTCAGTTTTGCTTACATGAACTAGAAAAAAGCATCAAAGTGCACCCGATGATTAAAAATCTTAGCATTTGTAAATAAATCCTAGTCTAAAAATTATATCTGAAGATATATTTTCCTAGAATGTGTGTTCTTGTCAGACGAGATCTTTATATTCTTAGTAAAAAAGCATTATCCATGGAGATAAATATTTTCTTCAGAAGAACAACAGATCACTATTTTCACCTTAACATATTTCAGTGTCATACCATCTTTCATATTTTGGTAGAAAATTGTCTTAGGAAAGGAACAGCAGCCATACATTCTGAGATGCTTTCTTCTGGATCCTTTATTTGTCAGCTAAATGTGCAGCCATGCGTAGGCGTAACCATGTTCGTGCTGCTCATAGATCCACCTCTCTGCCAGGGCTGACTTTGCAGGTACTCCGTCATATTTTCCTTTTGACTTCTCATTTGTTCTGTCCAGTGGGTTTATGAGCCAGCAGGGAGCATTAGAGTTGCATAACGATAACAGCTGGCATATGTGAACTATGTGTATTTAAGTTAAACCAAGTCCTGTTTAGCTGAGCCACAGCGGTAGTTCTGTGTTCTAGAACAAGTAGTTGGGAGTTGGGTGCGCAGCTAACATGTCTTTTGCTACTATACCTGATAATCCAGGTGTCTGTGTTGCATTGGAGCTTCATTAGAAGCTAGCTTCAGCACCTCAGGTGCTTCATCCGTGCTGATGTTGCTTCAGGCTAGGATCAGAGAAACTGAGCACGGCTTTCTTTGCAAATGGTCACAGCATCATGGGAAATTTGTAGTGCAAGGCAGTGAAGCCAAACTTTCAGTCTTTACCATACCCTAGCTGCTGAAGCTAGTTGGTAAAAGAAGATGTCTAATAAGTTAAGATCTGCTAGACAAGGAACAAAATAAATTCGTCTAGATTAGTCTGGACAGGAATATATAAAAGCAGATGAGAGCTGTGACAGTGGGAGTAGAAAGAGTCAGGAAGAAATTAGAAAGAGAAGAGTGAAAAAAAAAAGCAATAAATATGAGCAGAAAGGCAAAGAGTGATGTAAGGTAGAGAGAAGAGAGAAGGCTGTTTGTGATGAGCTCTCTGCCCATCACTTTTCCTCCTTCGGAACCTGGAAATGAATCTGGAACTCTTGTATCCCATGCTTGTCTGGCTCACTGTGATGGAAAATTGCATTAGTTACGTTTGTTGTTTTTTTTTAAATAACTACACATGTTTGTTGAGTCGAGTACTGCCTCAGCTAAGAGGCAGTATGTGCTGGTGTAGCACGACTATACAATGCACAGATAGGGTAGAGAAGAATGGAATATGTGAGAGTTGTCTGCATGCAGTAGAATTCAAAGTGAATGGGAGCTCACTGTTTTTAACATTGTACTTTGAATTTTTGTTGCCCTTAACGTAGACAACGTTAATAACAACTTAATGCATTTCAAGTAGGACCCCCAAGATTAATGGAAAGCAGTGACAATTTTGTGCCTAATATTTTTTTTTTTCCTGAACTCAAGCTTGGAGCTAGCATCATCACTTTACATGTGATTTAAAGATGGATTCATTCCTTTTTACTCTTACATACCATGTGATAAATGCCTAGAGGCAGGAGAAAGGGAAATAAATTCCCCGTGCATGGTCAGGACAGGTTCTCAGTAAGTAAGGTGCATGCCTGAACAGCTTTAAAATAATAATATACCTTATATGTAGTAGGCTGCTGCAAGTTACACTTCTGATTCTAAACCTTGCTCAAATGTATGTTGGACATTCTATAATCATGTTTTTTTTAGCAACAGAAGTGAGAATTTCCCATCAAAGGATATGTGTTCAGGAAGAAAACTGTGCGCCAGGGTGCCTTGGCTGGTAACTCTTGGCTGTAACATCTTGGTCCTACATTCTGCATTTCTCATCATTATTGAAGTCACCATTCTGGAATGGGTTAAAAAGCTATCTTTAAATGTTCAATATACAAAACTAGATCTCTTTACATATTTGCCTAATGGGACAACTTAACATCTTGTATTTCTTAAAAAGGGTAGGGAAGGTTCCAAGGTTTAATTAGGATTATTTGAAAAGGTATGTTATGTTGTTACTGGGCATGTATGTGTTGAGGAATAGTGCAATAGCTGCTACCTTTTTTTGTTTCTTTTTGCTTACGTAGATGCTTAAGGAGCACATCTGGGTTGGCCTAAATATGAAATGAAAATACTTCCTAATACTTCTAGCAGTAGGTGACAATTTACCAATATACAAATGAGCTAAGCACAACAAAAGAAAGAAAATATTCCCTGCAGTGCTGAATGTTGTAATTTAGATTAGTAGGGAAGGAGAGAGTGAACCTTTTTTCAAACAGAATTACAGATTCTCCCTCTCTCCCTCTCTTTCCTATACAGTGAAATGGAGTTTCAGCCATGACAAGATCAGGGTGGTATCTGATGAAAATTATCTATAAAAACTTTTACTCGGGAGGTAGAAATTTCAAATCAGACTTGAAGTCATACTTCTCCCTGCAAATCTTGTCTTGAGCAGAGGTGTTACTGAAGAAATGAGACGTATTATGAAGGATACGGTTTTAACAGATTTTCTATAATATCTACTAATAGAAAAATAATATTTATTGCTACTTATGACCACTGTATTTGCTTGTGATTGATTTATATAATCATGAGAAAGATGGAGTACTGCTGATGGGAGTTGAGGTTCAAATTGCTGATACAGTCCCCAAGGAAAAACAGAAACCAATGGACCATGGCCAGATAAACCCCCTAATATGTAGTCCCAAAAGTCATCAGCAGAATTAAATTCAGCCTTCTTGCTGGCCAAAGATGCAGAAGAGATGGAAGAACATGTGATAGAGACTCCTTTCATGACTGTGATGCTGATGTGGTCTCTGTCCTCGGCAGCAGCTTGCCATCTTTTGGTGGACTTCCAGGAGGCAGCAGGCAGTGTTGTTTCAGTTGTGCAGTCAGAGATGCAGACTCAGGGAGACACTGTCTCTACACTGAGACAATGCTGGGAACAAAGAGCACCAGCTTAGACCATCCTAACTATTCCACACTGGTTCCCTGCGCAGTTTTTGTGTACAAGTAATTTTCTGTCTTTGCTTTGTGTCACTTAGATATGAGGTAGACAATCTCCCATTCAAAATGTCCATTGCAAGAAAATAATGCCAAGAAAAGAGTGGTGTAGATAATTTTTCTAAAGGTTTCATAGTAGTAGGTTTTCCTTTTAAACAAGCTTTACATTTTTTATTTCATCCTTAGAACATTAACTAAGTTCCTTTTATAGGAGAGCTTTTTCACATAATAGTGAGTCAAAATTAAGAAGTGCCTTAATTAGCCTCTAGGACTGACTTCCATTCCTGTGCTTTGGCATATAAGAATTAGGCTATAGAAATATCGAAGCATAGTCTTCCTGTGTCTTTGTAGATCTTCTTAACTAATGAATGTTAATTCCTTTGCTTAAATAAAAAAGCTTAAAAACATGAACATGGCAAATTGGAAATGTGGCTGAGAAAATCATTTGTAATCAAGAACATTTTGATACAGTGTTCGACATCTAAGCACGGTAAAACTGTGTTTTCAAGATTGTCTGCTATGTAATTCATCACTGCTTTTTAGAAAAGAAGTTAATTCCATATCTGTGTTTTTAATTTGTAGGTACGTTGAAACCTTGAAGGAGCACAAACCAAAGATTGTCTGGGATGAACAAATTGCTGAGCACTACTTTGAATACAAAAAGTGAGTTACAATTATTCACTAACTGTTCTACAAATATTCTTAGACATGGCCCAGTACACAATGAATTACCAGTTAACTGTGGTATGTAACTGAAATCAGTCAATGGAAATTCTGATGTTTGTGATCTGTGTGTCAACACCAAACTGTAGTATAAGAGTGCCTCAGGCAAGGGAATTAAACCAGGGAAGGATTAATGAAATAATACAAGCTAAAACAATCTTCAGAAGAGAAGTCTGATGAGTCGTATCTTTAGAAGTTATCCATCAAAATGATCTGCTGAGTGCCATTTACACTGTGCATCTGAAATGAGTACTGTGAGCCGTTGGGTGATTACCAATGATCAGCCAAATGTGATTCTCCAAAAAGTCTGTGGAATGTAAGAGCCTTTACAAGTCCTACTGACTAGATTGGTCAGCAACAGACCTGCACTATATGAAATGGATTATAGAGAAATATTATGGAGTATCAGGTGCGTAACAGAAGTTGTTAAAAAGTCTGAGAATGTTTTTCCAAGAGCGTGAAGAGAAAGATTAATAACTGTCTTTTTTTTTTTGTCATTAAATGTCAAGAATTCATCATGCTAGTAAAAATTCGTTCAAAACAGACAAACAAACAGTAAATCTTATTAAGCCTTAGTAATAATTTGCTATATATTGTATACAAACATAAAAAATACGGTAAAATTCTACAAACAAGATCTTAGTGTTGCTCCAAAAGTTTATCTGGTATACTACCCAATGCATTGACAACATGAAGAGAGCACGCCACTGAAAATGAGTGATTTGGGGTGCTTTAAGAAAAGAGCAGCAGTGTTAGTACATTTTTTTAAATACCTTTGCGATTGAAGTATTTTTAAACTCAAGAAAGAAACAACAAAAGAAGCCCTGTCCTACCTATATATTTATAATTAATTTTCTAGGATTCTTTCAACCTTCAATTTTATCCTACCTTGTAAACTCCTCAGCTACATGCGTTTCTTATCAGAAAAAATATATTTACCTGCTGGTCAGCAGTGTTTCAATTTATTTTCTGTGTTTTTCTGAAAGGACTGAAATCTGTGTTCTTTCCTTTTTCATTCTTCAGTATCCTGTTGCACAGTTACTTTGTGTAAAACAGTTAAGAGATTTTTCATGTTAACTAAAGATAAGTAAACCAGAGGCTTAGTTTTACTAATCTTTAATGCAAAATCCAGTTGGAGGCACAGTGGCCACATGATGACAAATTGCTCTCGAGAGTAAATCTGAGGGCTCTGTTTGAATGGCACATATCTGGGATTCATTCTTGAAGCATTTCCTAAATCTCTTCTTCCAAACAGGACATGGAAAAGAGAAGGCACGGCAGTAGCACTACCTCATTTGCCTTCGAAAGGCAGTCTTTGGAGAGAATGTTGTTTTAGGCTTTCTGAAAGAGTTTTCGATGCGTAAAACAAACTGGATCAGAAGATCACTCTAAACTTCAGCTATGCTGTGCCTGGCAGGCAGTCGTGCATCTCAGCGTGTCTGCAGTGGCTCAACTGACTGCAAGGGAGGCTTATTTAAGGGAGCTCTTTCAGTGACCACCTTGCTTGTGAAGGTTCAGTTATTTTGGATAGGAAGAGCAGGAAAGCCTGAATATGCAGCAGTAGTAAAACACCTCACCTGGAAATTTTGCATGTCTGCAATGCTGAGAAATCAAATTATGAATCTTCAAGCAAAGTACAGTAGTGCGCAGAGAGTAACTACTACAAATAGTTACAGAAATCTATTGTCTCTAAGTGCACTGCACAGGTAGGTACACATTTGCTTAAGATGAGTGATTTTACCAGCCAGTGTCCACTTGGTCCTCCCAAGCGCTCTGCATTTCCTTCTGGGCTAACTGGAGAATTGATGCTTTGAGACCTCCTCTAACTCATCCTTCTCATTATTTGGAGGTTTAAAATGCAGCCTTGGCATTTGTGCCCATTGAAGCTTGCCCTGCCCATACACTTTATACTAGTATTTAGTTTAACATAAAAGACAGTTATTTGGGAAAATTGTTCACAGCTTGCATCTGACAACCAAGTATCTTTATCTTCTTCTAGATAAACATTTAGTAGGCACATCTCTGTGTTACTACTCAATGGTTTTACAATGTGGCATCCAGTTGCAGCAAGATATCAGGGTGTACTTACTGGAATTTAATATCAACCTATTTCTATTGTGAGATCTCCTTTTCACTTTGCATCTTCTTGAATGTCTTGGAGTCTCTGTTTTAGCTGTCAGCCTTTTTACCTCTTTTAAATGTTGTCCTCCTAAAGGCCACTAGAATACAGTAAATAAATACCTTGCAAGATACTCTGATAGATATTCCTGTAACTGATACCTGCACATTTATTTGACTTCTAGATACACAGTGCAGGGGTACCTTCCCCTAACTGCTTTTTTTTCCCCACCACTTTGGATTCATGTGCTCTGACATGTCTGTGTCTACAGCAGAGAAGGGCAGGAGTAGAAGTTTTTTTCTGCATTAGAAATGGAAGAGCAGTAGAGAACATTTTGGCCCTATGCTGTCCTGAGTAACTAGTGTAGCCAGAGTGCAGGTGTGGCTGAATGGAAGCTGATGGCAAAAGTGTCTAATTTGAGAAAGAGTCAGTCTGTCGGTCTCTCAGCATCCAGAATGAAATGGCCACTAGGTAAAAAATCTCAAGGTACTAAATTGCAGGTGGTCTCTATCTTTGGTATGGGCTTATTAATTCCCGGGTACTGAACATACTAGCATATCTTATTTTTAAAAGCAATATCTTCTTCACAATAAAGTCAGCAGTTTTCTTAAGCGCTGTCTTTGTTTCCTTCTTATTGGAAGGAATAAAACTGTTTTTTCAGCTAAATATTGTATGAGAGTCTACTACAGCAATTGTGACAATTTGGTTTCTTTCCCTTTTTTTTTAGAAATAAAGGAGGAAAACACGCCATCTTCTATCCAACACTGAAGGTAGGTGTGACTTTTTCTGGCCCGGGGCAGTAAAAGGAGAGAAGTATTTACTTGACTTGGATGATTAAGACACCTTATAAAATACTGAACTGAGTTTAGACTTTTGGGAAAGAATTCACCCTGTTGTAGTTGTTATGATAAAAGGCTTCAGTTTCCTGTGCAAGATTTTTCTTTTTCTGTCTAAGGCGTAATGGGGTTCAGGGGATCTTTGAAGCTTTGCCATGTCTAGAGATAAGAGACACCAGGGCAAACCAGAGCTCTGAAAGGAGCTGTTTGAGCACACAATTTATGTGCTAAGAGGTGCTGGATTGTCAGAGAAGAGACTGACAAAATTTGCCCTCTGATCAACTTTGACCTTGCTGAAGTCCTTTGGCTGGACATACAGTTTCTATCCACAGAGTAGTCTGCAGTGTACCAGAATACATGACAAATGGTTACTTGCCTTAATTCCTAGTGAGCTATTTTTAGATTTTCTCCAATTAAACTAAAGGCAGTGTCTTAGGCTTCTGCTGGCTTCTGTAGAAGAAATACATCATATTTAGAGAGAACAGAGATATTCAATATGGTTACACTATTGTGAAATTTTCCAAAGCTCCATTTTTCTGAATGGGAATATTGTGTTACGCTCTGTTAGTACAGCTATATTTCCCTTCATTAATCTAATGCAGATGGAAGTACTAGCACATATGGGATATGAATTGCCATGTCTAACTATATTCTTGCTAGTATCTGCCTTGAAATTTCACTGCAAATCTATCAGAGAAAAGACAGTTTGTGCTGCGTGTTATCACATTACATTCTCTCTGCTGTTGTGAAAGGATTTCACCCTTCTAGAGTCAGACCTAGCCTGAACAAGAACATTCAATTCTGTAGAGTTCAAGTTTGTAATGAAATATTTAGAGACTGTATGCTGAGGTGAATCAAAGAGCTGTTCACATCATGGCGATCAAAATGGTCAATGGAACATTGAATTTTGGTTTATTTCCCCACTCACAAATGTGTTTGTTCTCCTTTTTAATGTTGTAATCACTGGTAGGTTAAGCTGCTCAAAACTGCCTTGTTTGTGGTTAGCTAAAGGCAGGCATGAAGTCCAGGCCTGGTAGATGTATTAATGACACCTTGACATTTTGTTCTGTTTCCTATGGAAGTGAGCTTTAAAGACATCCCTGTGGTGTGAGCTGTTCAAACAGTGCTGCGCTTCAGAGTAAGAAAACCTGAAAGTAAAAGACTCACAAAAAAAGAAAAAAAAAAGAATTGTTGTGTGAACTGAGAGAAGTACAGAAGTCGAATTGTAACGTTACTTCCCATGTAAACCAATGTCTAAACCAAATCTACATCAATGGCAGTAGCGTAGATACGTTTCAAAATTCATCTCCCAGAATCTCTTAAAAACAGCATTCTGATAACGAAAATTATGACTCTGTGCTGGGAGGAGGCAAGGGTAGGTACAAGATCTTGATGGTCCTTCTAATCGTCTTCAGTGATAAAGTTTTATTTTACCCTTGGGAAATTTCTGGGAAGAGTTAGAATTTCTGTACGTTGGGAAATGATAGCTTAAATTAGAACAGTCCTTTGCATAGTTCATAAATCAGATTTATTTCTGTGGCATTTTGTCTATTTAGCTGGTTATCGTGCATTAGGTCATTGAATTAACCGGTGTAATGAACTGTCTCTGACTGAATGAGCGCTTGCTAGCCAGAGAACATTTGAAATACAGACTTCGGGCTTTTCAGAAGTTCAAGGATGGTTATTTTTAAAGTCTGTTAATGGCAGAGAGATGGCAGGATGGAGTGTCTGATGCCTCTGACTGAAAGCTAATTGCTTTATGTGTCTTTGTCTTAGTCCATCCAGTTGCGCTTAGAGCTTGCAAAAGAATTGGGCACTGGTATATCCATCTGGGAACTGGGACAAGGCCTGGATTATTTTTATGACCTGCTTTAAAGTAAGAGATGATGTGGGAAAGACTTTTGCTTCACTGAGACTCCACCTTCAATTAATTTGAGTATCCTGGAGAGGTGATTTTGAAAACATTTTTTGTAATTTATTTCATATCTGTATTAAACTTGCATTTTTCCCAATAAATAACTGTTTGATTTGCCACATAGATGTGATTGTTGGTTTCTGATTAAGTTCAGAGAAAAAAACTTGAAAGCTTCTGAATTCACAGTGCTGAGAAACAGACCGACCTGCACAACTGGGATGACGCTAGAACTGAAAATATTGTCTAGATTTTTTTTCTGCAAGAAAGGAAATGGACAAACTGATACCATCTGATCAGGGTTTAAGGTGGAGACCTCTCAAACAATTGGTGCTAATCATTTAAGTGAGCAAATAAATTAATCAGATTATGTCTGGCAAATTTAACATCTGCTGGACTCTCTGCAACCTGCTGTCTCTTAATAAGGTAAGTCAACACAAAATGGAGGGGGGTGTGGGAGGGGAGCAATTAGATTCCTTACCCTAGGGCTGGTAAAGGATTGAATACTGACAAGCTGTGCTGTTAGCTCTGTTTGTTTTCTTCATTTTACTACATTGCTTATGTAGTTCAAAATCACAGTAATTCTGGTTCATGATTTGTTTCTAAATCATTTTTGTAAGCAGGAGATGATGCTTTGTGATTTCTCTATTCTACTTAGCCTGCTTAGTGTCTCAGTTTACAGTACTTAGCACCAGTGCATGATGCATTAGTGATTAGTTTGTGGGAACTGTAGTGTTTAGCACAAAGGCTACAATGGAAATGAGAAGTATGCATGTTATGATGGATTATGCTGATAACCCCAAGAGAACAGCACAGCAGCACTGATAACGCCTTCATGTAAGTAGGTGCTGTGAATATGGTCACTATCTTTCTGAATAAAGCTGTCATTATTTAACTATATGCACTGGTGCTTTTGCCTCCATAAAACAGGTTTTTTAATTGACTCAGAAGCTATGAACTAGCTTCAAAACAGCCCTATCCCTCCCGACATTGCCCCTGCTTTTTAGTTCGTCAGTTTTCTGTTTGTAGAAATACACAGGCTTCAAGGTAGTTTGTTGTAAGGAAGCAAGGGGAGGTGAAGGGAATTTGATGAGGGTGTTGCTGGTCCCCAGCAGAGATCCAGGCAATAGCTCCGTGCTTCCACTGACGTTCTTCTTGCCACTTACAGTTGTCACAAAGATAGCTGCACTCCTTCTCTTTGCATCCACCCTTCCCAGTAATTAATCTCAGTGGGGGATTTATCTGCCCCTGCTAGTTTCAGTGGAATAAATCCCACTGTAATCCACCATTGATTAAAGAACTATTGATCTTCACCTCACTGATTTAGTTCTGGCATCTCTCGACTTCTCACATTGCAGTATCCAGCAGGGTTTACTAATCAGGCTTCTTTCTTCCGTACCATTAGTACTGAGATAATTTGCTACGTGAATCCTCATGTTCAATTAACTTGAGCTTTCTGGTTCGTTCAAAAGCAATTTAAAAGTCACTTTTGGCAATGGTATCTGCACAAGAATTAAGTTCTATTATGCTGTTTTTCTACTTTCAGTGGCATTAGCGAACCAGAATGTCTCAGAAAAAAAGATGATCAGTTACAAATGGAAGAGTTTGAGATCTGAAATGGCATGCATTGCCAGCTACTAGCTGGTAGGTAGCGGTTTTAAAAGTGAAAGGTTTGGGGAAGAAGAAAATATTTCATTTTAATAGATTGTTTCCTCTCTAGAAAGGATATATGTAATGTGTCACACTTTTTTCATCGTTTTTCTTCGAACTCATGATGATTCTTTCTGAAGTTCAACTGTGCTGTTTGTCTCTGAGTACAGCTGTGCTAGGGATAACTGTCTTTAGCATCCTCAGAGATGGAATGAATACATCTGTGTGTCAGAAAGATCAAACTAACCCGGCTACACCATGAAAAATAAATACCAGAGGAGAAGTACATTGTGAGTTTGAGCAATTCGTGATATGAGGCCAAGGATTTTGCCTTTTTGTCTCTAAAGGTAAAACGTATTTGTTCCTTTAAAAATAACAGTGAAAAAGAAACAAAGTAAGCATAGTTCTTTAGCTTGAAGTTCTCAGAAAATAAAGTACCAGGCAGGCATTTGCTTGAACTCCAGAATGAATGAAGACTTGCTTCTAATGGATTTATCTTGTGATCACTTAATTTCTCAATGTGTGGCAGTGTCAACTTGTGTTTTGTTAGATGTCACAGAATGCAGAAAAGCTGTGTACCACCAGTGACCCATGATGAAGGCAGGTTTCTCTTGAAATTTACACCTCACTGCTCGTGTGAGGAGATGACATGAGAGAGGCGCTGGTACAAAGGTGGGTTCTGTAGGGCATCTGGTTTTGTGTCTTTCCTTCTGACAAGGGGAGCAAGCTGAGCAAAGGGCAGAAATGGGTGGGAGTGCTGTGGTGGCACTGCTGCAAGAACCACGGTACTGGGCAATTGACTTTCATTTCTATGCTTCAAAGAGAACAGAAAGCACTGCTTTGTGGTATACTGAGACATTTTTCGGTAAAGTGAGGAAAAAGTTTTATTTCTGTTCTTCCTTAAAAGCAAATACTCCTTAAACGAAGTACTTGCAGGGCCAAAGAGATTGGACTTAAAGAATCAAGGTGTGATGGGGAGAAATATCTAGCATTCTTGTTAAAGCAGCAAAAATCATGTAGCAAGTAGTAAAACAGAGATGTGTTTATTTCAACAGAATATTCTATCATTCCGTTTTCTGAAGTACTTTCTGAAGCACTGGTAAGAGCTGTGCTCTGCAACCTGATTCTGTTATAGGAACAAATTTCCATATGTTACAGCAAGATCTCAGGTGCCATGAACAGTATCATTTACCTAGCTGATGCCAAGCAGAGCCTTCTTACATCTGGCCCTGATTGCATTTCCCCATGTTTTACTTTACGGGATTAGAACAGAATAGAATTTGCTTAACACTGGTTATTCAAAATGTTGCTACAATAAATAAGGTCACTTATCACACGTTAGCATTCGAGATTAAAAGCTGAAAATCTGTCTTTATATGTATTACCTTGGAAAGAAAATGTTATTACAAATTGTAATTAAAAGAAGTGGATGGAGTCTGAGACTCAGAATTGAAAACAATCTGTTATTTTACATTCTCCACATCAGCTGCTGAAAGCAGAGCAAAGGGCCACTTGGGAATTGCTTTCATGGGGCACGAAGGTTATCACATTTGATCCATCCGTCGTGCGGAGTTTAAATAAGGTAAGATTTAGTAATTAGGTGGCATGGGAAGGCAAAGCATAAAATAAACTAAAAGCTGCCCCTCTGTGTGCGACTTCTCAGGTGGGAGCAGAACTGCATCATATGCCCACATGTTGCTTTGAAGGTGGTTAACGAAGCTCATGTGAAAGTGCCCAGTGTACAGGAGCAGAGTATTGATTTTCTAGAAACTTTCCAGTGCTCCTAATTTTATTCACCTGAAGCAACTGATTGCAACAGGTGTGATGCGGCAGCAGGAAGGTACAGACTTTCCAGTAGCAGACTGTGTGCTTTGTGATTCTGGAATCACCGACTTGATATCAGCCAAGTAGGATGGTTGTATTTTTCTGCACATGCAGCCACAGTAGATTGGAGAACATTCCAGTTCTCTCATCTTCTGCCATGATGATCTTGCTATATGCAGGATTGCTTGAGTGATACACTTCACCCTCCTTGAAGGACAGGGGACACAGAGTAGAAGTCAGAAGATTTTGACATTCACCAGTTTACTCCACTATGTAAAGCCGGTACGTCACAGTTACCTCTGCTTCTCATCCTGCTCAAAAAGGTAAGACTGAGTACATTGCTTTCCCTTATTTCATGTGTTTGGATGTATTATAGAAGCTCAACCTCACCCCCCGCCCCAAAGAAAAACCGTTAAACCCTAAGGACATCACTAATTTTTGCTAATCATTAGTTTCCTCTTCTTCCTTAGAACCTGCATTTAGAAATGGCCTGGGTAGGCATTTCAATGAGGTCTCCTCCAGTGTGCCAGAGCCTTTGGTGTGTGCTCTGTCTGCAGTTATGGAGAATGGGTCTGTGACTGAAAACAGCAAATGTGCAGTGTCTGCCCAATTTAAGAAATTCCTTAGGATTCAATATGCCTGTTTCCACCCAAAATCTAATAAATATTAGAGAAAAAAAATCTTCTGATTTTACACTTGTAGCCACAAGTAGATGAAGACCCAGCAGCAGCAATATCTGTATTCTTGTGCTGTAGGAGTTAGGGGGAAGGTGCCTGGGAGCATTGTGCAGCTGCAGTGAGGGAGGAGAGAGAGAACTTCTGCTGTTCTGTTTGCCAAACTGGCTCCCTTGTCCCTGCAGTTACACAGTGATTCTGAGGTAGGGTGGTAAAGCTCGGCTTTCCTCAGAGCAGCTACTTCTGTTGTGATTTCTTTTTTGCACATATTTGCTGTCTCAGTTGCTGAGATGGAAACTTTCTGTGTAAAACAGTCATGTTGTTTTAACTCTATTTCACGTCCCTCTGTGCTAATAATCAATCATTATTTGTTTTCTTTATAACAACTGATATATTTGGCTACCTGAAAGTCCAAGTCCCTTTGTTCTACACTTGAGCTGCAGCTGGTAATGTATCAAGTAGGGGTGTTTGGAGTAATTGATGGTGGCTATAAGAAGGGAGGGGAGAGACTCTTTAGCAAAGTCTGTTGCAATAAGGGTAAATGGTTTTAAAATAAAGGAGGGGAGATTTTTACTGGATATAAGAAAAAAGTTTTTTTGCAATAAGGGCCATGATGTTGCATTCACCACAGAGAGGTGGTGGATGTCCTGCCCCTGGAAACATTCAAGGTCAGGCAGGACAGGGCTCTGAGCATCAGACATAGTGTAGGTGACCCTGTTCATGGCAGGGGAGTTGGACCTTCCAACTCAAATGATGGTATAACTCACCCAAGTTCCACAAATGCATGCAGAGTGGCACGCACTCCTCTTTGCAAATATGTCGTCTCATGTTTCCCAACCAGAGATGCAGCTTAACCAGGCAGATTGTTTTTTGGAGTCTGGGTAGCTTGCTGCTATCATTTTGAATTAACTTCAGAAAGTATTTTATTCAGCGATGCCTTTAGAATTACCACACTAAACGGCTGTCTGCTGTATCAGGTCTTTGCATGCTGCTTATGTTTTTTTAACCCAGAACTTTCTATTAAAATTAAATTGCTTTTGCTGTTAGCTTGGAATTGTTTTAGATGACTTTCTGTGGCAAGCAGTTTGCCAGGATTTTAAATTCCATCTAATTCCTTCTTTCTTCATTCATATCAACCCTGAAATTGTACTTGACATAAGGATACATTTGTGCAGAGGAGACTGGCTGAGCTCATGTCTTGAAAGCCCACTTCAGACATTTATTGACTATTTTAAAGCACTAAGGGCTAAATCACGCCTTTAGGTACTTGTTTTAGCACTTGGGATTACTGACTGATAAAAGAGGGAATGTGCAGTAAGCTCCAAGAGTTTTGGTTATTACATGATAAGATGTATCTGTTGTTTTGATAAGAGATAAAATTATATAAATAAAGTGATGGAGAATATTAATCTTCCCCAGGAGAGTGAGGACTTGCCTGTTTGCTCTGATGCAGAGTGCTCAAGTATTTGGCTTGAGCAAGGCCCAGGTTTCACATCAGACTTCATCTCCTCCAGTCAGCAGTTACTGTTGAGTTCACCTGCATCTCTTAAGGTGGTGGACAGGGCAGGAAAGGGTAGCAGAGCTCTCATGGCTGTTTGAGGCAAATGAGAGGGAGGGAATGGAGGGAAGTCACACCTTCAGAAGAGATGCTTTCTCCTTTTCTCACTCCTATAGGAGCAAGAAAGAGCTACACTTAGCAAAACAAAGCCAAACCTCTGCATTCTTAAGATCTTCCCTGTGCTTCGTCTTTCTTGGAGCCAAGGAATATGAAATACTTTGGCAGAATCAAAGCTGTATACTTGGCCAGTGTATTTGTAAAAACTACGGCTACTCTTCCGATGGCTTCACCCAGTGCTTTTGGCAGAGAATTAAGTTATTGAGTCAATTTTGTGGATCACAACATGAATATTGTAAATACTCATTGCCTTCTGAGATATGCATATTGGTGTACAAATTGAATTTCAAGCATGTGCAGTATTAAACTCATTTATCAAGTAGATGAGAAGCCACCTTCCTCTTTCCCTTTCTCTGGCAAGGAATTCAGGAGCTTTGAGTTGTTGGGAATAACTGCTTTGAAAGCACAGGTAGGGTTCCCAGAGCAGAAGAGAGGCAGGACATACACAACATGCTGGAAGAGGATGGTGTTCCAAAGAGAGCACAGCTTTCAACAGGACTGGCAGACAAAGGATGGAGGGAAAACAAATGAAAAATAACTTCTTCAGTGTCACATAGTAAGTCTGTCACAAAGTCAAACAGAGCCAAGGTTTCTGTCTCTCTATCCCATTACCTGCTGGCTGGCCCCTACTACAGAGTCATCAGAAACCAGAGCAAAGCAGGGTCCCTTCCTCATGGGCACTGTTCTGCAGTCAGTACTTTGAGAAGAGCTTCATGATCTGTTGACAACAGGTTGTGCGTGCATGAGCGCACAGAGGTCAAGTTGAGCATGCTGCTATTCCTCCCCTCCACACCACAGGTTAAGGAAGAATAGCTTTGAAAAGAGCTTTACTGGTAGATACAGGGACAAGTAAATCTAGGAAGAATAAACAGAAATAGTGATCGGCACCATCAGGAGGAGGAATTAACAGCTGCAGTAAGTCAGAAAGCTGAAGACAGCAGCTGGATTTTTCAAAGGCCTGGGTATTTCCTAGCCACGTAGTCACTATTATGCACTTTAAAAGGAGGGTGATGGAGCTCTGTCTTCATGCCACTAGAGAGACTGCTTTTCCTGTGAGGCATCTTCTCTCTAGCCCAGCATTTGAACACTTCTTCCAGTGCCCTGGTCGTTGCCTGCATTTTACTCAGATAAAAAAAAGTGAGAAGGTTGTGCTTGATTCCTTTTACATGGCTGACCTTCTGCTGTTAACCTCACTTAAGAATGTGCTCCAGAGAACATACTTCTGTCTTTGAAAGTCACTGCATGGTCAGTGCGCGTGAGGTGCCTGAGCCAAACCACTGCTTATCTTTCTGTCCCAAGCCATTTTGTTTGTAGGTGAAGGCATGGATTTTCCTGGTGTTCAAGCACTGTCACTGCTTAAAGGCTCCACATCCAATTCTTCCACTGACTTGTGTGTCTGGAGCCCATTTGTATTCTTGGATTCTTACTGTTGTTTATAATTAAAACAGATTTTATCAGTGCAGCTGCAGCCTGATTGCCCTTCTTTTAATGAATCTCAAATGAAAAGATGATCCAGCTCCATCTCCTGCAGTTGTGTTGAAAAAGTGAGAATGGGAGAACTCAAAAGTAGTAACGGTGCCTTTCACCTTTCCTGCACCAAATATATAAGCGTTGTTTGGAAGGGCAGAGCAGCAAGTGGCTCCGTGTGCTGAAAAGGAGAGCGTTTCTGAACACACAGCTATTCTGTGCAGTTGTATAGCTCAGCTAGTTTTTACGGATCCTGCTGCTTTCATGATATCTTTCTCTTTCCCTTTTTAAGGCATTTCCACTAGCAGCATCAAATCACTCATTCAGGGCCATTCTGGAATAGCAATGGAAAGCACAGCAATTACAAAAGTACTATGCTACAGCAAGCGAGGATAAGCCCAAATACAGCAGACATAAGCAAAAGAAGTTACTTACCCTTGGAAGGCCTCCAGCATGTAGGAACCTTCAGCAGGATCCTCTTGTCTCCACTGCCAACCCTTAAATGAGGTCTGGGAAGGGGTGGATCCTGACTCCACCCCTTTCAGTCACTCAGGTACATTGCATGCACCTGAGCTCCCCTGGGTTGGCTCTGCCTTCCCACCAGGTGCTCAATCACTGGTTCAGGCTATGACTTAGCATTTCTGCTATGTGGAAGTAAACAGTCTATTAGAAAGAATTTACTTCTAATCTCAGAACAAACCCAAAATATTAAATCTTTGCTTTGTAAGAAGCATTTGACAGTGCCGGTGTCAGGCACTTAAATTTGGGTGGTTTCATCACAATAGTAAGGAGATGTCACCCACAGCAACTGCAGGTGTGAGCAAAGCAGGGCAGCAGTGTGACTCACTGCTTGATGGAGCTGTATTGGACTGGAAAAGCTGCACTGGAAGTGAGAGGCACCTGTAAAGCCCTCAGGTTCCCTAAGGGCATCTCTCCATCCCATGCTGTTGTTTCACTGTAAAACTTTACTGTCAGACTGCAAAATTCCTGATGTTCAGCTGTGAGGCAGCGTTTTGTGAGCTCCAGTGTGCATCGCCCTGAGGAGGGATGTCTGGTTCAGTTCCGAAGTTATTTGTGCCGTGTCCTTTTCCACTGCTATTGAAAACGTGCATCAGGAATTATTTAGGAATGCGAAGATGAGGCTAATTATTTGCACAAAATTAAACAACACAGTGTTGTAGGTTAGAGTACACCTTAAAAAGTACATCGTGTTTGCAATCCCTGTCATGGGTCGTGTGCCGTATACATATGGTCTGTCTGAAAAGGCAGGTGTTGGTCTGAGGAGTAGTGATGCTTTGGAGAATCCCTTTTATTTCCAGGAGTACTTGGAGCAGAGGCTGGTAAATGTCCATTCATAATCATGGTTGCTCTTCACTTAATTTGAGCTATTATTAGCTATTCTAGCTCACTTCTGCCAGTGTTAAATGAAACTTTAAAAATGAAGAAGGATAAGGAAGGAAATTAAATTATGATAAGTCTGCCAAGCTTCGTATTAGGGTGCTTAGAATTTATGGCAAGGGCAAATTTGTCTTACCTATCAGGAGATTATAAAGAATGTATTTAGAAGGAAGCTGAAATGCTTATTTTTATTTAATGTCCCATAGATTGTTCTGCACATTATCTGAATAATTACTTCCTGTGCTTCTGTAAGTAACACACTATTTTCTTTCAAACTATTGTGTACCTTAAGCCCATTAAAATGATTCCATTGTTCGGGTTTGTTATTTTCCCCATAAAGGAGTATTTGTAAGCACCAACAGCGAGTACTCCTAAAGGCATCTTCTTATAAAACAGATAGCCGAGTATGAAGCAAAGCATAAACAAGCTGAGCTAGTGCACATACAAAGGACTGATAGGATTACTGGGAGATCATTTCATTCCCAAATCTGCAGTTGTTTAAAGGAGTGGCCTTTCAGTCTTACAAAAGAATCACAATATTGTTTTGGTTTCACACTGGTTGCTTCTCAGACCTTACATTTCCCTGTAGCCTGCGTGGTCGTACAGGCTGCTGGCAGAAAGGCAAAGATTGCTGAGTTCTGGGTAAAGGAAGAAACCACATTCCTCTGGCTCTTGCGAATGGCCATGCCCTGCAGTCATCCAGGACACATTGGGATATTGAAATCTGACGTACTGACATTCTTGTACGTAGAAACCTTGACAAAGTGCTCTGCGGAGCGGATTGTCGAATTGAGTTTTGCATATATAGGAGTTAATACATGAGTTGTACGTGTGTAAATGATACCAAATGCCGTGATTGTAATCCCTTGTTAATAAAGGGATTGACTTGCAGTACAGAATGACTTACACTGTACGTCTGCATGCTGTATAATCCCTGCTAAGGGTTTAGAAGCCCTATGTGTTTTCTGACTCTCACTGCCTCCTCACTTTAATGCAATACCCGCAGAACTTCTTCCTAAGAGCTGGTAACTGTGTTCCTCCAACAACTCAGCACTAAATGCAGTATTTTGGACTTGATTGACCTGAGTTTGGATGCATACACACAGACTCTAAGCTCCTCTTTCTTTCATTTTTGGCAGTATCCATGTTGTGGGCGCATTGCCCGGTCTGACCACTGTTTGCTGTCTGAAACTGTCCTGAGGGTGGGAAGAGTGCTTTGAATCCTTCCGTGAACCTCGTTCTTGGTACTGTGCTGGCATTTCAAGGCAGGAGAGAAGTGAGCTCTTGTCCTTCGAGGTAAGGCAGTGAACCCAGTGTCTATACAAGGGGGGGAGAACGCGGCTGCGGGGACACGCCGGCTGCTTTAAGGCGAATGGATTTATTGCACAGTTCTCCTGCTAGTGTGAGGACATCCACCTTTATCTAATACCACCCTTATATATTTTTTGTTAGTTGGAAAATGTTTATTTCCTGTGCACTATTTAGGATTTCTCAGACATACAGAAGTACTTAAGATTAAGACCTTAATATTTAATAAGCTTTCTATTGTTAAAGAGTGAGCAAGCCTGCCAATGTGAGATTGGGCCAGCAGCTCAGTGGATTAATGGAAACAGAGTTGGATTTAAAAGCCCTGAATGATAATCTTTAAATATGCTTAGGCATTGTGGTTGTGCAATTTCCCTGGGGAATCATCACACTCTCTGCTTCAGAAATTGTATTGAAGACATAAATGAAACTGCAGCGCAACCTTTCCTGCCGACAAATCTGCTTTCATTCCTGGGGCTTAAATTCCGTGTTTATGTGTCTGCATATGCAGAATGTCATTCCTTCAGGGTTTTCATTTATTATATTGTTTCCACTGGAACAATTTAACCCAAACTGGAAAGAAAAAAAAAGTTGCACTGCAACTTTCTTACATGAACCAAGATGCTGTGTAAGCTTTCACACAAGCAAATGTTGCTATGTGGAAATACTGAAATAAAAACTATGTTGAGCTGTGTGCTATCAGTGGGGCAGCCAGAGGAGATTAGAAAACGGCTGCCTCACACTGCTGCCTTTTTTTTTAACTCCTGTCTGGGAAATTCAGTGGTGCTTCTGGTTCATATAACACATTTCAATATCAATTCATTCTCTGATAGAGATCTGAGTGGTCCCACTGCAGATGATAGTGTACACACAACGTGATTTATTTGGGGATGTCTTCAGAGAAATTGAAAGGCTTGAGAACACCTTCATTGAAGGAGATTACTTTTTCTTATTTACACAAGAACTTGCCAGTCTGAAAGGTATCTGGACTTAGAGTTGCTTTACTTGTGTACACATTTCTGGGGATTATCTCAATTTCAATTTAATTTGCCACTTCACTTCATGCTATCAAACTCTCGGGGAATCTCTAATTTTCAGTGAGAGGTCACTGGATGAAAATGAAAATGAAATAAGCTTGCATCATCGGAGCTGTGTTGTCCTGAATTTCTGTTTGTGCTTAACAAGAGCTTCTTGTGTAAATAAGGCAGTGGGGCACTCAGCTACTTGGTGCTAGATCTGGTTGTGTGACACCCTGACATTTTGTGTAATTGCACTGATGTTAAGAAACCTTCTAACTTGCAGGACTCCATGAGAGCCAGTGATGTGTCAGCTGTCATGTCCAAATGTCATGGATCTCAGCAGTTTTCAGATGTTTAAACTACGTATAAATTCACCCTCACTTCTCCATAGGTTGATCTCCTGGGAGGCCGGGAGTACTGAAGGCTAGAGGAGATAAGAGAAATCAGTTTCTGTACTCCTTGTAACTGTTTTCATCATCCAGGCCCTTTCCTAAGCTCTGTGAACCTAAAGCATCAGGGAGGGGAGCTGATGGAATTGCTGTCAGAGCCCTGGAAGAGGACAGGCAAGCAGCTGGAATGGAATGACAGCAGGATCAAAGAAAAAAGGTGAGCAAAACAGCACTGAACACTTACATGCACACTTTTGACCTTGTATACTCAGGATGGGGTTGGTGACTGCTTCCCTTTCTCGGTGACAATATCAGCTGCAGTGCCTCTGCTAGGAAGTAACTTGTATGACTGTCTGAGGTGGTAAGACTGTACCCAGGGATCAGCTGATTGCCCCTGGCTGCAGCATCAGTGAGGCATCGCAGCTTTTCTCACCTAGATCTGACTCGTGGCATCTGCAGACAAGGATCCACCACCTGCACGTTCACACAAAACTCAGAACTTCTCTGCCTGCTCTATCACACGGATTAGGTGGGATGGTTTGTAGAGAGACTTTATATGTACTGTGGCTGCGATTCAGTTCTGGGAGCATCTTTTTGGAAGAACAGTGCTTGTTGTGAAAGCGCTTACCAGGTATTTCATGGGATGCTGCTCTGTTGTGCCATACGGTAAGGAAAAACGCTGCTCAGGTGCCTACAGTTGCATGCCCAGCTCTTCTGGCTGTTTCCAAATTCCACCCATATTTTGCATCTGTGGTTTTTGTGTTGGGTTTTTTTTTTTTAATATCTGCCATTTTTAATGTCCCTTTTCTTCCTTGCCTTCCTTGGTGCAAACATAAACATCTGGATAAATTGGAGTCCTGTGTCATCCTTTAAAAACAAAGATTGCTTGCACTGGAATATTCTGATTCTGAAAAGAAGGTACATACATATATTTCTTGAATGCACATTAACTCTTGATTCCATCCGCATGGGTGATCTCCAGTAAGTTTTTAATAATGCCAGTTTTCCATGTGATAACAATTCTTTTAAACATGTGAGGACTTATTTCAAAGAACGTTTTGATAGTGAAGAATGTACTGTGTCACATTAGCCATCTGTGGTGCACAGTTGGACATAAGAAGGTGATTAATAGGGAAGAACTTGAATGCACGGACTTCACAGGACAGAAATTTAAAACTTCAATTTTTATTAGCACCAAATATCAAGCAGGCTCCATGACAACAAGTTGTACTTCCAAGCTGGTAAGTTATTTAGTTTAGGGAAAGCGAGTGGGTAATTATATGACACATTAATTCAATTTATGCACTCTTGTATTTGCATTTGTAAATGCCCGGTGCCTTCAGTCGCACACAGGTCTGAGTTCAGAATTTCTGTTCTTCCCCAGAACGTAGGACTACTTTCAACTATGAGGTTTAGGGGCATCTCTGTTCTTGGAAGGCCAAGTAACACAACTTAGCTGCTCACCAGAACAGTCAAAGTACTTCTGACTTCTGGGGGGGGAAATGTTCCTGTTTCTCTTTCTAACATACTGTCAAGTTCCTGCAGCTGAGCTCATAGCGTGAAGAATTTCCCCAACAGCCCTTCCTTGCTTGTCGCCCCATGCAGCCTCCTTACTCATCTAATGCCAGCGTCACTTTCAGGTAAAGTTCCTGCAGTTGCAAACCAGTAGCAATTGGTGGTGAGGGAGGAGGGCTGTGTGATGTCCTGAGGGTTATAAAGAAACATGGTGACTTGTACATTCATAAGCAGCATCTGGTATAGGTACACTGAGGGAAAGAGGGGAGCTTCCAAGAAAGCAGCAGAACCAGCTCCATGCTGAAACGCTCTTTTCCTAAAGAATTTGCAAATGCTTCGTCTTGAGTCTGTAAATAACATTAACTTCCTTGGTGGGAGGGAAGAGTTCAGTTCCTTCAGAAATGAAAGCACAATGGGCTATCTATCAGTGTAGGGTTTTTGTTTGTTTGGTGGATTTTTTGGGGTAGAAGTTACCTGGGACAGTTAGCTTTGCCATAAGGAAAAACGTGGGGATGACTACACTGCTAATCCCCTCAGTACTGTGTGGGTGCAGGTGAGCTTTTCAGAACAGCAAAGGGAATGCTTCTGAGCTGAGGCTGATCTCAGTATCTTGGGTGCTACCAGAATTGTCTAATCGTGTCCACTGATGTCTCTGAGGAAAGGCCTCTGAGGAGGAGGGAGGTGAGGTGCATCTGAATAGACTTTCACAAACCAGTTCCCGAAATCCCTTTATTTCTGTAGTAATTTGTTTTATCTTCAGGATGAGTACTTTACACTTAAAGCTTTTCTCACTGTCAGTATGGGAAAATAAATACATAGGCAATACATGTTAGTAATTGCTTTTTATGCTGTACCTTGTACAAAACTTACTTTGTTTTACAGATATATACAACTATATATTTTGTTGTCTGTGATTTAAATCACATCCTATAATAGTCCTGTGGAAACGTACTGGGAAGTCTATACTGTATAAAGGATCCTGTGCTTTCGGATTATTCCTTCAACCACTGGTACAGGGAAGTCTGTGTTAAGCAACTCTGTCCTAACAAAATGTTCTGCCCAAACAACTTCAGCAGAAACGGTTTCAGTGGATTGGACATCTCTTTGCTAAAGAAACATTCACTGTGAGGCAGCTTTCAAGAACCCCACGTTGCTCTCCCACTTGCACTGGTGTAATGAATGCTTTCTGGCTGTTTGAGGGAATGTAAATTAAGAGGTTTGGCCAGGTCAACAAAAATCACCACTTCTAGTGAACAGAACAACATACCTATTTCTGTAAGGAAATAGTTTTATTAAAAAAAAAAGCAAGGCCTTGGGTAAAATGACTTACATAGACACTGTTGGGGAACAGCCTTTCAAATTGCAGTTGCTGGGTAAAGTTACTAACGATAGATTGTCTTTTTTAACATACCAGAAAGTAAGAAACATACAGGGCTCTGTATTTTGTACTTCAGATGTCTCAAGCCAAAAGTTGGGATGAAGTTTTTATAGGCTGCCCTTAAGTCTCTTTGGAAGCTTTTGTTTTATTTGTTACCTTTACCATGTTTCCTTTTGTGGCTGACGTGCCATGCGGACAGAAAGTACTCAATCTACACAGTGAATATAATCAGCTAAACCTGACATTCCTGGGTTGTGCTCAGTACATCTGAGAGAAATAAGCAGGATGTCAGCTGAAATGTCAGCTTGTTGCCGATTGAAATAGAAACACCTGTCTGTGCTGATGTGTAGTTTAGGATGCCAAGACAACTGAACTGGGATAGCTGCTGGGGAAGGTACACTGGACTTTGAATTTTGAAACAGTGGGATCCTGAAAATCAATAGTAATCTATATTTCCCAGGTTAAAGCCTTAGTGGGGGAAACAAATTAGGCTGTAAAGGTGATAGAGCTGCTCTTCGCCCATAAGTTTCCATAACATTCCTTAAATTATACTTCAGCATTTCTGAAGTATAGACCCAGTAGTGACTACATGAAATTGAAAGGTAATGCATTTATAATAAATATATGACAGGTTTTTTGTTTGTTTTTAACGTATGTAGCAAGATGAAATAGTGAAATCCATCGTTTAATGTAAGACTGAAGTGGAAATCTTCTCAGAATTCAGAAAAGGACTACAGATGTGGTCAGTGAGACCATCTAGTGGTGCTCTTAACAGGATGAAGGAAGTCCAAGGAATGCAGGCCTGCCAGTGACCTGAGGGCCGAAGAAATGTCCGCCAACTTTGTGAGGTTTCCTGCAACAATCTCTAAGCTCTCTGGTTCTCCATTTTCACACCGTGTCTATCTACCCTTTCCTTAGTCTGTCTGTGTTGCTCAGAAGGCACTGAATTTAGAGGCAGGCTCACTTGTGAATGTGTCTGAAGGGTGCAATAAATTGAAAAAGCAGCGTCAGACAAGGTACTTGGCTAAGCAGAACTCCTTTTGATCTGACGCAGGAGATCAGGAGTCCCCGATGTTCCATTTTAACACTGTCTGGTGTTAATTTCCTCTGTTTTCCTACGTCATTTCTGAATATAAGCAACTACCTCAGAAAAAGAGAAGTTCTTCACTTTCAGAATTATCAGTGACAGATGAGCTCTACGCACAACAATTGGTTTTGAATGTACAGCTTTTTGTTACGTTATGAAAGCCGATCCCCCAATATTTTCTGAAGTGTTACCTGTATTGACTACCACATAATTTCAGGTTGCCCTTAAGAGGAAACAAGGGAGCATAAATTTACCTGGCAATGGGTAAGCTGCATAAATAAAGAAAAAATCAATAACGAAGGATAGGTCAAATCAAAGACAGGTAATGAGAAATGACAAGAAGAAGTATGCTGCTTATTTTTTTACTCAGGTACAGTGCGTGTGCTGGCCCATCTTTGGATATGCGTATACTCGTATAGCTGGCAGTGCAGTTCCTTAGAAAGAATACAAAAGACATTCTGTTGTAAAGTTTAAAGAATATTTAATAATTTTTTTAAAAATAAAATGTATATTTTCAATTTTGTTCTGTATATGAATGCACAAAAATGTATAATCGTCGTCGCAGTGACAAAATCCAAGGAGCTGAGGAGATCTGCCCACTGTGGTAAGATACAGGTGACACTCTAAGAGAATTCACAATGGAATCCAAACACAATTTCCCATAGCGAGTCCTGACTTGTTTTCTTACTGTGAATTACCTAAGTAGCTATGAAGATCATTCACACATAGCACAAATCCTTGTGGACAAAGTTAATAATGAGTTGGGTTTTAAAATAAATGCCACAATCAACGTGGTTTTTTTTTCTTTCTTTCTTTCTTTCTTCCTGCTTACGTTCAGTGCCACATTTCTATCTAGCACAGCAATGAAGCCGAGTGGTAAGTGAAGGGCATTAACTTCTTCCGTGCTGACAACCTCCTGTCCTGCCTATGAATGGGGGAAGAAGCAGCCTGAAGCCACATGCACTAAGGACTTTAATGGGTAAATGGAAATCAGCTTGTGAGCAGTGAGGGGGTTGGGTGGATTCACGCTGCAGCCAGATTGCTGATGCTGGAAAATGTATCTGTACAATTCCGGTGCAGTTTCTTCCTCTTTGTTTTTACAAATCATACATACAGTGCTGCATTCAAATGGCAATTATTAAATGGAAGAATAAACCTGTACAAGTTGATGTAATTTGAGGGGGAGGAGTAAAGAAATACTCAAAGAATGCAAACTGGAGTGAATTTCAGTGATTGTGCATTATAATATGTTAGAGCTAAATAATTCTGTGGTACAAGCAATACGATTTGGCTGCTGCTGACAGTTGCTGTGCAGAAAAATAAAAAACGTTTTCTTAAATATATATATATATATATATTTTCTTATAATTGTGAAGATGAAAAGCCAGAAGTATTTTGGACTGACTCTAAAAGCTAAATCCTGGTCTTGCTGTATTCAGTAGGTCTAGCTGTGCACCCTATGCCTTCACATCGTGTTATTAAGCAGAAAGAGCACGGAGTATAAATTAGGAGTTCTCTGCCTTGTGCTCTTTGTTGCCTTTGGTTCTGTCTTTAAATGTATTGAGTCCTCCTTCATGTTTAAAAATAAGTGAAAGTAATATAAAAGACCTTACTATGAAAGTGACGAAAACACAAAAGGAAGCAACTGGAATGACTTCTGTGTTACTCTGCATAAATGCACTGTGAGCACTCTTTTAAATAGGCATTATGTACTACAAGGTAATTATAATCAACCAGTTCGATGTCAAGTTTTACACATAATATGGAACAATCTGGTTTTGCTTTTTAGAAAAAGAATTGCTGTTACACATCACAAAACAGTCTGACCTCATCAGGAGGAAAAGGATGTAATGCTTTTGAAAAGAAATATAATAAAGCTGAGGCTTGTTACAGTCAGTATGTTCAGAAGTTTGAAATTGGATTGTGCTGGTAATGCTTTAAGCACCATAACATCTGCTAGGCCTGCATGAAGAGAGTTAATAACATCAAATATAGAAAACAGTCCAGTTCAAACTAGTGATAAGTTGCACCAGCACCTCTGTTGGCAGTGAGTTTTGTTTTGTTTTTTCAGTAGGTGCTGCTGTTGCAATGGGTTTTACAAAGTGAATGCTGTTCATACTGTCTGTAGATACATGTTTCTGAAAATTGAGGCAGTTTGTCTTGTTGTAAGGATGCCTAAAGTGTGGCACGTGATTAGAGGGAACCAGAAAATGCAGCGTGTCTTCTCTGTTTCTCGTTTTGTGTTTTTATTTCTGTAGGTGTAGCTGAAAGCCTGCCTAGCAGTCTGCTCTAAGAATCTGGCATGCATTATTGGGAGGCTCACAGGATGAGGCCTGCGATGTCTTCTCCCTACACCACCACCAGGCAAACTGATGAGCGTTGCCCTCTGCAGAAGCTCTGTTGCACAACGGTTTGCTCTTATCAGCTGAGCCATCGGGCCTGCTGTCAATCTGTTAATTTTTAATGGCTAGGATCACTACAGATAGACTTGTCTACTTTTATCTTTCTTACAAAAATCAATGTTTTATTAATGTGTTCATCATTCTGTTATGCTGCTTTTCAGTGTTGGAAACTCAGAGCTGTCAGCAGAAGCAAACAGTGAGTACAAACTAAGAATCATGGGAAAAACTCACACATGGTACATCTAGCCTACAATTGTTTGTCTGCAGTTAAGCAAAATGGAGAGAGAAAGGAAAGGAGAAAACTTCAGCCATTGCTCCAAGAGTGCAACTGTTGACAGGCCACCCTGGGCTCAAGAAGCAGAGAGCATCAAGCCTGTCGTGATTACAACTCCACAACTACATCTTGCTCAAGGCACAGATTGTCTGTGTACTCATTGGGATACTCACTGTTTAACTTCAGTCTCAGGTTGTGCTCTGTTAACATTTGTGGCTTGCTGGCATGGTAATAAAAGCCTTTAGTGGTGGTGAGGCTGCTCTGATAGCATGTGATTGGGAAGCCACATAATATATACACAAGTAGTGCATTACTTTCACTTTATTTTGCACAGCTAAATGTCCTGTGCTGCAGGGGCTGATGCATAAAAGGGGGCATAAGTGAGAGTTAGACTCATCAGTGGTGCAGGTCCAGAGAAGGGTTACTGCTGGTGGTAAGGAGATGTTCAATACTGTAGGTTGGCAAGGCCAGCTTTACTGCTGGAAACTGCCTTAAATCAAGGTAAGCAAAATGTCACTTGTGACTGAGACCTGCTGTTGTAAAAACTGAAGGTACAGGTTAACCTTTGTGCCTGAGCTTGATGTATGCTTCTAGTCTGGCCCAGTAAGAATGGATGCACTGGGCTTTCTGTGAAAACAGGGCCCTGTGGTTGGCTCTCATCTATAGCTGAGAGGTCCTCAAAAGGCTGCCTGGGGGGAGCAGGCCAGGTGGCTTGCTGTGATAGCCTATTCCCTGCTATCTCCTTTCCCCAGGGTGCTTCAGCATTACCTGGAGCTGGGTGCTGACAGGGAATTGTTTGAATAACAGGAAGCATTTAATTCTTCAGATTCTGCAAGGGTCCTGTATAAATTACTTCAGTTACCCAAGCAGAGTGGGGAATGGGACAACCAGTGGCTGTTTCTTGGCAAAAGGAAAGCAAGGACTTAGATTTCTGCAAATTCCAGAAAGCGTGGGCACATTGTAGCCAACAGCCTTTGAAGCCAGGAGGAGGGGGATGGGTATGAAAAGCACAAATGTGAGATGACTTCAGTTCTAACAAAGACTGATGTGCCTTGGCTGTTGTAAGCACGCAACTGAAAAAAAACCTGCTAAGCATAGAAACACCCGAAGTCTTAATAACTCTTGGAAAAATGAGCAATGTGCAAAGATTCTTCCTTAGCAAGGAGAACTCTATCATACCTGCAGATGATGATATTTCCAGAGTAAATTAATGAAATGGTGACATTCAGGGAAGGAACAGCTGACAGCATAGTACAAATCTTCAAGCATGGAAATGAGTGATATTTTTTGGCAGGCTAACTTGAAACAGAGATGATAAAAAATAAAATCATAGTAGGATGACTGAGGAGCCCACTCACAAGTTGTTTACTGAAATGAAGATACAGCTGAAAGTAATTACTTGTTTCCCAAAGGTATAAGCGATAGTGCCTCCTACAAGAAATCCTTCCTGGTTATTTCAGTTGGAATGTAAAATGGGATAGAAAGGTTCCCACTTTCTGAGATTAGATGCTGGTTATTTTCACCTCCTTTCAGAACAGCGTGTGTGTATGAATCTAACATATATTACATATACAGTCAACTATCACCTATATGCCACTGGCAATTAATAACTGTTCAATATTGTTTTCCCTTAACAGCCAGATCTCACTGTACAGATTCAGATTAAAAGCCTGACTTCGCAGCACACGAAATTAAAAACACTCCTTTAAAAGAACATATTTCTGAAGATGATCCTCTCCTGGCTACAAAATCATTTTGAGAGACTTGGAGCAAAGGCTGCTTGCTCTTGACATTTTAGCTGTGTGCAAACTGTAGTAAAATTACACCTGCATTCAGCGCGAGCTACTCTGTACCTTCTTTCTGTGCTGAAGAATGTACATTTTCTACACCTTCTCTTCCAGACTGTGAGATGCTGAAAGGCAACCTGGCAGGTTTCACAGAGGTTGTGTCAGTGCAGTCTTTTCCTAGCGCTGGTTTGCAGATGAGCCCCTCATCAGCAGCCTCCTTTTGCCTTGCCGTAGGCCACAGGAAAGGAACCATCGCTGTCTGCAGGTTTTCTTCTGTTCAAAGACAAGGCTGCTTCTTACCTGTGCCAGTTCAAGTACTGATTCTTTCTTTTCTTCCTCCTTCAGTAAAATGGGGTGATTCACAAAATCTCCAGAAAGATAGCATTATACACAGTTTATAGTACAAAGGGGAGGAAAAAAAAAGGTCAGAAGAATGAGCATGAAGGAGTTTTCTCCTGTGTCCTTTGGAGGAGAAGCAAAAAGACTGGGAATGGTATCTATGCACAGTAGGTGTCTGCCTTGACTACCTGACAATACATGGTCATTGCAAAGGTGAGTCCAAGAATCTAAGAGAAGAAGAAATAATAATCATTTTTCAGTAAGTAAAAGATAAAATCTGTTGAAACCAAAGAAAACAAAACAAAACAAAGAGGGAGGAGCGTGCTTACACTGGTTTTGTTCAGGCACATAAAGACACATCACACACTGCTTTTCCTGCCAGCTCATGTCCTTGTTTCTGTTCCTAGTTTCTGTCTGCCTTTTATCCTTATCTGTATTGCTGTTTTACAGAATGAACAATGAGGGCACAGGAGGGCTGATTTCTCCATGGAAAGCAGTGACCAGATACTGGGGAGAGGTACATTGAAAAGAAATGTTTGAATGTCTTTTGCTCAAAAATGTTTTATAGTAGCAACCTGCTCAACTGTGGGGCTGTGGTTATCTCTGTAGCTGTTGTTTTGAAAGACAAGCAGTTTCATCTCTGACCCAAAGGACACTGTGGTTTACTTTACTGTACTTTACTTTTCCGAGCATGTATGTGCGCAGATCCCTTTGGGAGAATCACTGGAGACTGTCCCTGCATTAATCATAATCACCAGTGGCTCATCAACAATGTATGTGTCTTTCCTTCTGCTCAGGCTGTTCAAGAGAAGCAGCAGGCAAAGGTGGCTGCTTCGCCCAGCCTGAAAACTGACCTGCTGCGTTGCCTCTGGTACAGTAATTCCTCAGAAAAGGGGATGAGAAAGACAATCCTGTTTCCCTTCTATTTAAAGTACTTACACTAATTGGTTGTTGCTATTCTTTTGCAACAAACACTACTGTACAAATTTTCATTGAGGTAAAGGTTTGCCTGGTAGAATTTGTTGGTGTGAATTCTATTTTAAGCACCTAATTAATGTGACCACTTGAATGTTACTGTTTCCTTATGTAGTACGTTCCATCAATGAATATTCTTGAAAGAATGTGAATTATGCCTATGCTACTTCATAAATAAACAACAAAAAAAGGTTACGTAGTTGTTATCTTCTTCACTGCCCATGAATAAGAAATCAGCGGTGAGGCATTGCTTAGCTGTTTTACCATAAGCATCTGCCTTTTGGAAGTAGCCCCTAGAACGCTGCCTTCTATTTCCCAGTAAAGGAACACCTTCAGAGACAGCTGTGCAATAAAACCTGAGTGGCTGAATGTGTTGTACAATTTCCAGCATGCATGACTGAAGAACATTCTCCCGCCACATCTGCTGTGCGTCCTTCAAGTTGTGTCACGGTGTGATTCTAACTATAATATCATTAACATGAAAAACAAAAGCTGTCACGTACTTAGGGCCGTATCAACCACATCACAGCAACAACAGAAGGAGCCCGGTTCATGTTAGGTGACAGTGGATCAAGTCTTTCATCATCAATTACATTCAATCACACAGTGCAGCTCGGGACAGACTTTGATGAAAGCTTTTCTGTTCTGAGGTATTTTCTCTGTATTTCACAGCACTTGCTGGCAGTATTAATTAGCATTTTTAAATCGTCTGAAATGTTTTCTCCCATTGAAAATTAGTTACTCCTGTTGGTCAGAAAGTTGGTATTTGCTCTTAAATACCTTCAATATAATCAAGGTCAGTGGGAAGGAAACCTCCATGGTCTGCTGACTTTTTCATGCATCTTTTAAAGATACCCTAAACGCTGGGTAGATGCTTAAAAGCGATTTTTTAAGTGTTGTCACATGTTAACAACAGAATCTTCTTACATAGTCTTTCTGCCATATGACCTTGCTGTATGCACTTACCTGTTTCTTAAGCATATCTGCTTAAAATATTGGAAAACAGAACAAAACTCTACTGAATTTGGGCCCACAAGGAGTCAGGCCATGATTTACGAGAAAGTAAGACATACGTTATTCTGCTTAATCCAACGTTAGAAAAGAGCACAAGCTGAATGCCAGTTTCTGATCCCAGATTCTCTTGCTGCTCCAATATTAGACCATGCAAAATTTAAAACATTGAGTTAATTTGGAGGTACCACGGCCTTAGCTTAGTGATGCCATCCTTTCTGCTCATGTGTTGAGTGTGAGAGAGAGGTGCAACTGGAAACTAAACTCTGTCTTCAGTGTGGTGTTCAGGAATGGGACCTTATGCTATATGGGGCTGACAAACAGCTGTAAACGCTAGAGCTCTAGTGCAGCCTTCACATACACTTCTTCAGGCTAAGGACTGTACCAGCATGGCTGCACTGTGGCCAGAATCACCGCTGCTGGGGCCAGATTAGAGATACATATATTTAAGAGACAGAAATTCTGCACCAATGACTGACCCTTCTGTGACCAAAGTTAGGCTAGAAGTAACTGCAAGTAAAATCTTACTGACAACTCTGTGCCAGTCTTGCCTACTTTCACTGAAATTAATTGAAAAGGAGTACGGTTTATTAGGCAGGTGGAATTATGGTAATAACATCTAAACTTAGAACTTACCCTGGGACTTTGAATGGGCTTGAAGACTTAAGCCACCTTTAGGCTATTTTAACATTAGATATTTAGGCTAAGCTGACTGCACTCTTTGGAAAATTACTGGACAAACACTGGTGCTCTAAAAGACAATGCACTCTACCATGATTAGGATTCTGTCTTAGGATGTTGTGAACTACCTCTTCATTAAATCAAGTGTGTGCCTTAGATAAACTACTTGATAAAGTGACTGCTCTTTACAGTGCTTTATAGCACAGAAAACGTGGGCAGTATTCCCAGTCCTGTATCCCATGCTCAGTATTCTAACAAAGAAAACGTAAGAGAGAGAGTTAAGTCTCTCAGAGTTTTAGTCTAACGTGCAAAATTTGGAATTATAAAGTTGGTATTGGGCAGACTTTGTCTGCTTGTTATTTGGTGTCTTGAGTACGTAGGATTTGAAAATCACTATTAAAGCATACCTGCACCAGAACTGTGCACAATCCAAAGATCCCCACTGCTAGTAAGTTTTCCTGGAGCCATATTTTCACTGTTTCGTAGCAAGGCTGGAATAAAACAGAATATGGTATTAGCCATAAACACACTTCTGTACTCCCCTGGGAATATACAGACAGGAAAGAGCCAGATCACACAAAGCTGCTGGGTACCCTGCTTCATCATGGCAGTACTGGAGCAAATACAGTGCATTTCTGGCTTAAAGCTTGAGCACGGAGCACTGACTGTAATGCTACCTCCAAACCACTGCACGAACACTGTCCCATACAAACTGGGCCAGTGACTAAAAATAAGCAAGCACCGGATTCAGGGCACCTCTGCCCTCTAAAATCCAACTAAAAGCAGTTAGAATTTTAGAATGAGCCTTTCATTTATTTTCCTCCATGTTTCAGGAAAAGTTTATCATGTAATGTATATAATAAAAATATAAATGCACATGCACACATATTTACATACTATATGTATGTGTACATATATATGCAATAAACATTACATTATACATATACCTAAATAAAGGTTCCAGTGAGAGCTGTTCAATAGCTTCTCCTGTTGCACGTGGGCTGGTTTCTTACCATTTTCCATCAGTTTAAATCGAGTATGAGTGTTCCTCTGTTATTTTATTTCTGCTTTGAATTCTGCAACAGCTCTAAACTCATGTTTTTTGCCTGGTCTAGTGGGATGGGAATTGGCCTAAGCAAAACCTGTCTTTAAATACTATGCTCTTCCTCTGTAACACAACCAGAAGTTGTGCCCCATGCCCTGTAAATGTACCTGGGCAGGAGTGTTCTGCTTCAGTTAGTGGCTTCCACGGCATGCATCAAGGATTAATGCCTACCCAATATGTGGTTTCAGCCTGGTTAACCTGCACTGATCACCTTGGTACCCTGAATAAAATGCAATAAGAACTTTTAAGTCCTTAAATTGAGAATTTGACTTGGAGCCATGTTTGGTTGCAACTCAGCCTCTACTGCTATCAATCCACATGCCGAAATCCCCTGAAAAACAGCCAAGACACTTTGTACTTTCTCTGCAAACCACTGGAGCTAGCAAAACTTTATTTCAATTCCACTTCATCAGCTGGCCTTGCCCCACACCCCAGGCTCACCTGCTCACCTTGCCTCATGACTGCTTAGGCCACACAAAGCTACTGCTATGGCAGTGCTGCTCCAGGCTTGTGCTAGGTGTGTGGGCAGCCATTTGCCTTCAACTTAATCCAGTAGGTGGACGTGAACAAAGACAATCCTGTCATTTTCCAGTTTAATCTAGCTAGGCTGTATTCCTAATCAGTGAAAGTATTCATCTGTAACATGAAACAACAGCTCAGAAAGTCTTCAGCTCCTTGAAGTATTTAAACGGATGGCTTCATTGGAGGTGCAAAGTCACAGCTCAACATAAGCCTTCACTCTTAAAGATGATCAAGGTTACATCACTACCTTATCACCTGCATCACTCTGCAGCCGACTGCCTGCCTGCCCTTTGTACGGAGCTGAGCTCCTGGAGAGCCACTCACCGCTTTCCACCAGGTCCCTGGGGAATGGAGCCCACAGTTCTCGCTGAATTCCAGGCAGCAGGAATCCGGCACCCGGGTTGTGTTGTACACCTCAAACCAGTCGGTGTAGTTGGAGACTCCACAGCATCTGAACTGGAAGAAGAACCAAGGCAATACTGTAAGGATGATCTGTCACTGGTGTCTGCTCGTTCTGAGGCAATGGAAGAACCTTCCATGCCTCTTGTTGGATACAAACTGGACCAATTACACTTGATTACACCAGCAGGGGCTTGAAATTTTAAAGAAATGTAGTATTTCCTCAGCTTTACCTACAGAGACTAATGTAGCTAATGCGGAGACAAGACGCAAAGGCCCTGTTTGCAGTGGCAGGGCCCTGCAGGAGCTGAAGCAGGACAATGCCAGCCACATACCGAGGTTAAGAGTGAATGCACAGGATTATGATGATCATTTTGATCTTGCTGACAAGAAAAAAATATTTGGGACACAGATACAGCATCCAGGAGGTACTGCATACTACTTCTAAAATCATGATTTAAGTTAATGAGGCAAACTTCTCTCTGTGCTCATCATCTCCGAAAGTCTTTGTGACTCAGTAAAAGATTTGTTTCCAACTCTTCTCTCTGGTGCAACTCCTTCATGTCGCTATTTGATACTGCTAAGTAATGGGATTTCAAGAGTACACAGAGTGATGCAATGCACAATGACCACATCAGTGCTAAATGGCAAGGTTTGTTACATTTGCGTGGTGGGATGCAAGTGTAGGAAATGTACATAACAGCACAGGGAATGGCTCTGTGACCATCTTCCCCTGCGGGAACTGTGATGTGCCTGTGATACAAAACAAGCGAGGATCATTAGCATGTAGATGTATACACCATCTGCCTCTCCTGTACTAACTCAGATGTACAAACTTGTAGGTATTGAGGCACTTCAGCACTCGTTTTAATGAGTGAAACAAGGCAGCCTGCATGGCTTTATAGGCAGGGGGCTGCAGAGCTCTCAGCTACGGGCAGTACTTCATACTTTTCCAAGGCTACACCAGCAACCAACCTACTTGCCCCTGAAACAACTTACCATGGTCTTCTTTTTAAACCTGATTGTATCTGAGCCCGTCCAATATTTTTCACTTCCATACACAACCCGTTCCTCATGTTTCTGATAACTCATCATCACGCCAAGTTCTGCATCACCAGGACTTAGGACCTAATTCAGACCCCGCTATTTTACACGGTCCCAGAGAGAGTTTTCCCTCCAAAATAATGGGGTTTGTGGGCACGGAGGGCTGCATGGGCCAGTCGCTGCGTACACACCAGAGCTGCCATTCAAGACCAATAGAGGGCAGAGGTGTCACACGCTGCCTTGCTCATCCTACATTTCTTCAAGCGCTTGCAGAACAAGGCCTGCGATACAGCTGTTTCAGTGCTCACAGTGCTGGGTTTTTGCAGCCAAACAAACAAAATTCAGATTTTTCTCCCAGAGTAGCCCCTCCCTAAGATTCTGCTCAGAATCCTGATTCGGTCTGTGGCAGCAATCAGTCCTTAGCTTGTAAACTCAGAAATGAAACATTCACAAGCTGCGTTTTCTACAACATGACTTAAAAGGGAAAATAGTTTGTGACTTTTTTTCCTTTACATTCCCACACACAAGGCAGCAGTTCATGAGTGAGAGGTCCCAAAAGCAGACAGGAGCAGTATGGAACACGTGCCACATGTTTGAAGAGAAGGGTTTATCTGGAAATCTTACAAGAAGGTCTCGAAGGCTGTCATCATTCGCTATCAATCAGCTCCTTCGATAGATGGAAGTGACAGACAGCTTGTCTTTCAAGCAAGCCTTAAAAACGTGGCTCATACATGATGCAGAGAGTGAAAAAGTAAGGTCTGAGACATCTGAGTGATGTTTTGGCCAAACAAGTGAAACTAGTTTGCACGGATCGGAACTGAACCCCTTCTCCCCATAATTTTGTATGGATGAAGGTGTCAAAGTCTGACAGGCTAAGGTAACGAAGTGTAGGTTTTGTAGTCTTGCAGCTCAGATGAAGGAGATGAGAGCAACTGTTCCTATGGGGCCTGCAAAGCAGACCATGGTAAGGTCTAGGATTGGGATTCCTAACAGTGCCAAACTCTCCGGTAAGCCAAAAGGTGGAAACAGGAGAGGCAGAGACAAATTTGGCCTAGTCTTGGTCACCCACTCCATGCCAGCACAGGTCCTCTGTGTATAAAAGCAGAGGATTAAATATTGCTATTTACCTGGCATGCTGACAGATAAGGCAGTCCCAGCAAGAGGAGAAAGGACTAAGAAGAGATCAAGGGTGAGAAACAGAATGAAGTTGCACAAGGGTTGTGGGACTGCAAGAAATAATGATAACACATCAAAGGAGATGTCATGCCCTTGGAAAACAAAGAAAGGATGAGCGATGGAATTAAGCAGTGGCTCATACAGAATCCTAAAACAGAGTACTAACACCACAGATACTAGAGAGCATACAGGCAAGTAAGCAGTATTCAGTGAAGACCAGGTCAGGTGAACAGTATCTGCAGGGAGCAGAGGCACTGACCCATGGCAGTAGGTCAAACAAGAGGCAAGAACAAGGAAACAAGCTGCAGTGGGTTTTAGTGGGTCACCAGTACAGATCCAGATCAAAGCCTAAAAGACAATTACAAACTATTTGTGCTTATTTTGGTGAATCTAGACTGAGACACTTCAACAAGGGGTAATTTTCAGCAAATGTCAGATGCTGTCTTGAAAACAGCAGTAACTTTAAGACGCCTTGACTCGGGCACCTCAGATCATTTGATGCTAAGGCTTGTAGCTGTGATAGAGCATGTGTAATTAGATGTAATTGTGCACATCTGCATGAACAAACGCAGATACTTATGGCACAAGGTGACAGTTGAGTAGGACACACACACACACACTACACACACTCTGAAACAAGCAAAAAGCTTGTCAAATGCCTCTGTGTCTCCAGCCTCCTGCTGCTGAACGTTTCCAGGAATACTGATGAAACACTGCTGTTTGTTTCACATGTTTCACGTGGGAGGTTCTTTCTCCTGAGATATCAAACCACATTTTTTTTCCCCTGCTTTTTAAAGAGGCATCGATCACTCCCTTGTATTGATTCCAGGGGGCTCTGAAGTGGCGCATTGGTTCCCAAGCACTCAGGACACACAGGACTGCTCAGCCCAACGTGCTGCTGCAGTGTTTTTCCCAGCCAAACTGCATCCAGCGGCATCCCAGTTCTGTGCTGCACTCATGGAATGCAGCACTGCTTGCAGATAGCTTTATTTTTGCGTTAATCAGCAATTACTGCTTGGGATACCTAGGGCCAGGAATTAATGTTAAACACAACATTTCTATCTTACTGCAGTGGAAATATAAAGAAACAGATTACTGCATGGATTTTACTGTATTGGCCCTGCCTGCGGCAGGGGCTTGGAGCTTGATGATCCTTGAGGTCCCTTCCAACCCAAGCCATTTTATGATTCTATGAAATACTAAATAGGCCTTATTTTTTATTTTTTTTTTTCCTACCAATATCTCACAAGAGCAGACAGGTTGAGACAGGGTTTTTAAAATGAATGAATAAACTTGACCGTGCAGACACCCAGTCCCTGCCTTGGTCCAGTTTTAGCAATTACTAATTGGTTTTGTGAATGTGACAGAGCAGGAGGGACAGGGTAGGGTGCCCTTTTCCTCCATCACTGTAAAAAGTAATGAAAAAGATCATTACAATTTGAAATCATGTAACGTTTAATGGATTTCTGGGATTACTTCAGCTGTTATGCCACAGTATGTTTTGATCTAACACTGAACAGGGTGGAGGGAGATTGGGTCAAATTTTGTTCTCAGTTACAGTGGTCTAAATAGACATGAAAGGCATTACACAGCAATAAAAGTGAGCTGAATTTGCTCACTTCATTGAAGCTAATGCTTTTCCTACATGCTCCTCAAATTACTGCCTGGTTAGTTAAAAGGAGAACTGTTCCAATATTGATCACAAAATTGTTGGGATGAAGCAACATTTTAAAAATTAATGCCTGTTCTCACTTCCTAATGATCTCCACCTGGAACTTCACCTAGTCCTGGCTGGTGAGGAGCATAATGCAGGTCAGCTTAACTTACATCCTAAACTATCTAAATTTCAGTCATGTTTAAAAAAAAAAATATTGTATGCTTTTGTGGTCTTCAGTCATGATGTGCAAAAGTCACCTGCTCATGCATCAGATTCTTTTACGGTTTGAAAATCCATTGAGAAAGGCAGTGAGTTTGGCAAGCTGAAGGTATTAAAAAGAAATCAATACAGTGTTCCAATTTGAAACAGCTCCCTGACCAAAAGGCTGAACAGCACTGCAGAATGAGTCTAGAGCTTTCCCTCTAACATGCATTGCATGTGTGCAGGCGAGTCCCACTCCGTTACTGCTAATTGGAACAGAGCCAAACCAGTAGTCTTCCTGACACCTGGGCCTGTGGGACCTCACTGTTCCCTCGTTGCCAGTTCCTTATGACTGTAGCCTTCTGTTAAAAAGGGAAAACAGCTGCTTAAAGCACAAAGGCTTCAATGAAGAAAGGCCTCCAAAAGAGGGGAAACAACAGATAGCCAGAACCCAGAAGAAACACAAGAATCACCATTCACAAGTGCCTGTGTTTGCACCAGATAGCCGTACTCTCTAGCTGTGATCAGCCATTCCCACAAAAACCAAAAGCCACCTGCTCCACGTGGTTCCCCTTCTCTATGGGAAGGTGCCATACACAGGAAGAAAAGGACTCTAAGCTACCAGGAGGACGCCTGAAGAAGTTAAAGCTCCCTGTGGCTGAGTGCTTTCACCACAGTGACATCCTCCAGCTCAAACTCAGAATCATAACTTTGCAAAGAAAGGAGTGTCAATGTGGAGGGGAAGGCAAGGGAGGATCATGGGTTCTGCTACTATCATGTTTTATTTTACTTTTTTTTCTGATGCTCCTGTTGTGATGCTGTCCACATACACACAGCCCATAGCTCAACCAATGACTGATGTCTACTGGGTCCATGAAAAGAATCCGTGCTGAGACATTCTCCTGCATGGCAACACAATTAGTTCTAGTGTGAGGTTTTTGAGAGCTGTCTTTCAGGAGCCAGAATGAAAACAGCGCTTCTGGGCTGGGACCTTCCCTTGCTGAAGTCCCCTATATGCTCCTAATCCTCCTATCAGTGATTACACTCTACTGATTAGCAGTGTAAGAGGTACCGATTACTACTGAACACAAAAAATAATACTTGGCATTTACATAGTGCTATTCAAGTGTAAAGTGCTTTACATAATTAACCATGCTGGGATTGCCTTCACTGCACCAGTGCAATAAGTCTATTCCAAAATACTTTAGAAAGATACACGTGAAAAACTACCATACAGAGCAGTAAATGTGGATCTCTGGGAGCATTTTGCTTTTGTCCTCAGCACCCAGCACTGGGAGCATGCTGGCTTTAACACTACGTCAAGACAGCACATGGGAATTTCAAAGTTGCCGTGTTAGGAAAGTGTGATGTACCATGGCTGTAGCTGGCACTTCCCTGTTATCTTCTGGGCTCCCAAGAACTAGCTGACATCTGAAACTCAAAAGACCCCTTTTACACACTAATAGGTTTCAAAGGCCAAAGGAACCATTAAAATGATCTAGCATCGTCTGTAGCAATACATACACCACAGACAATCAAGCCCAACCTTGTCACTCAACAAGACCATTTCTTCTAGAAAAAAACCCCGTACACACCTCAGAGGAGGATCCAGCATCCTGCTGCACAATGGCATCTTACCATCAAATATTTCTATTGTACGGTTTTAGCTCTCAGATCAATAGCAGCGTCCTCTGCTTTCAAAAACCATTTCCCTTCCTGCTCTCTTTAAGGACTGCAAGCAAATCACTACATCATCTTTTGCTGGTTATAGAAAGCTTTTTGAATTTCTCACCACAAAGTAAACTTCCAAAGTTCTGATCATCCTGGTGCAACTTTTCTGAATCCCGTTCAATTTGTGAACATCTTGAAAAAAACTTGGGTAGGAGAACTAGGCATACCCCTATATACTGATACACCTATTTTACAGAAAGGAAGCAGGAGCATGGGTTTTATGTCCCATAAATCCTCCATATAATTCCCTTTCCCCCACATTATACATGAACTATTAACACCTCTTGGTGTATTAATATTTACTTCAAATTTACTGTATTAATATTTCCTTCAAATATCTTAGTAAATTTTACTACATAATGAAGTTAGGAGTAGAGCTTCTGTATTTTGTTTGAAATAAGCAGTTACATTAAAATTTTCTCTGCATTTCATATGGCTCACTGTTGGCCTGGCATTTCAACTCTTATCGGCAGTTTAGACCTTCTCCTATCCAGTCATAGTATTGGAAGAGAAAAATAAGACCAAGTGTTGCAAAATGCCGAGTCCCCTTAATGGTTAACACAGGAACCTTCCACATACAATTGCTGGGATGCAGGATGGGAAAGCTTGCTTTCTGGACCTGAGCTGTCTTAAGGATTTCATACACAGCCACTCTGTTGCACTCAATGCAGACAGGACACACAGCCCCAAAGATACTCGCAGATGAGCAAACCAGTGCCTTGCTTCTGGTAGTGACCCTGAACATTTAACCTCCCAAACCCTTCCTTGGCTGACTGCAGACTCCTGTTATCTGATATTGGACAGAAGAGCACTTGTGAAACTTCAGCACCATCAGACTGAAAGATGTACAGCTCAGGATTTCAGTAAAGGGTAAACAAGTGGGTTTATTGCACCAGAATGTGATAGGTTCCCATCCATCACCTGAGTAATTCATGTAACCTTGAAGGATGGGCAGAAGTTGTTTAAGACATCAGAGGCAAGACTGAGCCCTGCATGTCTGTACTGTGCTAGCATCTCTGGAAGGAGAAGCTCTGAGAAAGCTACACGAGATTTTCAGAGAGAAACCAAGGCAGCATGAGTGCTTTTTCCTAAAGCTGAAGAAAAGTTGAAGCACGTTCTTCGTTCAAGGAGGATTACTCAGATCCGAAAGATCATACCCATGAGCAATAACTGCATTGAACACGAAAAGAGAAGGACAGAGCTAATAAACCTGGATTGTAAGTGATGGCATTTCCTCAGCAAGCCGGACAAGGGCAAAAGGAAAAAGGCAGCTATATAGTTGAGCTTTGCCTTGTAAGACAAACACTGGCAGAGTGTGGTCAGAGAATGGGAAGGATGTGACAGCGGTGGTAACACAGCAAGAAGTGTTCCCAGCCCATCTGCGATGGAGAATGACTGAATTCTGCTGGGAAAAAAGATGTACTGACTGTAGGAGGAGGTTGCAAACACCATGGACAGTTTCCATTTTAACTGCAATAGCTATAAAAGGAGACAAGGCAGAAATGAATTGTATTTGAGGTGTTTGTTATCATGCTATCATTGTTCACTCCAATATCAGTTATCACTTCAACTTCAAAGAGAAGATTTCCTGTTTGACCTTCTACTCTACTCTCTGCACAGCAGTCAAAGTGGTTTTAGGTGTCAACACAATATAAATATTTAACAGAAATAAGTTGTCCTGGCCAAAGAGAAATTAACAAAAATCAACATTTGCAACAGAAAGCATTTTAGTTGCTAATGTGCTCACTGGATAGGAGGAAGAGGTTGGTGTGGGATCTAGGGGTTTAATTAGGTTCAAACACAGAATATGCTGTTTCAGAACCCAGAGGGTAAATAGGAAGGGAAAATAAATAAATAAATCAGACTTACATCTGTTTGAATGATGCTCCATGCATTAGTTAGGCCGATATTTCCATCTGTCCCATACAAATGAAGCCCTTTCTTCAGATCCCGCTGAGCATACTTGTCAATCTGAAACAACAAAAGACACAAAACTCAACGTTTGCTGAGTAAGTACAACATTTCAAAATCAAAGTGCAGGAACAGGGAGATAACAGACAACAGTCAGATACTGAAACAACAAAAAGCTAACTGGCCTTTCTCCTGTATAACTGGTATCTATTACAGGTATCTGAGTTTTGTAGGGAACATGAGGAGCTCCTATTCAAAGTTAATGCTCATGTTTTCCACTGCAGACCTCCAGAACATCTTTTCCTTTCTCTTTTAATCACCAAAGCACTATAGAGAGGAAGTAAATAATAAATGGATATTCAGTTTAACCTGATGTTAGTGCTGGAAATGAAAAGCATTGAGTAGCGCTGCTCATATATGCTCATACATTCCCCCTTCCCTGTTCCACTGGGTGCTTCCCAGTGCTGGTGGTCTGATGGACAGCAGAGGTATGGCAGGAAGGAGAGGCAGACCTGTCCCTTCTCTATCAGTCTGCTATAAATTCAACTGACAAATACGGTCCCACTCAGATCATTTTGCTGCAACAGTGAAAATGATAAAATAAATGGACTATTTGCTTCATGGGGACAGTCTAAGTTAATGCACACTCCTTCCATATCAGGTAACAGACACATAAGGGATTCCTTACTGAATGCCTCTCAGACAGCAGCTGCTCCAGCTAAGGGCATCTAAAATGAAACCGATGCTAATTTGGAGTTAACAGAGGGCACAAAGCTATTTTTCTTCTACCATACACCAGGATTTCCCATCGACATTCTTTGGTCAGAACTGGTTTTGTTTGCTCCAGGAAAAAAAGTGGATGCAAAGCATTTCCCACAGTGTAAAACAGGAATTCTGAACCCTTTTCATTATGATGGGGGTAAACGTAATACTGCTCAATTAAGAGGGTAAAGGTAAAGTTACTCAACAACATGACTCCACAACAAACTATGGCCTCAAAAGGTCATCGCATCCAAAAAAATCTCTGCTTGTATGCACACGAGTTAGGCTTGGTGTCTCCAGTTCTTTCATTCTGTTCCTGGAAGTTAACTACAACCAAGATGAGCCACCAATAAAATACAGCTTTAGGACAGTACATGAAAAAGCTACCTCTTACTCTCAATACCTTGATAGTCTCAGGGATGACTATCTTGAACATTAGGTGCTGTGCTAACACTGCAATCACTGTGTAAGCTGCTTCTGATTTTATGCAGAGGTTATACACAGTCACTGAACATTAATTAGAAGAGAAAAGCAAAGCTGAGAGCTATCATTAAGCTTGAGGTTAGTTGAGAAAATTACAGGCAATAAATGATAAGCTTATATGTGCGTGGGATTCTTAGTCTTCATTTAAGAATTAAGACTGAACTGGGTTTCAGCTCTTCATATACACCCTCAGTGTACATCCCTGTGCCTTGACTGGACCTGGTCTCGAGCAGAACCATCAATTAGGATGGACAGGCACAGTTGTGCCGTTAGTTCAAGAGAAGCTTGGAAATGTAGTTAGTGTCCTACAGAGGTACTGAGATAAATTGATTGTTGAAAAACTAATTCAGAAAGGGACAGGTGAAGAGGAACAGCATGGCTGAGGGCAGATATCTAGCTATTAGATTTATCGCCTTGAAGACAAAAGAGAAAGGTCTACTTGGAATATTAATTTATCACACTTAACAAGATCTGCCCTGCAAAGTGAGAGAGCTGCATATCAGCCCACCGTTCCCATCACCACTAATCTGGAAGAAGGGGGAAGAGGTCAAATGAAACAGTGATGTTTCTCTGAAATGCAAGTGGCATGCTACCAGAAGGATGCAAAACGTGCAGTTTGCATTTCCACACTCAGATTTTGCTTGGCAAACCAATGCAGTGCCTCAGCATGGTAATCCTTTTACCTGGGCTCACAGGCTGCCCTTGTTAAGGCAGTCTTCATGCCCTGCTTGAGATCAATGATGTTTAATAACTTACAATCAGCGCTTATAAAGTACTTCAAGATCAAAAGTAATGTTTTGTTAGTTCGTGTGTGCTTTAACATGGTCTCAGTAGATTGCCTCTACACGCATTCCTGCTCTTCCTTTCTACCTGCAGAAGACTCACTGATCAGCAACCTGCAGAGACAAAGAAAACCCTCTTTTCCTCATAAAATTAACCACTTTTCCTGGCGCAAGGAGTGTTTGGAGTATAAAATTCTTGCACAACTAGTAACAGCTTTCCATATTTCAGAAACTGAGCAGAACACTACTCAACAACATGCATTTCAAGACCAGTTCCCTTGCTAGTATTTCAAAGCAACAGCATCAAGTCCCTCAGCATCAATTTGTGAGCATTGTATGGCCCTCTATTATTATTTGTCAGTTTTAGAAACAAGTGCTTGTTTGAATCTTGTTTAGAAGAGGATGCAAGTGTTTTATAATCCCACGCTGTGTGTATCTCATTTCCTTCCTCAGCTCTAGGCAGTCTCTCAACTGGTTGCAGCTTCAAAAGAGACAGGCATACAGATGTTGTGAAACAGCACCTCCAGATCTCTTTCCTTTTTTATCCCATGCCCATTGACATAGGGAGCTATCTGAAAGTCTTGTAGTTTTATGTATACATACACACATAAATATACATAGCTTTATGTTTGAGTGACTATAAATGTAGCATTTTACATAGTTCTTTATGATTGTTTCTAACCGATCTTCTAACCAACGTGCTCTAAATGCACCACAGAGCACACCATCTGAAGAGCAGTTGATTTAAAACCTTTCTCAAAGAGCTGCTCCTCAAAGCACTCCCACTCTCCTGTTTGCTTATGCTAGGGTCAGGAGGTTGTTCAGCATCACCTGAAGCTTTCCACCCTGCCAAGCCAATGAGGCCGTGCCATAACTCTTCCAGCTCTCAGTATGGTCTGCTTGCAGGGATGAATTCTGCACCTCTCTGACTACAGTGGGGATCCAGAAGCAAGGGTAAAAGTTTTGACCTGCAAAAGCTCTTACAGATGCTGATGTTCCCACAAGGCAATAAAAAACTGCCAAAACTGATTTGAAGACACAACAAATTTGGTACAGTGAGAAAATGGATGTGAGAGTTACCCCTTGCCCTGAGCACAGAGCCCTGGCCATAACTTTGTGCAGCACAACAGGGCTGAGCTCTTTCGCATCAGGAGGAAGGGAAATGGGCCTCCTTTGGTCTTTGGTCTCCTGTCACTTGTGTCTGCAGCAGGGGTACCAGCATGAAATACCACACTGTTTATGCCTCCTCTGCTTCTAGCCAGCTACACAGAGCCCTTTTCTCTTAATGCATGTATATCAACTGGTCAGTCTTGATACCAGCAGCCTTGGACTTCTAAGAGCGAACACGTTAAACAGGACCCCTACTCTTATTTGTGCCACGTCTCATACACTGTTCACATGTGTTTCTCCTATTAAATGCACATTAGCCTTTGCTTGAACAACCTGCCTATGAGGTTATAAGATGGATATTTTTTCTTACCTAATCAAAAGGCTGCTTGAAGTTCCAGACAAATGAATCCTACTGGTTTTGACCAGAGAGGGTTAAGCAAAACTCAACACCTACTTTTGGAACATGGCTGACAAATACTCCTCCAGATAATTATGTTTCCAGTTAGCCTAGATTTTGTTTGCTCCTCAAAATATTTTAATAGCAGGAACTTTTAAATATATCTTTACTCTGATGTAACTGTAAATTTGATTTAAATGAAAACTCACAAAACACCCCCAGCTGTCTCTTCTTCTGCCTTCCATTTGAGTTTTTCAGAAAGTGATTTTTCTGAAAAGGAAAAGCTGCTGCAGAGTGATTCATCAAGTCTGCTGGCAAATGAACCCACCCAGCGTTCCCCAGTCTGTCAGCTTCTCTTGTTGGTCTCTGTGCTATCAGTCCTCAGCCCGGCAAAACAGCTCTCACAAAACAGAGACTGTAAGTACTTTGTTAAATATTCTGCAATTGGAATCTGCTGTGTTCTCCCATACACAAGCCATGTCTTTCATGAAGTGTAACTCTTCCGGAGGAGCACAATGAAGCATAATAAAAAATTCTCAGCAGGCAGACCATTACCCTAAATGAGTTGTCTATTTTTAGTCATGTAGAATACCAGAGATTTCTATAGAAAGGTTAAGACAGCAAGAACCTTTTATCAGTCTGGAACTGAAGCAGAGAAAAATTCGTTTTCTCCCTGGGATTCATCAGGCAAATGATGAGAAAGGAGCGAGCTTCCACCTGGCACCACTTCCACACGAATTCCTACAACTTCTGGCTTCAGTCACACTGGAGTTGTATTCCTGTTTATCAGCATCATCAGATTTCTGCATATCAGCATCAGTGTTGGTTCTGCTAACAGAAATTTACTGTGTGCTCCTGCTTACTGTGGAAATCCACTCACTACAAAGCAGTGCAACAGAATCCATGCCAGTGGGGCACACATCGGACTAGCACTTTGCCTAAGGTCACCAAAATGAGCCCAACTATTTTCCCACTGACTTTCATCAGTCCCTATTTTGGCTCTTAAATATCTCATTATACAATTAAAAAGACTTTCTAAAAAACCACATACTGCTCTAAGGTAGACAAGTGACGTGTAGAGAGTTTCATGCAATGAGGTCGGTCAGTATCTGAATGGGAGAGAAGAGCTGTGGCAGGACAGGAGAGTAACTGCAGCAGAGCTCAGGAAAGTGGCTGGAAGCAGCTGATGCAATGAGAGCGAAGGGCAGGGATCTGTCCCAGCCTCATCGACAACAAAACAGTGACAGAATGTCCCGTAAACACCTTTCATAAACCTGTGTGTAAATTCAGGCCAAATTTAGAAGTGGTTTCCTCTTAATCTGTATTCCCTTGAGATAGCTACTTAAGCTGTAGCAATTTCTCTCACTCTGCCTAAATAAAAGGCTTTGGAGTTTATCTACTTACTGTTAAAGCATGACACGGAAGGCAAATACTGCTCCCTAAGTAGCCCGGTCCTCTTATTTTGTTGCTGATAAGGAGGAAGTGCTTTGGAGCAAAACTTCTTGGGCACAGAGGAAAGTTGTATCTGTGCAGAACACAGGTCTTACCAATATTTACAATTAAAGTGATACATGTCTTTGATTAAGCTGAAGCCATGGCAGTTCTAAAGAGCCAAAGCCTTTCTGCTGCCCCAGCACATGAAGGGAGGGGGGGGGGGGNGGTTTGTGCACTCCTCTCCAGAAGAAAGGCCAAAGGGAGCCTTGGGTATTAACTCATTTTCAACTTGCTGCCAGCACGTCACTTGTATTCTGGCACAGCCTTTAGGCAAAGGGCAGACAGAGGATGCCAGCAGCAACCCCAGCCTGCTAACATGCAGGTAAATAGAGGCTTTTAATTTCAAGCTTCACTGCTTCCCTGCCACTTCATGAACAAAACATTCCACCCAGCCAGCCCCCAGACTGGCCAAAGCCACTCAGCGGCGTTTCAATATAGGTAAGTAAATATTCCTGACCTTTCTGGTGATTGCTTCCCCTGCCTCTCTGCCTCTCCATCGGGGTAGGAGAAGCCACAAGGAAATGACAAAATGTCCAATAGTTTCCCATCGGGCAAAACTTTAAATTTAATGCCCTGATAATCATTCACTACAAATAGCAGGGAGTGGGAAATCGAATGTAAACAGAAAGCACCTAATCTATAAGGTCATTTGTAGGAGCCCTCTTGCCTGCTAAGAAGAGATGAGATTGATTGTACCAACAGGCAAGGCTTGTTTTAAATGAGATGTCCCCAAGCCTGTCTACAACAGCAAGAAGCTCAGAGCAATACATGTTTTCTTCAGCACTGAATGCCTCCTTACACCATCTGCCTATAAATAGAAATCATCATAAGAATTTACTGTAAAGACTATTGAGGTAAGGAGGCACTGCATGAGTTTTGTTGACGTTTGGCAGTCAAGGTACAACACAGTCATTTCTTGTTAATGTCACTGGTCCTACACAGCATCTCCAGGATGCTGCCGTCAGCTCTCAGAGATTCCCTCTTCCTCACTTCCTTCCCACATGTGAGGCACCTCCACAACTTAACAGTTTTTGTAATTGCTTCCTGCAATATAGCAAGCCACCGGCTTAATGAATTCTCATTTCCTAATTTGACTGCAAAAGCCCACATCAGGAATCAAACTTTTTTTTAGGGATCTTGCACATTTGCTGCAAAGCTTAACGGCTTTCCATGGCATTAAAGCAATGTTTGAATGCCAAAACCAACCTGGGATACGAAGCCTCGTACAGAAACAGAGCTAAGTAGTGGAGTTACCAACTTGGGGGGGACAGTCACCCTCCTGACACTGACAAGGTTAAATTCAGGCCCATCACAAAGCAAAAGAAAGAGCAATTACACCTTTTACTGGCCTGGAGAGGGAAGCTGGTGAAACTATGAGTCCAACCACATGCTCCAACAAGAGCTAAGTTGAAATCGTTTTTATTATAAAAAAGCTGATAAGAAAGCCAAAGAACCTGGGTTTTCAAATCAGTTTTTCCCTGGACCATGGTTTGGTCCCAGGAAGTTTCACCAGTCTTTTGGCTGTAGGCACCTGCTGATGCTCAGAAGCACAGAAGCAAACAGCAAGGCACTTGACGTGGCAGATAGCTGAGGATGCAAGAAAGGAAGCCCCTGAAACATTCCTGTACCATTCATACTATCCTAACACCAATGGATCCCAACAGTGGCTTTACTGCTGCTTTCTTTCATAGAGAGATCACGAGTCTGGCAAGTCATTAGGCTTTGCATCTCAAAACTTTTTGTGCAAGAACAATTTAAAAGTTTTCACCAAACTACACATTTTTTTTTTTTTTTTTCCAAATGATTCCTTTACAGTCCAAGGGGAGAGAGCCATTTTCTCACTGCTCCATAGAAGGCAATTGTTTAGCTCCCTGTCATGGCTGGAGCAAGAGGAAAGTATGCTTTTCTTTAGCCAAGGGGGTCATTGCAATCTAATCTGTTCTTACACTCAGCAACAGCTGATTAACTTGTGCATCAGGTCCCCAAGCTTGTTTAAATAAAGTACACAGTAACTAGCTCAGAGATAAGGGCTCAAAATATTAAGATGCGGATGTAGCTATGCATATTCTTAGCTTGATACAGAATTATACAGAATTAATCCAATCGCACAGCTGATACTTATTTAAGAGGATGTGTACAGCCAGCTCTGCCTTCTACGGCACCCTATGCATGGGCACTCCCCAGTGACTTTGTCCTCAATCTCCTTAAAAACAAACAAACAAACAAAGAAACAGAAAAAAACCCAAACCAACAGCAAAGCAACATTGATTTCTTTTCAGTGAGCCTAGGAACAAAACCATTAAACATGAATTCTTGGTTTCTGCTTTTTGTTTCAAAACAGTTTGCATGCTGCAGTGAGCACAGAAACAGGGTTAGGTAAAACAAGGCAGGTAAAACAAATCAATTACCTTCACAAAAGGCTAACACAGAAAATTAATTACTAAGATATTAAGTCAATTCTTCTTGAACATTATGCATTTTGAGTGACAAAATCCACCAGCACGTCAGAGGAATTTCAAGTGGGTGAAAACTAAAGTGCATATTCTTTTGTGAAATACAGAATTATTAATACAGCACTAGGGACACATTTTACACTGATTCCTTATAAGGAACTTTTCTTTTACATTTAAATAAATTCTTCTTCACGTTATTAAGATGGCTGGGGAAAATGATACTAACATTCTCAATAGCAGCAACACCAGCAAAGTTGGGTGCCATCAATAGCAAGTGTTGTCATTCCTTTTCCAGAACGAAAATCCCTTTGTAGTAGGTTTTCTCCACATAATTTGCCCAAGTAACACAAGACATCCATCCCCTTTCTCTAGCCATGTAGCCCTCCAACTGCTGTTCTCAGACACTTCTCTTGGTCTTGGCACATCAGCCAAGTGCCACAGATCTCCCAACCTCTCCTCAAAGTTCTCCTTCCTGTACCACCCTTCCTGCTCACCCAAATTGTCTTTACCCAAGAGTAATTCCTTTCCTGCATGTCCCAGTAAATGGCAATCTTGCCTTGATCTACAGTGGCAATAGGCCCACACCTGTGCCAGGCTGTAGAGACTCACTCCTTTGTGCTATGTTCTTGCATTGAAATCCCATGTATGCAGAACCTACAACAGCAGAAAAGGGAAATGCCCTTTATTTCAAAACCTGTGCTTATGTTGAGAATAATTCCAGGATATTTGTATTCAGCCTCTTTGCCTTCTGATAATCACTTTCATTTGTCCTCAACAACCATCAGTATAACCTCAGATAAGTAAATTGGGAAGGATGCTAATTAACACGATACATGCTGTTGAGCCTTTGTTTGCCAAGACACTTGAAAGGTGAGTTGCATTTGTGTTTCAAGTGCTAACAACCTGTTATCTCCATCTATGCAGACCAAAAAAACCCGGAAAAACCCGCCAACTACCTAGGGATGCAGATGTCAATAGAGCTCGAGATCCAATTAGCTGCCACAAAGGCTTCAGGATGTGCAGAGGCAAATCAAAGCGAGGAGACAGCCTCCTCCCTGGCAGGAACTAATGACCACTGTGCCATTATCTATTAGGTGGAACAGTGACATTGGACACGGGCTCCTTCTCAGATGCGGTGAGCTGGGAAAGGGAAAGGCAGGAGGTTATTGACACAGATGAAGGACTTGGCCATTTGCCCACTATGCCATTTGTGGCAGCCATCCCATGGGATCAACCTTAGCTTCAATTATTTACTTGGTTTAAAGGTGAATGAGAAAGCTTTCAAAGTAAGCTACTGAAATACCAGGGGAGGAATGATGGCAAAGGCAAACCGTGCCCTACACTCCCACTGTGGTAACAGATGACAAGCCAGCCCCTCAAACCTTGTAAGTGTGGGCAACCCCTAACATTCATGTGTACAAGAAACTTAAACTGTGGTAGAAGAATATAAGCCAAAATACAGAGTTGGTCCTCTGCTCTGAGGTAAATACATCTCTGAGACAGTCAAACCAATTGCATCCTATCTAGATCAAGCCTCTGAATGGCAGCATCTGACCCTTGCTTGTGCCATGGGAAAGGCACAGAAGCTGCCCATCCTATAGGTGGCAGCACTGGTCTGCCGAGCACAGCACTGGCAGCTCTACCAGCAACTAGCAGTAGCTGGAGTAAGCTGTAATGGGGAGAGTGGGATAAGAAATGATCGCAATTCCTTAGAATTGGGGGAAAACACATCTGCTGATAAGCCACCTTCCTCTGCACTAGAACTAGAAGACACATTAAAAACAAACAAAATGCATGCAGGATAAAGCACACTGAAGAGTTAAAATCTGTTATATTGCCTGGAGAAAGTTGTCTGGAAAGGCAGGCTGGCAGAAAAATGCTGGCGAGCAGAACTAAAGAAACTGTGTCTTCCTAGATCCAGGGACCGTTAATCCTTAGGGGAAAGCGAGATACGCATGCAGCCTGCTTTATTATTCTTAAGATATGCTTTCTCTGAAATGAACTCATTTTAAATAAGTAATGCTGTGAGGAGAATTACCATTGTCCTTGGAGGGAACAGAACGACAGGCGAAGGCAGGCTCGTGGCTGCGAGCTTTATGCCTGCCATGGGATGATCTCTGCTCAGCCCTGGAGCGGGACCAGCACGATGCAGCCCCGGAGCGAGGGCAGCAGAAATCCCAGCTCTGGGGGAGGGAGGCTGAGGGCTTTGCAGGGACATGTGGATACTCTGCAGAAACTCAGTAAGACCATTTGAACCGCTGCCTGGCTTTGTTTTGAAGAAAATGGAATAAGATCTCAATTTCCTCCTGGCTAAACACCAGAGAAGGTAATTATCTCCATACCTAAATCTTCTTCCTTGAAAATGCATTATTTTCTTCCAGTCACACAGACACACACCTACAAGAATCAAAAGTTGTGCGAAATACCAGCTCTTCAGCTAGCAGAATTCTGCCTGGCTCCGCTAAAATCAACGGAGTTGCTCATATTCCTGCTTGGCATCAGTCACACGGTGTCTCCAGTGGCTCAAAAACATGTTTCTGTCAGGGTACGTGCAAGTTTGTAAACCATTCCCTCCCCAAAACAGCATTTCTGACATCATTTTGTGTGAGTTCTGACCTTCACGAGCAACTGGAATTACTGTTTTTAATCATTAGGTAGCTTTTCAGCAGAGACAGTGGTAAACAAAGTGTCTTGGAAGGCTACTAGATGACAAAAACAACAGAGGTGAATAACTGCTATTAAATGCCTCCTTCGTTTTAATGAAAGAAACAATTGCAGCTCTTCGCCGTACTTCACAGAAAACAGATTTTCTCGTGAAGGGAATGATTTGGGACTCAGTGACTGAAATGAATAAACTACATGGAGATTGCTTTCCATAATAGTAAAAAATAAGCAAATAAACAAACTGCCAGTCACACTTAGATGACAAAATATAAGTTTCCAACATCCACTGTGCTTCTGATAATGTCACAAAAAGCTGCATTTCTAATGGGAAGTCACACAGGTTGAACGGAGAAGGGAATGTAGTTGTTTCCCCACACATTTATAGAGAGATAAGTGACAGTACCTTCATACAGGCCGGGTTTTGGAGGACTGCAATTCCTCCATATGGAACAACAGAATTATGCATGCTTTTCATTCCCATTGAAAACAGCATTCACTAAATGAACAGCAGAAATCCTGCTAAATGAAATCAAGCTGGATGAAAGGAGAAACTGGATATCTTGAAGAAAGAACATACTGTTCATGTGAGCAGCAAGAGACACGACAGAGATCGTGGTTTGAGTTGCTCTCACCCAACCCTATATAAGCCATACTAGTAAGCATTACCGCACCATGGACGATGGGTAAGCAGGCTTCACCAATGAAAGGAGATGCCCATGTTGTGACTGAGATGAATACAAAATACTCAGACCAGTGACTGACTAGCTACGGCCATGAGATAATAGAAGAATATCAACTTTGCTGATAATTACAGCAACAGGTTGGAGTCCAATTTCACAATGTCTGCGGATCCCATGGAATTGCTGGGTCCACTCAAACTGGGGAAGGCAAAAGGAACAAGACACAGTTCAGTGCCATGAACCTCCTGCAACAATCAACAACTTTACTGCAAAGGTAGAGGAAGCAATGCTGTACTCTTCTTCTTTGATTACTGAATTTTAGTGCCCACAAAATCAAACCAAGCCTGACTTTAAAGCTTGAAATCATGTACTTTTATATAAAAAATAGAGCATCAACAATGATGCCTAGTCTATTAAATTGCCCCATTCTAAATCCAAAAGAGTCACCGTTTAGGAAAAGGGAAGAAAACTTGCAGTTGGTCCCTCTCAGGCTGGCTGCCTCTCAACAACAGAACAAGGTCACATCTTACAGAGAACTGTCTACAATAATCCAAACTCAATCAAATCACCACCGGCCACACCACCATCCCCATCAGATGGCAATCACTTTTAATCAGTTCCAAGCACAAGCTGCATCTTAATCAGGATCCTTAAAGGGCATAACTCCACTGGATAATTTCACCCTGGATTAATTGACTGCCAGTCGCCTAGTGGTCACTGACACATTTGTAAAGGTTATTTTGGATAATCTCAGAACACCTTTGATTCACCTCTGAGATCAGGCTAGAGGAACATCATCGTGGCACAAGCACATCTGTAGCACCCAGCACTGCTGATAAAAACATGCTGGTATCTGAAGCCTACCGTCACCCATTTACAGTACAGACCCCTGCTGAGCGCAAGCCCATGGTATCAGTTTTATCTCGTTGCCAACCTGCTATGCTAATCTGTCTCCTTACTTTCTCTTCCAAAAATCCCTCCAGCCCTAAAAGCTTTCTGGCAGTTATGAACAAAATATTGTGCTTTTTTTTCCCCCCTTTCATTTTATCTTGGTTGTGGTTAACACCAGCTAGCTCTGCATTCAGGCACCTGACTTCACCCAACATACAAATCTTCCAGAAGCAGATCTGTTTCCAAAAGGCAGTGTTTGAACTGAAGACCTGAAACAAGTTTCTGCTGTACACAAGCGCTGCTCCTAAAAGGGCATCAAGGTCCTGGAATAATCCAGGCAGATTGAGCCACTGTCAATTAGGATCTGGTTTAGTCAAAAGCAGCCTGGCAGAGGGGTGAACTCTCCCTCAGAGGACTGTAGGTTGAAGAGAAAGGTTAAATCTGCCACGTATGACAGTGGTTTCAAGAGCACTTCAGGGGATGATTCTCAGCTGCCTCAGCTGCTTACTGCTCACACTTCTAACTTTTCATCTTAAAAATCAAAATAAGCCCCTCTCTTTCCTAATTAATAGATTGACTTGTTTCAAAAGAAAAGCATTGATCCCGTCTCTTTGTGAAGCTGTAAACTGCCTTCTCCCCTTCTTCCCCCTTGCATTCCCTGGTGTCTAACAATGCTGGCTGAGCTAATACTGACACCTTTTTTTCGAGGGGGCATCTCTCCACCTATCCATCTCACTTCTTCTCAATACCTCTAAATAGCTCAAATTTCACTGAGATTTACTAACAGCTTCAAGGTTTATGGGGGCATAAGTGAAAGCGAAATCATTGCAGTGACATTCAATGTATTTTTGAAGTAAATTTGCAGCTAAAAAACATTAATAAAAATAGGAGATTCATCTAGTGGATTCTTCACCCAAAGTTATTTGATATTTTTCTCATTGCTAGGCAAGGAAAAAAATTAATCACTGCTAATGGAATTTGGTAGATAACACAAAATGTGATGTGCATTAAATAATCCGCTGCGATCGCTTGGACTGCTTGGTTATGGAGCCCTGTGGCTTACCCAGCCCAAAGGCAAGAACAGACATTTAGGAACAAAGAAGAGCAGTCACACTACAAGTCTGTAACTTGCGCTCTGGAAAGCAGGAAATCTGCAAAAGGACTGAGGGTATATTTAAAATAAGCTGCATAAAGGTTGAATTGTATCAGCATTGCTACACTGCAGAACTGGTATCCATATTTTGGGAGATCAACTGAAAATGTGAAAAGATCTCACAGAAAACCTATAAGAATAACCCGATCACTGAGACTCACACTTTGTTTCAAGTGGCTTTTGGATAAACTAAGCAGAATGGCAGGGTTAAAAAGCAGCCTAATTGCAGTCTTCAGGTATCTACACGGAGAAGCAATTCTCAGCAGTGCACAGCACCGTAGTCTACCAGAAAAAGACATTATGAGAGTTAGTGGTTAGAAGTTTAAGCTAGACAAATACAAGATAGAATGAAGGCACCATTTTAGCTGTGAAAAAAACCTACCTTTGGAACAATTATTGAGGAGCGAGGTGCAAAGTCGTCTTTAAATGAAGGCTCAAGAGTTTTGCAAAGTTGTAACTCAGATGTAATTAGTTTGATGGTGACAATGCTGATTGAAATGCTATGAATCACAGATAACCTTAACAGTTTCATCTGATCTTAAATCTTTCAGCCTTTCTAGAGGTTATAGTGTTTTCCAAGGACAGGGACTCTGTTATTCATACCAGATTATGTCACCTTTGCCTTACAACTTGAACTTTACTTCAAGTCCATCCTGAAACAAAAGCTGAAATCTAGCAAGTCAGTCTATTTAGCACATCTCATCTTGGAGACTTGGGTATTGCTTCTTTTAAACAGCTACTGGTGATTTCTGGGGCACAAATTGTGCTACAACATGGTCCAAATTCATAGAATCACTAAGGTTGGAAAAGACCTCTAAGATCACTAAGTCCAACAATCAGCCCACCCCCACCATGCCCACAGACCACGTCCCTCAGTGCCACGTGAATATTTTGTCAGCCCAAAGACTTCAGTCATTCCGGCTGCTTTAATTTCATTAGAAGTAACACTGCTCTGCCCTCTGTCCCTCACCTGTTCTCCAGACCTTGCCTTGGGACATCGCCTGGCCCACCTCTACCCTGCCCCCCCACTAACATCCACCGCCCAGGCATCTGCCTTAAATCCCAAGCTGCACAGAGCAGGCTGTGCTGAGCAGAAAGCACAGCAGTGAGGCCCTTGCTGCCACAGAACTGTGACGTCTGCCAAACTCACCAGTGGTGCTTTAGGTCTGCAGTCACTTTCTCCTAGAAAAGCATCTGATGCACAGCCCTCCTGTTCAGAATCCCATTAACTTTTTATTTGAAAAACTTCCATCATCTAAACAGTAGCAATTTCAGAAAACACTGCCCTGTGATTAGTTGCAGGAAAGCTACCTGCCATTTGTGACCCGAAACGCAGCCAAAGCTCCCGTTCAGTCAGATGAGACTGTGACATGCTGTCATACTGATTTCAGAACTTAATACAGACAGACTTGGATCAATAGCAATAAATGTCTTAGAGAATTCAAAGATGTCGGGAGCAGGCTTCACAATTTTCTTTACCCGCTCCTATAGGCCGAAAACCAACAGTGGAGACCTCCAGGTGCTGCCGTTGTGAAAACAACACACATACACGCAGAAGTGCACATTGTGAATTGTTTTGGAGGGCACTGAAACGCTGTGGGAAATTCACAGCGCTGTTTACAAATGCTGGGGAACGTAGCTTTAGCAAGAATGAAAATGAGCTTGAGACTTGTTCTGCTGTTTATTCATTATTCCCCATCGATCATTTTCTTTACTATGTTTTCTTCATTCTGTCACAGGAAAAAAAAATACCCTATTCGGCCAGTATGACAAATTGCACAACCTAAATGTTAAACAGCAAAGAGTCAGAGTGAATGATTTTTTGAGCAATTTGTATGCAAAAAAAGCCAACAACAACAACCGAAACACCCCAAAACAAACAAAAAGCTGTACCACAGAGGTATTCACTGAGCAGCATTAAAGGAACAGCAGGCTGGGATTAGTCTGCAGACGAGATTCACCAGCCCGAAGGAGCAACCTGGTACTTTCATCAGTTTTGCCAGCTCTTGGGATGCTTTTAGAAGACACGTGGCAGTTTGATGGGGGTGTGTACCATACTCCAGCTTTATTAAAAAGGGTTTTATTACAAAACGCTGAGGCCTCATGACTTACTTTGACATTTTTAAAATACTAGAAGCCAAAAAGTACGGAATGAAACAAGAAAAAAAAACAGCTCCCAAGCAACAGCTGTCCTCGTCATTCTGCCTCACCTTCCTTGTTACTTTGCACAATCTTGCATGCTGACTGCAGGCAGTTTCTCAACTCAGGTAAAGTAGTATAGCTCCACAGGCTGCTGATGTGGCTATTTAGCAGATGCTGTAGCTATTTAGACTATTTAAACCAGTTCAGAATCTAGCAAAATAACCAGGGCTGTATAAACAGTGCCTTCACCTAAGCATCAAAAGGCACTTATAATCAGCAACAACCACCAGCAGGAAGAAAAGCCAGTGGCTCCACACACCTTTCTAGTTAGCACAGAAAACATACCGACAGGTAATTCTAGAAGAAATTCCCAGCCAATCTAGCTTAGCTTTGGAATATACATGCAGGAAATGCTCTTCTGAGCATTGTGCGGGGCTGTGATCAGACTCAGAACCCCCAGAGTTTGGAATTCATGACGAGAACCAACAACGCTGAAACTCAGCATCACTGGACCTGATCATAATGGAAGAAAAAGAAAAAAGCCCACAGTTCTTAAAAACTACTTTAGGTCAAAAGAGCAAGGTTTGTAACACCTGTGACAAGAGAACACTTGGAAATTGAGAGAGAATCTGGGAAATCAATGGCACAGGAGTCAAAGTGTACTTGAAGGAAGAAAGGCTTTGAGGCTTATATGCATATAGGCAATTGCAACACACTCCAGTGAAGAGCAGAGTTGCTCACTACCGGCACCAGAGCTTCTGAGCTCATTAGCAACAAGGTTAAGATTAGTACAACTAAAATGACAATAACCGCAATAATGTTACATCAAGCCTTGAGTCAGGGACTGGATTCCAAATGCTCTGAAACTGCAGTGGCCACATCCCCATGAACAGCTGTCACTGGGCAGTAACGATGGCTTTGTAACAACCAACCTTACAGCCAGATCCACACACACATCTGTAAGGGAACCATTCTGCCAAGGGTCACAAGTGCTGGAGCTAGAGGTTGCTAGGAAGAATGCGAAATCATGTGAAACAGAATTGCTGGTCACACTTACAATTTGTTGATACGCAGATAAGCGTGCCATAGACAAGCTAATCCTGGAAACTTAGTTGAAACCACACAAATCCAAAGCAACAGACATTTAGGTTGTGCATAAAACAGCTTTATAGATGAAAAATGACACTCAGCATACAGGGAGTAAATAAGTCCTGGCATCCTTAACTGGAAAGACTGAATTGAGTTTCTATTACTAAACCTGCTGCACTCAGATCCTGCTGCAACATTCTGTAGACAACACAAATGATCAGGCAGGACTGAAGTTCTTCCCGCTAAAACAGCTCATGCAGACACAAGGAGAACATTCTTGAGACTAGGAAAAAAATAGTGGAGAACTTACAGAGCTGGATATTTGGTGGCTGACTGTGTCTCCAAAATCGTGTGAGGGCTTAATAAACACAGTTTCTGAAACAACCAATGTAAATGTTGATATTGCAAAAGATGCCTTAAGTTCGATGGAGAATATCATAATTTGAAGGGCAATTTCCATGAAAATTACACCTAAAGAATGTACAACATTACTGTGAGAAAGCTTTAGTTTAAGCCTGTAAAACTTTAGCTCCCACTGACCAAACCAGACACTGATAGCATTCAGCAACATGCTGACTCTGCAGCCACGAAGGTCAGAGAAAGTCACCAAATATAATAAATATAGCCTATAGGCACAAGTATTAAAACATTACAAATGTTTCCCAGGCTTTTTGTAGGAAAGAGTTAAATGCCACGGCCTTTGACTACTCTTACCTCCTTGGATTTAGGGGAAAAGAAAGACAGGGAGGCATCCTGTGGGGTAAGCACAGTTCTTCTCCCGGTTATTTTAGACAGATTTATAACCTGCTCCATGTTGCATTAGATATTCAGAATTTAGGACAGGAAGCTTCTCATTATCCTTCCCAAATCTAATTATGTAAATGAATATGCCCTAAGCAATGGCAAATTCCCCACGTGCACTTTTGAGGAATAGGATTCTCCTTCTCATCAAACTGCAAACCACCACCAGGCATCCCCTGCCGCACAGGCAGAGCAGTTGTCAACAGGGATGGCTTAAACCTATAAAGAACACTTCGGATTGTAAAAATATAACCCCATGCTGTAAGACAATGGCAGAGAGCCTCAGGGTATCACTTCTTCCCACGACAGACAAGCAGTCTGAGCAGTCTAGTAACGAAGGCACGGGATTAGAAACCAGAAGAGTCCTAAGCCATTCAAACCAATGGGAAACATAGACTGAACCAGGCCAGACCTCACAACGGCTACAGCAAAGTTGAATTCTCTCCTGTTGCAGTATGTCACCCACCAAAGAATATACCATTACAGGAAAGTTACTGCTGCAGAGACAAAGCGGGATTTGCTTCAGGAAAGGTAATTCCCACAGAACCAGCTTTGTTTTGACCTGATACATAATCTATAGAGGGAAAAATGTTACCTTTGAAATTACTTAGGCCCTGTAGTTTTTTTACTGTCAGAGACAATTTCTTTGAAATCTAATTCATGATTTGCAGGCTTCATTAAGTTTTCACAAGTAATTTTAAACTTAAATCACCATTGACAAATCCATCATTTATTGATAGAAACATTAGGACTCTAATGGAGCGTGACTCATGATGAAACAAGATAGGAAGGGACGAGGGTGGAAAAAATGTGCTCCCTTCCTCCACAAAAGACTTTTTTGGGTGGAAACTACATCGGATGGGGAAAAAAAGTTTTTCAACGGGCAATTTAAGAAGAGCTTCCAAAACTGTAAAAATTTTCTTCTAAAACTTGGGCAAGAAGATACAAGTTAAACTCAGGAAGGGGCAGAAGTAATAAGTTGTCTTATTATTTGCAGAGAAATTGTAAGGACGAAGCACAAGAAAACTTCGTCCTCTGAGAAAGAAGGGAATAAATACAGACACGCTGAAGCAAGTAATATGCAACGGAGATGCACAGATGTTCGTGCCAATTTAATCCCTCACCATGCTGCATCCTGTGATTCCGGCTGCGGACATGTTGGAACAGGGAGAGTTGATGCTATTTTGATCGATGTTTATGGACTTACTACATAGATACTCCAAACTGTATAGGCAGCTAGTTTCAAAACAAATGGCATTTGGGGACATTTCTCAAAGGCATGCTGACCTGTATATAATGCTACCAAGAAAAATCCCCTTCATGCACAGTTGCCAATTCCCTTCAGTACAACTTGCCAGCAAACAATATATTTTGTTTTAATTCCAGCAAGCCATTTTATTTACTGTACGTTATTTATTATTCCATCACTCCCTTAGTCCAGGAAGTATAATTTCTGGCCACCCATTTTGAAAGATGCAATAAAGATGACACTTTGCATAGTAAGTGACTTCTGGATGAAAAGAAAACGACTATTCCTGCTGACGTGCAAAGCAATGATATCATAGGGAGATGAGTGCTAGATGAACTGAAGCCCCTGCACCTTCTTACCTGGGGTAGGGTAAGGCTGCGTGGCAGCAAGAGTTAACGCTGTAAAGCCTGTAAGCACATGGCAAAGAAGCCTCCACTGCAATCAAGTATGAGCATGCTGCAATTTGCAAGTTGACTGGCACTAGCCATGAAGAAAGGATAAGAGAAAGAAAGATGAGAAAGAACCACAGCTCCCCACAGTTCTAGTACTTGATGTGGCAGCGTGGAAACGACGACTGTTTGGCGCAATATAAAAAGAGACAATAAAGGGGCTGCTCTGCCTGGGAGAGGCTCTGCACAGTGTCACTAACTGTAGGGAGGTTATTTCTAAGCTCAGCCAAACAAAGTTCCCAAAACAATTGGCTGGTTTCTAAGTTTTACCTGTTTTAGAACCACCACCCTCATCACTGAGATGTGTGTGTATTTCTGTGACTTACTCATTTATTTTTTATATATGCATAATGAATAAGAACGTATGAGAACAAGCATATTAAATAAGCTGAATGTAATGCATTTTAAATAGCTCTGCTACTTCTTTTTTTAGATCTAAATTAAATGCAAAGTAAGCACCTCTCAAAGGCTTGTGGCTAAATTTACCACTGGGAGCTTAATGGGTGTGCTGATGAAACATTTACATGCACCTGTTTTGGTCATAAAAAGAGAAGATTTGCACATCCAATACAACCAGCTTTACATCTGTAATGTGACTGTTGACTTAATATGTATAAATGAAATGTTAAGTGGGAAAAATGGACAAGGTTCAAAGCCTGGACCACTTTTTAAAAGACGTTTTCAGGCAACGTTTAGGCCACCACATCCTAGCTGAGATTTAGAGTCATCTGCCATTCACATTTCAGCTCTTTTCCAATAAATACCATTATAAAGTTTTCAGACTAGTAATATAAAGTTATTAATGTGTATTCTCCATGCTAATCAATTTAACATGCAGATTGTGCAGTTAACACTACTTTACATTATTGCCTTCATCGTTTCTCACCCTAACAATGCATAATATCAACAAAGGGGTTTGGGACACCTTATAGAATCACTTTCATCTCCAAGTGAAAGCTACGTAAGATTTGTGGCTTCAGACTTATACGTGGTGATAAGCTGCTCCTTCCTTCCTCTTCCCTAATTAAATATATAAAGAGACTTTAACAAAATTAATTGCAGTATTCACCACTCATGAATTTCTATGCACGTGCAATTCATTTCCTTTGCAGACAGCAAAGCAAAAGGAGGTTCTCTTGCTGTCAAGGTTACAGGATTCATGAGTGAGCCCACTCAGGACTAATGAGGAATAAGCAAAGAATCTCCCTCATCAAAATCTACACAAGGGGCTAGCATTTAATCACATTAAATTACTTGCGTGTCAGACCACATTCCTTAGGATAGAGGGACAGCCAGAGAACAAGTGCTTCCAGGGGAATTCCGAGCAGCTCCTTCTGCCACAGTTTGTTTAATACTTAGCAATAAAATGAGACCTGGAAGCTATGTTCCCAGTTTGGGGACCAACGGTATTGATACTCAGCTCTGGGAAAGCAGAGAGTGAGAGACTTTCACTCATTTCCTTCAGCATCAACTCCAGTCTTCAATCCAGGTACGATGTGGAAAGGTGAAGGGCCGGCAGCCCACACTCCTTGAGAACATAGCAGTGCCACAAAACTCCTGCTTTCCCCCACTTAACTCTGCCACCTGGAGCTGCTGACTACAGAGGTCAGAAATGAAAACTCTTCCTCGATAAGGAACGAAAAGGAAGATCTTTCAGGTGAGGTAAAGCCTTGGAAAGTTAAGTCATTCTTATCCAAGGAATTCTTCCCTGTGAAGTGTGTTGGTGTGGCAGGCAGCACAGAGAAGCGCTGCTGTTCTGCACCACTTTACCTCAGCTATGATCTGCAGATGTGACAGGACATTCCGGGCACCTCACTTCACATCCTGGCAGGTCTAATTTTCATAAAGTGTCAAAATTCAAGCCTTTTAAATTTCTTTCAAAGTGGGTCAACAAGGAAGAGACACTCAACCACTCTCAGCTTAAAAACACATTTTTGTTATTCAAGATGTAGTTAACCCTCTGCTCAACCTCATATTCCTTTAGCATCAATTTTTCTTCTCTTTATCAGACTCCCTCATAACCACTTAAAAGAGCAGCTAGACACTGCATAAGGACCACCTCTCTAGCAAGTGTCACACTCTTGCCTCCTTAACTCCACTTAACTCTGTTCAATCAGAACACAACTTGTCTGTATGCAACCTAGAATTCCCACTGGATAATTGCGTCAAGGACAAAAAGCGAAGGAAACAAAACCGACACAGAGACATCTCAATGTCCTCTTCTCTTGGAAGGTTAGAGTCACCAGAGCACTGCAAAGCTTTCAGGGATCAGAAACTTAGTCCTGTTAAGTCCAAGCTACTTAAATTGTAATGTTAAGCTGAATGAGACAGAGTCTTTGACAAGAAAGAGAATAATAATTATTGTGTGACTGAACAAATATACTTCAAGCAGACCATTCTAGGACCTCATCACCCTTGTTTCTAAATCTCCAGTCCTGTCACTTTTCATAAGTATCTGTACAGAACAGGACTCATTAATCTTCTGCGATAAGTTAACCTCTAGAAAGGTTCACATGGAAAAATCTTGAGAAAGGGTGATATTGGAATCCTTGAATTTAATATGCTATTTTAAAAAAGGAGATCAATGAGATGAATCAAATTTAAATATGAAAGCTGCAGCACAGCTTTCTGACTTCCTGAGTGCCCCTTACAGGCTTTGCACAGCATCCTACTTAGACCAGAAATAAATACACATGGCATGTGACATACTGGTTTAAAATACTGTTTTGCTCATTTGTATTGAGCTAATTTCATAAGGCCCTATGCAAAGAGTTCATGTGTTTGTTTCTTCTTGTTTTTGTTTTGTTTTATCTTGTTTTTTAAATCTGAGGATGATCCAATCCATGAACAGATGGGCTACGGAGTATCCACCTGTGAAGATACTCAGAACTTGACCAGACATGGTCCTGGGCAGCCTGCTCTAGCTGACTCTGCTTGAGCAGGCTGTTGGACTACGTGATCCCAAGAGGTTCTTTCCAACCTAAACAATTCTGTGAGTCTGTAGCATAGAAAGGGAAAGCCGGACAGGCACTGAGAACGCAGATGGAGAAGCCAAATTTTCACAGCAGATGTTACACAGGAAGTTAGATTTCATTAATTTCATTTCTCTTTAAATGCTCATTTTCTCTGCAGCCAAAGTTCAACCAAATTCTAAGCAGGCAGCAGCATCCCCCAAATAACGCACCGTGAGATTAAGACAACATCATGCTAGAGAGTAACACTCTCCTACTAGCGTAGTTGCCATGCAGAACTTGCCACAGCATTGTACTGGGATACACAATCTCCAACTGGGAAAGATGCCCAAAACTCTAAAATTAAGAATAATAGCTTGGTTCCACAATAAACAACTGCACAGCTCCCAGTGACTTCACTGGGGCCAAGACTTCATCATACAGAAAGCGGCAACTTGCGTGCTCATTCTGTGCTAACACCTGATACTGTATTGCGTATGAAACCCCCAGATGGCTTAAAATGGGTGCAGCAAAATTGTGATATCCAACAGAGAGCCATTCCACAGTCCTAATCTTATTCATACTTCGAGTGTCACTTACTGGCACTCAAACATGAAGACTGACACTAAAGTGAATACAGCCCAGAGAAAGAAAACGTATGATGGACAATCAGAAAAGCAGTCCTCATGGCTCCATGCTCTTCTGTGGTAACAGCAGCTGTCATGAAAGAACTGCCTCTGTCATTTGTACACAAATTAGTGTCAAAGAGAGCACAATTCAGGTTTCTACTGAGAATAACCCTGCCATGGGAAGTCACATCTGGCCTCTGAATGGCCACGAGTGGAGCTGGTAGCAGTAAGGGCACTCCACTGACATTTACTTAAATACCAGTCTGATCTCAACACACTTCAAGGTTTGCAACACATTCTCCTCCTCCTTTCTTCACAGTCTCCAAAAGGAAATCAATTTCTTCTTCTCCCCAAGCTACCTGACCTTGAGAAAACCATTGCTTTCCTTTGTTTGAATGTATTCAGCTGCTCTTCTGCCAACTACAATGCATTCTCTATTCATCACGGAAAAGGTGGACCTGAAAGAAATCCATGGGATGTTTTCTTGTGCATGCGTATTGTACAGAAAGAAATGTTGATTCTCTTCCTTGCTTTTAAACATTGCTTCAATCATTTTGATTAATTCAAGTCTTACTGCAACTCTTTTGGTTCTGAATTTTCAAAAGAATAACTGAATGTCTTATATGATGAATCTAACAAACATACGGTTTTGAATCAAAATCTTTTCCTCTTTTGCTCCATGACTTCGCACTGCTGTTGTTCTCTAGAGAAAGACTTTTTAGTTGTTTTTTTAAATATCTTCACATGATCTTAGCATCTTTTCCCTTTTGCTACTTTTACATAATTTCCTGATTTATAACACGCAATCCAGCTTGCACTTTAACACGTCCTTCAAGCTGAACTCTGAAAAGGTTTCCTAAATGCTGAGGTTAGGGCTTTGTCAACAGAGGAAGCATTAGCACAGCAGAAGACGATGACATGTATTGTTCTGCTTTCCTGTGGTTCAGAGCAGCAAGGTGCAGCTGGCACATATGTCTGGCAGAGCAATAGCGTCATTTGCTTGCAGCAGTAATGTGCAAAATGGCAAGAGCAAGCAAATCAAAACTATATTTTTGTGTCATAATTCAGTCTTATACAGGAAAAAAACCCTCATTTCTAAATTATATCAAAGACAGCTAGTAGCAGAAGGAAGAGTACACGAAGATGAACGAGTTTCAACAAGAAGGAAATGAACCTATATAAGGATACTCTGTTCTCAAGGATGCCTTCCCTGCAATTTAAAGGGACAAAAGAGAGCACACGAAATAACTGCAGTAAAATAAAGTGGATTAAAATTGTGAGAAGGTTAAAACAATCCTTGCACATGCTTCATTCACTGCTAATGCCAGCAAACTGTAAAGAAATTGTATTATACTGTCATCACCCAGATTATCAGAAGCACTCAAAATTTCAAGTAGGAAATGTGTGCATTCAGAAATGTTCAGCCAAGTTCTCTCTCTACTTCCTGTTAAGATGCATCTCTTTGCTCAAAAGCTACTTCTCTCTCTTCTATCTCAACCTTTTCCTTTTGCCAAGTATCACCAGTTTTGGTGCTCTTTCATAAAAAGATTCAGAGATCTCAAATGATTAAAGATAAGTGGTCCATATAAAAGATGATTACAGATATACTCAGCCGCTGTTTTACTGGCAGGAATTCTCATGCACCATTGACTACACTGGTTTTGTAAATTTTGGAATGTATTTCAAAATTACAAGCACCACTGGCTGAGCCTCGTTCACCCATCTTCAAAGATTCAATCCTCAGCCAACAAGACAACACCATCTTGCAGTGCAGTGATGCTTCAGATGAGGGGCAGATAAGGGGAGCTATGCTGTAAGGTGGTTGCTTCATGGAGTTTAAATAATTTAAAACACCTGAATGTGATCTGCAGCCCCACGTCAATACACTTCAGCTACAACTCCACCAAAGAGGTCCCTGAATAAGCAGTGACTTAGAGCTGCTGATCAACAGATACGTCTTTTCTCATTTCAGCTGGGAGCCATCCTGTGTATCCCATCACAGAGTTAAAAGGAAGGACTTGAAAGAATTTCAACTCCAAGTCATATGAATAAAGCGGTCTATCTTCAACATTGTTTTGCAATTGCAGCTGACAAATCTTAGACAAGAGCTGCGTGCTCCTGACCAGCATACATCTGGTGACACAAAAAGCCACCTTCCCTTCTCTTTCTGTACATGTAAAAATGTTAAACATTTAGTTTACTGTCATTTTCTAATGTTGTCTGAAATACGTAGTGACACATAAAAAACGTTCATAGAATGAATAAAAAATGCATTGTCTATTTCAATATACTATCTCAGTCATTCCTTTGCACTTGATGTTGCCTGTATTTAAATGTCTAAAGCTGCATTTTAATAATTCACCAGTTTTCTAAACCACTCTTTTCTCTTTTTGCTATTCTTTCCTTTTTTTCCCTAAAATCTTAGGAAACACATACCAGCATTTAGAAAAGACGCAAAGATGGGGTTCAGATGCCACTATAGCCAGTGCTGATCAGTAGGCATGTAAACCGCATTTCTACATGTCGCAATGACTTCTTTGACCACAGCAGACTTAAGTAAAGACCAAGTCTCCAGAATAGCAAGGTCCTCTTGCACATATTCAGGTATGACAGTATTTTGTACTTCCCACAAGACGCTGCACCTTGAGGATTCAGTTTTCAGCATCACTTCTGCCAGTCAGTAGAAGAGGAGCTGAACTACCTACTCACTATTAGTAACACACTTTAAGATGCCCGGACAAAAAATATGCAGCTGTGCATACAGTAATGCTTATTATTAAATATGTTGCTAGGTCTTCCAAGGCAGAGGCCAGTTGAAGATTTGCACCACTCATAATTTGTCTGCTACAAAACCTAAAATTTAAGACATGAGCACTGGAAGCAAATATTTGTAGAAGTGCACCCACAACAAAGAGATATTCTCTGATGTGCTCCTGACATCACAAACTCATCTCCGATTAGGGATTACAAACCAGTGAGAAGGAAGCCCAGAAACACCACTTTCAGTTGCATGCTAACTGATGCATTGCCATATATTTATCAAATGAATTTAGTGATGCCAGGAAATAAGAGATAGATCTAGCTGGCTTTAAGCCAGGCCTGACAGCAGCAGTAGCTGCGCTTGATTCATCTATACAGCTCTGGGAATTAATGTCCCAGCCAGTCAGGCTGGAGTTCAGGACTGGATTTCTCCCGAGACAAAGCACTATTCCAAAGCGTGCAGTATTGCAATATGAGCAATACTGTACTCACTGCAATATGAACAGAAATCCATTCTGACTAGGATGAGACACCTACATTCTTCATTTCTGAACTCAACCACAGTAGGAATACATGTGGCATAAAGAGCTGACAGGCTACTGCATTATCTAATCTTTATGTAGGGTATTTCTGTTAGGCACAGAGCTTAATTTAGGAAAGTTTGATTTTCCTTTCCTGGCGCCCATTCCCTTGCTAGCACTTTACTCAAGGAATCAATTAGGCTCTGATCAACCACTGATCAAGAGTTCCCAGTGGGGAGCCTTAATGCATTTTATCTGCCGTTATCGTTCCTAAATAACACCTATTTTGTAGCATGCACTTAATTCTTTTCATCAATACTTTGCTATCCTTCAACAACCCTGTTAATAGCAGTTTCGTTGGAAGTGGACCTGCAAACTTTTTTTATTTTTATTTTTTACAAATGAATTAGCAAAGCTGTGGAACCTCCAGTGGTGTATTTGGTTTTTTTCCAGACACAAAAACAAATAAATTTCTCTTCACTTGCTCCTGCCTAAAAAAAGGCTGAAGTGATGTGTTGGAGATCAAGATACCAAAAGGAAAGCTGCACGAGAACAAATAGAAAAAGATAACCATTAATGCTTTAAAGCAAACATTCATTATTTTCCACTAAATTCCCTATGAAGTGAAAGACTGCGATACATCTTTACCATCTTCAGAATTTTTCATTATTAGCATTTCCTTAGCAAGATTTCTTTTAAAAGGTAAGAACACAAAAGGTGCATATCAACTTTGACAAGACTTCAATATACGATTAAGTCAATCATGTGGATTTAAGCACACACTTAAGTAATCTGCTGAATAGAGACAGATTTAAACCCGTGCCTGAATGCATTGCTGAAAAGAAGCCAAAACGAATTGGTTATAATTAAATTCTTTTGATGAAATTTCTGCAACTCCCTATTGTGTGACACCAGTACTGAAATGCTAATAAACTAGTTAAAATTAAGCTTATTACCAAGTAAAATAAGCCACAGAGAAACTTCTGTCTTTTCTTATTTTACATATTAACATTTTGCATTAGAGAAATAAAATACTCGACCAGGGCTAACCCATGACCCTCTCAAAGCACTAACTGCAGGGCGTCACAGTACAGGAGACAACCTATAGATTCCTCCACATCAACCTGCAACATTATTCCTGCTTGTCAGAGGAGTGGATTTTATCTCTGTCAGCACTTATGCAAAACTCTAACTTCAGAACACTGCCAGAGCGATGCTACAAGCCAGGAACTGATCAGTGTGTGGAGAGCTCTTTTAAATACAAAACAAACTGAGCTCTAAATGAAAAATAAAGTGCTAATGCACCAGCTGCTCAAAATCTCTTGTATACACAGATCACAGAATCACAGTTGGAAGGGACCTCTGCACAACCCCCACTCCAACCCCGTTAAGCAGGTTCCTTACAGCAAGTTCCACAGGAGAGCATCCAGGCAGGTTTTGAATATCTCCAGAGAAGGAAACTCCACAGCCCTCCTGGGCAGCCTGTTCCAGTGCTCCATATCACCCTCACAGTAAAGAATTTCTCTTTCTCATGTTCAGTTGGAACTTCCCGTGTTCCAGTTTGTGCCCACTGCTCCTTGTCCTATTTCAGGGCACCACTGAAAAGAGCCCAGCCCCATCCCCTAGACTTGTGCCCTTTAGATATTTATAAGCACTGATAAGATCCCCTCTCAGTCTTCTCTTCTCCAGGCTGAAAACCTTCCCAGTTCTCTCAGCCTTTTCTCTCCAGAAGTTTCCTGTCATTCTTGAACTGAGGAGCCCAGAAATGGACACAGAACTCCAGATGTGGCCTCACCACGGCATAGTAGAGGGGGAGGATCACTTCCATCAACCTGCTGGCCACTCTGTTGTTTTTAATGCACCCCAAGACGCCGTTGGCCTTCTTGGCCACAAGGGCACGCTGTTGGTTCATGGCCAACCTGTTGTCCATCAGGTCCTTCCCTGCAGAGCTCTTTTCCAGCAGGTCAGCCCCTACTCTGTACCGATGCACGTGGTTATTCCTACTCAAGATCAGAACTTGCATGCCCTAAAGCATGTTGTGTTAACGCAGCACATCCCGGCAGAAATATCACAGAGAGTTAAAAACAGCCTTGTTACTTTGAGACCCTCCTGCACATCAACAAACCCAAGTACTGCCCACACTGATACTCTTTTGCAATTCGCCCAGCCGCGCCTGGCAGAAGAACAGCTCCGTTCACTGAGGCAGGAGGAGGATACAGGGAGCCAGTACTTCTCTCTGTTTAGAGTTTTGAGTGATGTAAGAAGTTTTAAAACATGCCAATGCAATGACACAGGATAATTAAATGACGAAGAAACCCTGGTAGGAAAGGCAGGATAATCTGACTGATGAGCAGTGCAGGGTGACCACCCCATCAGTTCTGCAGCACTTCCCAAAGTCTGTTTTCTGTCATTAACTTAAGACCATCAGGAAGCTGCACACACAGTTGGGGTGATCCGGCCCTTCACGTTAGCGTCCAGTACTCCATCTTCAGTCAGATCTACCTCTTTCATGTGTTTGCCTGACAGGCCTGCTAGGCTGGCTAGGAACATGAAGCCAAATGTAAAGTAGGTAGTGAAGGCTGAGCTATACTTGAAATCATACCCACTACATTCCACTACAGTCTGCTGCTTGTAATCTGTATGGGACCAGGCAAAACATCCATAAGGAGTTACAATCATTAGTAAAATGTTTTGAGAAACAAAGCAAGAAACAAATTAATCTACACATCAATCATATTTCAGTAAGATAGCAGTAAAAACTAAAAGATGTACTCATTATGATTCACTGTGACACAGAAAACAAATGTTCTTCCATTTGTGGGCATTAACTTGCAGCAACATAGCTCTGCCCATAAATCTGAAAAAATGCAGGCATCTGAACAGACAAAAGTACTGAAAAAAATCATCTACTACGGCTGCAAAAAAAGTAAACATGGACTTGTTTTTTTCTGAACCTCCAGGAGAACCATCACAGTAAAAATAAAGACAGTCGCTAAACACAGATTCAGTATACAGCTTAGAATTGCTAATAAAATACTTGGACCCTGTTAAAATATAAACTATGGTACAAGACCAATTTGGTGTTGAGAAATACAAGGAATATCCAGCCTCTGTCAGGACAGGGCACAGCTGTTTCTCTTCATCACAATATAATTAAGGTTACCCCTAACAGAATTCCGTGGTTCACTTATAAATACAGAAAGATCCTCATGCAGAAACAATTAACAATTAATTATTAAATGTATAAAATATAAAATGCTTCTCTGTATCAATGGAATCAAAATAATATATATCAAAGAGGAAATTCAAGCTATGGATAGGTAGCCATTCACACGACTCTGGTAATATCACAGGAGCACCTCAAATGGGGGCACGTATATTTAGCCTTAAAAAATAGTGCTTTAAGATCATAATTATAATCACAAAAACTCCTTTCCAGACCCATATATCTCAGGTTGATATTTCTGCCCTTAAAAAATCCAGAAGTTACACTTTGGGAGCTTGCACGCGGACATGCACAAACACCAACAGGAGCTTCAAAGTCCCTGGAGTGCCCCACACTGAACTGAGACAGCTAATGAACCTAGCACTGCTGCTTTGGGAAGAGCCAGGACAAAACAGAAGTGCTATGTATTTTTCCTGACATCCATTCGCCATAGGAATGTGTTTCCTCACCCTGTTCCCACACAGTCAACATTTCACTTCTGCGGGACTCAAAGGATTTATAAACAAGTGTAACCAGAGAGGATGGAAAAGAGAAGCATTAACCAGGCTTGAGCTCAGTGCCCCTGCAAAGGAGTCCCACAGTGTAGCCCCAAGAAGCAAGGAGTTTCTTCCTTTTACATCCTCCATTAAGCATTGTTGAGCTATTTCTCCAAGCCCTTCTCTCTTTATAACATCACACCATGTAGACAGCTTAGAGAAAAGAGTTGTAAAGTCCAGGGCACTATTTATCTCCTGAGGTCAAGACAAACATTTCTCCATCACAAAAAGGGAAGATGACATTACGGGGCATGGGAGCACATCTGCAGCTTAAAAGCTCTGAGAGGCTGCTGCCAAGTCTCTGAGAATCAGAGGTCAGTCCAGGCTGCCCCAAGTCCCAGCAGCCAGTCCTGTCCATCTCCACAGCTGCATGCTCTCCCACAACAAAAGAATAAAAGTACTGTGCCAAAAGCTGTAAAGAACTTTTGTCTTGATGCTTTTTAATAATGAACACACTACTACATCAGTAGTCCCAGCAGTGGATACAGATGCATTGCATCCGTACATGCCTGGATGCGCACTGTGGCATATATCTCAGTACTGTAACCATTTTGCAGCAGAAGGAACAAAAAGGGCAAAATATTTTTAAGGTAGCTACAATGCCAGCCACGCTGCTGGCACAGCTCAGACTCTTGGCTTCCTTCAGCCAGGACAGCAAGAGCTTTACATTTAAGATCAGCCCCAGCTGCTTGCAAGCTTGGGCAGCCCTCTCAGCTCTGCTTCTCCACCAAAGTTAAGTAAATAACACTGCCCTGTTTCACAGTAAGCAGGGAGGGTTGACTAAACTCTGTATAATAAGTGAAGCATCCACTTAAAGTAGAAGTAAACAAAAATTGCCAGGAAATCCATTAACCAACCTTCTCTAAGCCTGGAAACAGAAAATAATAATTGGACACCATTTCACCCAAGGAAGAATTTTACATGCACATACACTCCCACTTAACAGAAGGCTTCCGAGTAATTGAAAAAAATGCTGTTCACGTGCATACATAAATATATGTATATAAAAATCACATAGTATACATATATGATAGAGGAGGCCTCAAAGACTTAACCTGCAGTCACATTCTGCTTCTGTATGCAAAGTTGATATTAGTTTCTCCTGATGTGTGGGTGTTAGCATAGATTGTTCCTTTACCGATCTTCCAAGGAACCATATTAACTCGGTAACTGTGGCACACCTGTCTGGGTTCACTACACTACTCATATGAGTGCACATGGCAATGCTGTTCTTCATATTAGCATAGCTGGCACACAACTGTAAGCATGCTGTAAGAAAATAGTAGTTGTAGGCTTTTGTTTTTTTAGTAGGCAGGACTGCAAGTGTAACACAGACACAAACCACTAATTTCCTCAACGTAAAGCCATGTACTTCAAGTCTCCCTGTTTGATCATCTGCAAGATGCAGATTGAAGCAATTTCTTAACCCAGTAAATCTGAACTTGAACTGGAGTTCATATTTTAGCACCATTTTTGATCTTGAAGAAATCTGTATTGCACCTCCTGCATCAAGCTACAGTTTGTGACCTGGAAAGAGGTTTAATTTCTCGGTATGTTTACTAAGAACACAGATAGGGATGCTACAAACCAACAGGTCTGAAGCAAGGAGGGAATCCTTCCTCACGCTTTCACTATTTTTACCTCTAAAAGATGAGGACCAACACTCTCTATGAGAAACTCGTCAACGTAACAGCATTGACTGTGTTATGAATATTTTCTTTTAATTACTTTATTTTAGTCATTCCTATACCCATACCATATCAGACTCAGTAACTGCCAATGACAGGAAATTTTATGATATGGTGATGCAGAGCATCAGAAACACTCATCTTTTAAACATACTTCTTTATGATTCCATATTTTCAAGTTCAAGACAGGCCTGCGGTATATTACTATTTTAGAAACTAGTATCATTTTTTCCTCTTAGGATCTCTTAAGAAGAGGATATCTTTCCTTTATCAAACTGAATCAGGACAGTCTCCATAATCCCTCCATGACTATCCTTCTCCCAACTGCCTATTGCTTCTAATCATTTGTTTTCCTAAGCTGAAATGAAGTAACCAAAACTGAATCCCAAATTAACAGTGAGGCAAGTCCTTAAATTTTAACAATGACATGATAATATTTTCTGATTCCTTTACCAACTGCTGTATTTGGTTTTTGGAGGCCTACTGCATATTAAGTAGATGTCTTTATTAAGTTGTCATCTATGACGTGTAGATCTTTCTCCCAAGAGGTTACAAGTAATTCAGAATCCAATAACGCATACAAGGAATTTAAATTGCCCTTTCTATTTTAATTACCTTGCAAGTTAATTCCTAGTCCCAGCTACAACATGCCATCCAACAACCTAGCCCTTTTCAGTCCTTCAGAAGTGCACCTGACAATGATTCAGCGTTCATTAACTGAATAATTTGGAGCCTTTCTAGAAAGTAATGTTGCTATCTTATCCACTCCCTGCCCACATTATCTTTAAACACACTGGATCTACTAAATCTAGATCTACTATTAATCTTCATTGTATTTATTTATATTGTATGTAAGACATACAAATGTCTTTTCATTAAAAAAATAAAAAGCTGCTTATTGGTCATGTATCTGATGACTATTGATGGCAAATTTTTGCCACCTACCCTACAGTTTTCCCTTAGTAATCATCAGTTGTAAGAAACTTTCTTACATAATTTTGATTGAATAGGCAGGTTACGCATAACTGCATGCTTTCACTTGATTTGGGGTTCACTCAAAGATGATATGGATAGGTAATCTTGCCCTCGCACAGAAACAACAAGCGCAGGAACAAAAGTCAAACATAAGTCAAATTTGAAACTGCAAACAAAAGCTGAGTTTACTAAATTTTACCCACTTATAGGCTTCTCCTTGCATGTCTTACAAGGAGCAACTTGAAAAGATAATGAATTGTGTGCTTCAGCCAATGAAGCTTCCTTTGATATAACATTAATGTGGCTCTTAAATTGCAAACATTTTAGATTATTTTTTTTTTAAGAATCCTCTCTGCCCACATGCTCCTAGTAAGCCTCATTGGCTTTGTTGTGTGTTTGCTGCTTTTTCTTTTTTTCTTTTTATTTTTAAATGGCAGAGGCACTTGGCAGTGTCTGTGACCTTGAGTTGTACACATGAGCAAGCAAGAGAGCCCAGTCCTGCAAGGCTGTTTATGCATTCTGAGAGAGGTGTCTCAAGAAAGACAGAAGCATGATGTGCATACCAAGCCAAGTGCTTCATGATTTATTTATAGGGAAAAGGGGCATAAAAATTTGCTGAAGGGGAAAGAAAAATGAAGAATCTGACTTACCTTGTCTGTGTAGACGAAGAACAGAATCACAACAGTGAGCTCCAACAGAAATATAATTAACAGCATGATAAAAAACTGTCAAGAGAAGAAGGGATGGGGAAAAAAAACAAAAAGCAAAAACAATCAACATCTATCTCAGCTTTTTCTGGATGCACAGTAAGTACATTCAGCAGACCATGCAGAAAGGGGAGTGGGAGTCAAACAGACAGCAGGATGCAAAGCTCCTTACAGCAGAGCAGAGGGCACGCAACATGCAGTAACCACAAAAGCAGGTAAACAACTAGTCAGAAATACACCCCTAATACACCTTATGTACGCATGGCTCATTTCTGTCATTGATTTCAGCAGAAGGGCATAAAACCTCACACAGATCTGCCCNCCCCCCCCCCCCCAGCAAGCTCTATGACAGCACTTCCTAGGCTGTGCTTTAATTACATATTTTTGCTATCAGATCTTTTCAGTTAACAAGATTTCACTAAAAATCATAGTTTAGACTTCCCATTGCTAGAGAAGGTAGCCTGGTCCATAAACCACGAAGTCACAGCCCTTTTCAAGGGGAACTGCAGGATAAGCGAGCGGCATACCCCAAAACTTGCATATCAAGTTAGCTTTAAAAGCAATTCCAGGTAGTTACACAGACTACCCATGAGTTTCAACTGAGAGAAGTTGATTTGTTCTTAAGACACCAACATAACGTTGGTCTATATCTTTTTCTCCTTACAATATAAGGAACTGTGTAAAACCCAGTAGTCCAAAGCTCAAGGGAGTAGATAAAAGAAATCTTTCACACAGGGATTTTGGGAAGCCCTCAGCTCTGATATACTTTAGTGGGACAAAGTCCAGGCAATGCACAACACCTCTGAAAAAAATATACCTCTGTTTTTTGCTAAGAAGCTGCATGGGTCTGCAGCAGCAGCAAAACAGCAGTGGCACAAACTAGAACAAACCCTCCCCAAGCTGAAAACGAAAGTTTTGCAAAGATGGGTGAGGAAGCAAGAGTAATTTTGGAAACTTTCTAGGCTCAGGTAATAGCCCTTCAACTCAAATTCCACATGCTTAGTAGCTTGCAAGGCTGGAATTCTAATACTGAGCAACTCTGACTTCACTGAAACCCCATTCCCAAGAGAAAAAAAAGTTATTGTCTGGCTTCAACCACAAGGCTACAAATCTATGAAAGTTTAATAGCTACAAAACCTTATCAGAGCTTCTTCTCTGCCTGGCAAGTCAAAACCAAACCTTTGAACCTATGGATTTCTGTGATTGAATGGAGGACAAAAGGTCAAGAAGGGGAAAATACCATTTTCCACTAGTACAATTAGAGTTGCCTACAGAATGGATGGCATTTTGCCCCAGGAGTGTTAAATGAAAGTTTATTTTCAAATCTTCATCACGAGTATCTTCACACCTGCCTGACCCTAATACTGGATCCCATTACTGCCCTCTCAGTGATCTGAGTTGATTTCCATATCATTACCTTCCAGCACTGGCCTTCTGCATAGCTTTGCAAACCAGTCTCAGTGCAGCTTGCTTATTATTTTTTACTTCAAACATTTTAGCCTGTTGGACAGAATTAACTGCAATAAGGCAAGTAACATCACTCTTTGCAAAGATGCCTGATTTACTTATCTGTGGGGTACTTCATTGCTCATCCAAAAAGCACACATTTTCCAAACCATACATGTGAATACTGCCTCCCTGTGCAATTCACTGGCTTAGCCTAGATCACACTAGACAGTTTCTGAAGCAAAAGGAAGGACTTGCACCCATTATCAACATCAATTATGACCAGCATTCCCTACCACAGGACCCCAGTTTCATGAGCTTCTAATTCTGCCAAACTTGAATTGTCTAGGTTTATATATTCTGAGCTTGTTTCAGTCTAAAGGATAAAAGCTTCTGAAAGAACTTTTTTAAAAAAAAAAACAAAAAAAACCACTCCAATTACTTTTAAGAACAAGGCAGGGCAATGAATGCTACTGAGGTTAAATTTCTGTTGGCTTAATTTGAAATTCTTTTATGCTCCAGCTTTAGGAGCAGGGACCTGCAACAAGGCACCGCTCCATTTCAAGCAAGTGCCTTTTGTCTTACCCAACCGCAAGTGGATTTCTGTGGGCAACTCATTAGCTTTCAAGAAGCTGCACTTCACACATCCAGTACGGATGAGAAGGCTCAGCTAGCTGCTAAAATCTCAAAAGCCTACAAGTGCAGAAGGCCTACTCAAACACTTCCTGCTGCTTGTGTACAACCACACAATTCACACAACTCCCAAACCACTCCAAAAGAGCAACTTTCTCCTCTCGCGACACCACACAGACCCCACTATGCCTCTCTGCTGTCCCCTCAGAGTCGATATCCCCCAGCCTCACCTCACAGGAACCCGGAACAGCAGATATGGACAGGAACCTGCTCAAGAGTTGGGAGTTGGTGAGAGAAGAGATGGAAAGCCACCTGGACAGAAGCATGAGGGCTGGCGAGCAGGATACATCTAAGGGGATGCAAGGGCTGAAGCCAGGAGGTTCACCAAGAAAAGCAAGGCAGCTGGGATGTGGCCAGGTGACACTGCCATGCAGGATAGGTGCAATGGAGAGGGGACAAGCCACTGCTGCCCCCCTGCCTGTCCCTAAGTGTGACATGTTCAGGGGTTAACAGGCAGGGCTCAAAATATAAGAAATCAGAACAAAAGCTGTCCTAGTGATGGTTATGTGCCACATCCAAGTCTATCCAAAGGCTCAGAGGTCCCTCCAGAGATTTCCTCTCCTACCTACAGCTCAGTGCATCTCTCTGGCAGACTGGCAACAAAGCCACTATCGCAGGATTTCGGTTTCATGCACTGCAGGTTTTGGAAGTCACACAGTGAACTAAAATTAACATTGTTCAGAAAGTCAAAACCTAGATAAGCAGGATTATGCTTTTCCTCCACAGAAAAATGCTCCTACTTTTAAATAAAACCTCTGGTTTTATCTTTCTTATTATTCACACTCATTGACAAAAAGAATGCAGTTATATAACAGATAACATGCATTAGCAATCCCACCGTGTGCAGACAGTAGGGACGTTCACTGTATCTTTTATTGCAAAGGTAAATTAAGTGAGGTCAGCCTCAAGGCGCAGGCTTAAAATTCATCATCTGCTAAAAACTGCAGCACTTACATGTCAGCACATTTATCATTTCCCTCCAATGAAGATCCCCACCTGAACCCAGACCAACACGTCAGAAAGTAAAAAAATAAAAAATAAAAATAGCGATATCAAAGCTTCAGATGGACCTGGCTGCAAAGCACAGCCTGCAGTGCTTCATCACATCTTCTGATCCACCGGACTAAAGTGCACAGATGGCCGCACGCACAACCTGCCCCTCTATTCCCAGTGCACCTTCCCACAAAAGTTCACATTCAGTTCCAAGTCTCAGCATCATCCCAAAGGGACGGATGTCCAATCTGGGGCCAGAGGTGGCTTGGCACATCCCATTCAAATTTAAAAGGGAAAAACATAAAATCACTGGAGGCTCACAGCACTTAAAACCCCACCAATTCTATGGGAAACTCAGCTCATTTTCCAATAAGGTCTCCTACTGTGGTGATAAATACAGAGAGGAATAAAAATGAATTCTTCTGCGGCCCACTGGCATGCAGGCTGCTGATATAAAGATTTATGCATGGAGAAACAACAATCCCAAAGCAAAGCATTCATGTAAAACTCCACAAAAAGATTAATCTGACCTTGTACAGAGAGATGCTTTACTACACTACATGTCAAATAGTGGGAACCAACCTAGCAGAGGTTCACTGGAGAGGTACCTACTGTACAGTGTTATGTAAATTACACCTGAAATAACCCCAGAGGAATTTCGATAAGAAGAGAGATAAGGCGATGCCTTTCTGTCTACCTACCACTGCTGATTTCCAAGCCCTAAGAAAACTAAGGGTATTTTATCGGCACTGACCTTCATAGTCTATAAAGCCCATCACCTTCTCAAAAGCCCATCACCTTCTCACAGGTTACCATTAAAAGGGTAGAAAATGCAATTGCTGGAAAGTCTACTACACCACCCTCCTGATACCAGAGAGAGAAAAATGTATTAGAGGAGATCCCACTTTGTAAATCAATCCCCAATGGAGGTGTAGTAGCTGACCAGAGACCCATTAGTCTCTAGTCCCTTCATCCAGCACCAGTTCTCGATCCTCCTTATATGCATATAATCACAGAATCATTTGAGTTGGAAGGGACCCTTAAATGTTTTCTAGTCCAACTCCCCTGTGACGAACAGAGATACCTACAGCTAAACCAGGTTGCTCAGAGGCCCATCTGGCTTGACTTTAAATGTCTCCAGGGATGGGGTTTCCACCACATCTCTGGGCACTCTATTACAGTGCCTCATCAGCCTTATTATAAAAAGCAAACAAACAAACCAAATCAAAACACCTTCTTCCTTATATCCAATCTAAACCTCCTCTCTTTTAGTTTGAAGCCATTTTCCCTCATCCTATCACAACAGAGCAACTATTAATTATGTTTTCTTCCCAGCAAGCAAGATTCTCTTATTTACTGAATGTTACAGGCACTCGCCCCTCTACACGATGACCGAGCATCATACACTAATGCATAGGATTGGGTCTTGTTTCCCCACTGCCTCTCCTTCCCAAATCCTAATAGTTCTATCATACTGCTCAGATTGCCCTCCTCTCTATGTCAGAGGCAGCTGATCTCACAGTCTCCCGAAAGAAAAAGTAACCAAGTACAAGGAAAACCATCTACCATTACCTTGCTAGTCTCCTCAAACATTTTGCAAGGAGATAAAAACATTACAACTGATGATGAAATCAAGAATGCTCTGCTTAGCCTGACCCCAGAAGTAATGCCTTTAGTGTGATGGAAATCTTTGTCACACAAGAAGACAGTAAGATGTCAGGGTACCAGACCCTCTTCCCACTTAGCTAAATATCAAGAGACAGAAGTTTCTTGCAAAGTATTAATCAGATCCACTTTGACAAACAGCAGGAAAATACATACATCACTCCAAAAGAAATGCCTCCTATTTATTTCCATGGAAACTAGAACAGAGATAAAAAGCACAATAACACTATTTGATAGAGCAAATTCTCAGCTACGAAACACTGTTTTCCAACATCATCACCACCATTAGCTATATCTTTTCACCAGTGATGAACCTGCATGCCGCAGAAGATCCTACATGCTGTGCTCATAAAAACCTGCACCAGTGGAGGTGACTGTCACTACCACCACTGTTGAAATGCACCATCCACCACCTCACTGTGTTCAAATCCACTGTTTGATCTCCATAAACATTCAGCAAGGGTTAATGAGTGTTAATGGTGCCATTTTTTTTTTCCATACGGAGGAAATCAATTCCCCACCTTTACTTCATTTGCTCTCCCATGTCAGATGCCATTCTGTCAGACTGCCTCCCTGCTGCCATCTGTCACAGAGCAGCAAAATGTAATGTAATAGTGGTGGGAAGGTTTCAGCCTCTACTGACATACCGCCAACATCCGCCTCTGACATCGTGGGCCAACGTAATCAAATAGAGGTATTACAACAGCCCTCATGTTAAGAAAACCCAAAATCCAGTAGTCTCTCTGGAATAGTGACACGTTCCAAAACAGTTTTAAGATTCATGGCTTAGCAAATAATTTGTTTAGGCCAAACAGCCTGTAAATCAGCACAGCATATCTAAGAAACCGGACAAATACTTCAGCAGTCAGCTTATGCTGTGTTCCATTATGCACTGCCAATGCTGTTAATCTCCAGCAAAGCTATGTGATGTTGAAGCAGCTCTCAAAATGAAGAGGGGAAAATATATATATATATATATATCTCTCTATATGTATTTACAGGCAATTTTTCCTTTATTACAGCAGCTGCAAGTTTGATCCAGTCATAGCCAAGCCATTTGCTACTTAATTTGGCTTGATTACTAAGTTCTCATTTGATCAGTTTTAATTTTGGTATTACATTTGACTTCCTAATTAAGAAGCACCTCAGGTAGAAGAAATCACAGAGCATTCATATTGGGCCCAAGTTGCTGGTCTTCCAAGACAGCTCTGAATTGATGGCCTGGGAAAGATTTTGTTTGCCTGGTCCTAATATGCACAGATCTAAGTTTGGTATGAGAGACCAGCACAGCTCTAGTAACTAGAAGACAGTCTCCTAAAATCACAGAAGCACACAGGTCAGCAATGACCTCTGAGGCTTGAAAGAGACCACGGCCACCCAATTGTTATATTTACCTTTTTATCATGATTTTAAACAACAGCAGATATTAAAGCACAGGCTCTCTGCCCATTTGAAAGATCCCTACCGTCCTAATCAAAAGGAGAAGGCCCTTTATTTCTGAGTTAAAAGGAAGATTATCAGATCATAGTAGAGTGCTGTAGGCTGAGGCTATCGGCCAAAAGGAAAGGCTGTTTTCCTTTTTCCCTCAATTGATTTTTGGATTATGTTTTGATACAAACACAAGTACTATCAAAAATTACATTGCGTTCTGCACATAACTTTCTCTGCAGGGATATCATTTTATTTTCAATGCTGAAGGTGTAAATAGTATCTCGCTTTTTTGAATAAACAAACACAAATCAAACCTTTACCTACAAATTCAGAGATCCATTAACACCAAATGAACTTCATGGATTTTATAGCAGCCACAATTTACCAAGCTACTTGAAAATGAAGAATTTACCTTGAATTTAATATGCTCTGTAATTTTTGTTATCTTACCATAGATTATATTCTCTATAACTGAAATAACACCTATGAGGCCAAGGGGAGCCACTGCACTTCCACAGTTGGCATTGACAAAAACCTTCTGATCTCCTGTCTTCTCCCACAAGAAACTGAGAGAAGAAAGAGGAGAGAACAGAAGAAAAAGCGTCAATTGTATTGACAACTTAGAAATGACTTCTCCTGCAGCCTGGAATACTTGTACAAAAAAAAAGTCAGGGCAAGGAATAAGGAATGACAGGACAGAGTCAGGAGAGTAGTATCAACTAGCATTACAGTCAACAAAAACCCACTGTATTGCTCCATCATACGAACTTCACAACAAAGAGAAAGGGCACCTTGCGTCCACCTGTTGCGTCCACCTGTCCATCACAGCAGATTTCACATCTCAGTACCAAAGTTTTTGCTGATGTTCAGTTTAAATTCTCCTTTTGTTAGTTCCATACCATTGCTCCCACTTATGACCTCTTGTAGTGCCATGAGTACTTTCCTTCTGCCAATAGTATTTAGACTCCTTGAATATTTCATACATCCTATCTGAGCCCTCTCTTAGCCATGCTGTGCATATTTGGCTTTTAATACTTCCTTAGAAGTAAATCTCTTTAGCCCCATGATCATTTCATTTTTTTCCAGGATAAAAAATGCTAAGTTTGCTCATAAACTGTAAAAAAAACAGTAATGTGTAAGAGCAGACTTATGAACAGAAATTCCATTATGAAAATGGCACGTATTTAAATTTGGCTCATCAGCTATTATTCTCTAAAAGCCTTAGCAGTTAATTCATCTTGATTGCGACAAAGTTTTGCATGCATTATGCCTGGTGGATATATAGTACAGCTCTGTTTATGTTCGGACTATATTTTTTATGAATGTGCAGATATTCCTGGCGATGAATGAGTCTCAAAGAAGTCTAGAGTACTATTTATGGGAAAATATACAACATATGCAGTGTTAATGCAGATTATCATCATTTCATTTTAGTCTCATTACTGCTTTCAGTTGGAATCATCCAGTCTTACTGCACTCATGAGAGTTGAGAGACTCTACATTCCCATACTATTACTATTTCTAGTCATTTCCCATCTTTTCCAAAAACTGATTCCGAATTAATGAATTGCCATCAAATATTAGCTAGGTATCACAGGCACATCACAAGAATAGGTGGGTACAAGCCCACTTAACACAACCACAAATTATTTCTTATCATAAATAAGGGTCTCGTGGGCCTCTGACTCTGTTTAAGGTTTGTTTCAACTGCTGCAGAAGTAATGTGAAGGCATAATGTGATCTGGTGTCTCCATCTTGACTAGGATTAAGATAGACTCAGCCTACCTGTAAAGTAAGACACAACTTAAGAAAACCTGCAAGATCAGACTGGCTCTCTCAAGACCCTGTGCTACTTCATTAATAGCACAGCAATTACTTGAGTCCAACTGACACAGCTAATGGAAAATACAACTAAAAGACTCTGTCTTGGGATTAATCCAGTATTCTTCCCCTATGGCAAAGACATATAAAGTGAATTAGCGTCTAAATTTACACCTTTTACTCAGACTTAATATCACCTCTGTACTTAGTAAATGTAGCTTCTGCCTGAATCTACCTTCCCCAGGATATTTCCTGTCATCTGGAGCTGCAGCATGAGAGGCAATTGGCCAGCTCAGTGCCCCTGAGAGAAGGAGAGCAGCAGTGATTGGTCCTCATTGCTCTGCCTGAGGAGCAAGCAAATTGGCAGGGCTGGCTTCACATCCATGTTCACTGAACATCTGGCTGTCCTCAGCTGCTGGGCACACTGATAGAGGTGCCCTCGGGATGATCAGGGTAAGTGACATGAATGAGCTGCTCGGAGACTTAGCATAACCTGAAGGGGAAAAACAAAACAAGACTGAAATTCTGCAGGTTTCCCTTTATGCATTTGGAAACCTTGAGCTAACCTTGCAATGGGACCACGCCTGCTGACTATAAGAAGAATAAGATGTCTCTTATTTCTAGGAGTCAAAACTGCACTGCAAGTGAAGGAAATGCTGGGAAGCACAGGGCTGAGGTGAGAAAAAGGGACAAGTCAGAGCATTTTGTTCGTATTTAAATTATACCACTGATTTTCCACCCAGTCTGCAGTTCCCAACTGTACTACACAGACACGTACTACATGTACTTACACTGCTGCTTCAGATGTGTATAGGTCAGTCTTGCAACAGCTTAAAATAAAATGAACAGCAAATCAGCTTGGTTTACTTAGTTCTACTCCATACATCCTACTCCTGGGGAACCAACATGTCTCCAGCATCAAAGGAGCTGTTCTTGAGTAGGCATCAATGACTTGTGCAAACTAGCTTCCATTTCTCCACCTCCAGAGTTAGATGTTTCTGAATTTAATGTAATTCAAATCCGTAAAGAGAAAAGCCAGTGGTGCTCTTCAGAAAGCAGTGCTAAAGTGGCTAAAATAGCAAATGAATGATTGGGAATGTAAGCCCACACGTTGCTTTGTTAAACCTATGGCTTCCTCCCCATCTGAGGAGATGACTGCACTGTTAGGAAAAAAAATAACATCACACTTCATGCTCAGAAGTGAAACAAATGTCTGAGCTGGCAAGGAGCATACAGCTCATCTATCTTTTGCTTCTGAAATGGGAGAGTTCTGTTGCCTAACAGATCTTACAGGTGACCCTAGGTCAGCACAAAATCCCACAAACATCAGCAGAACTCCATTTTGTAAGTCAGACAATTAGTGCACGGCTTCGTCTGTCTGAAGATACAAGCCCTGGTAGAAAACAAGTTTACTTGATTCCAGAGAGCCAAGCACAATGTAGTCTCATGCTCTGCTCTTCCTCTACGAGGTTCACTGGGTTACACAATTGTCCTGGCAATCCAATGTGCACTAACGTAGCTGTGGGCTGCCTCAAATCCTTACAGATAGCAGCAGGACAAAACGAGGCTTGCTGTCAAGGTCCCATTCTGAAAAGACTCTGATCCAGGATTATTTTCATTAAACTCTAGCATGTAAGAGTTGCTTCAATGCCTAAACTAAAAAGACAGGCTGAGGGGGCTTTCTAAGTGATGGGGGATCCTGAGCCCACGCAGACTGTTCTAGAGGCTAATGTTGTTAATACCACTAGGTCAATCGGCCAGGCACTGGGAACTCTGAAACACTGATAGCCATTTAGACAACCAGCTTGAACCTTCACCTGTTACAAACTAGTACAGCTCTGCTGACTCCTGCTCATGGCACCATTATTCTGTTTGTCTGCCATAAAGCAGAACCTCGGCACCACAGAGGATAACTGAAAGACTTGAAACGTACCATGTGCTAGTGGTATGTATCAGTCAAACATGACCTTACCTCGTAAGCTTTTCCTATACATTGAGCCTGGGCTGAAGTCTAAAAGAAAAAGGGAAGATCTTTCCTCCTCTGTCCCCAGGTATTTTAACTAGCTACTATTAGAAATGAATAAAGGAAAAGGAAGAGAAGGACTCATCCAATCCTAAGTTTTGGTATCAGCTAAGCAGAAGTCATTAAAAACTTATCAAAGAATCATAGAATGGCTTGGGTTGGAAGGGACCTTAATTATTAACTAGTTCCAACCCGCCTGCTGTGGGCAGGGCTGTCACTCAGTAGATCAGGCTGCCCAGGGCCCTATCCATCCTGGCCTTGAACGCCTCCAGGGACAGGGCAGCCACAGCTTCTCTGGGCAATTTGTTCCAGTGTCTCACCAGCCTAAATGCTTAATAATAAAGTAGAGGCAACCAGACTATGGAAGTTTGGTTCTCAATACTTACGGTTTTTTTTTTTAAGAGGCAGCAAGGAAGCATCTTTACACGCACTGCAGGGCTACCAGAGAAGTGTTACATGCAACATATAATGCTCTCAGGCACATAATTGTGTGTCCTTCTGTCTTTCTGATCTTTGCATCACTTGCTGCTGTGTCTGCAGCCACAATTCTCCTGATTTTTCTACTCAGATCACTAAAATAACACAAGCTGATGTGCTAAGCTGGAGTGAGAATCTACTGTTTGTTCTATAGCATAAAATTACTGAGATGAAGTCATTCATGGGCTATTTCTTTCCCATTTAGTTGTTCTGAAATAAATTCCCTATCACCAATAGAGTTTCAGCTGTCAGCTTGCCGATTGGATCCAGTAATACTATTGAAAACAGTAGGGGTTTTAGTTGTCTTTTCTTCCCACTCATTAACTTTTTCCTCATTTTCTTTATTGCTATTTCACTTACAGATGAGCTGGCTGAACTTCAGAAAACTCTCAGCAGCACAGTACAAAACATCATGGGCACTCATTTTCCTCTAAGACTATTCCAGAAATAAAAGGCTTTTGATGCCTGGATAGTCATTCAGACACATACTATCAGCATCTTCCACAGCCAGGCTCACCTAACACCAAGGTTTAATTCTGATCTTATTCATACTAGCAACTGTGATGAACTCCTCATTTACTAACATGAAGTCCTCACTTAAATAGAGCTGAACATACAGATCTATCTGTTAATGATTATTTTCTTTCCCCTTGTCACTAATCATTCTTTCAGCTTTTCTAGTGGAAACAAAACCCCAAACAAAACAAAAACCAGGCTTAATCAGGTATAAGGGGAAACAGGGCATATCTAAGCCATCTTCTTACTCATCTGATCCTTGATTTGATACATGCCCACTGCTGGCACTTCACAAGAGTGCTGACCGCTTTAGGCCACTGGAGAGCAAGTCAGCATTTTGTCTACTTCAAGTTCCTTCCCCATTCTAATATACTCCTGTACTGTGTGGTAAAGAATTACCTATATACACTAAAAGCCATTTTAGACATTAATATCTACACAAGCAGACCCATCCTCTACCTCTTTTGATAGGCATATTGGCCACTTTGCTCATGCCAACTGGGAGTAGAACATGTTCCTTGTACCAAATCCTGGGGTGAAAAACAATAACAAAACAGTGGCACAAAATGGCAGGATGAAACTGCCTATGAATCATAACACCTTCCACAACATGGGTTGTTGGTCACAACAAGAGTCTTCAAACATATCTATATGCATGAGCTCTCACAACCAACCAGACACAATTTCCTGGCCCAAAAGTAAGTACCAGTTTTCAAAAATTTTGCATTACACAACATTCACCTGCCCTTTCTGGCAGCTTCTCTGAATCTCCTGTTTCCCACTTAACTGAAAAGACTGCTGCAATTAGGGTAATTGACTTAGAAACCAGCTAAATGTACCAATTGGGCACTTCTAGAAGGACAAAAATTGAGAGAGAACTTTGCTTTGGAACATTTATTTATTATTTAGGCATAACACATGTGAGGAAAAAAATCAAAGTTATTATTACTATTATGGAAACATGGATTAAATACTTGTTAAAGGTCATTGTAGAACACAGGACATCTGGACATGTTCTACCGACATCAGGGAAAGAAGACACAGGCACTGAGTTGTGATTTAGACAATCTGGGTTTGCTTCATAGCCGTACCCCAGTCTCCCAGTGCAATCTATGCAAGATGCTCAGTTACACTGTGCTGCAGCTCCCCATCTGTCTAACGAGGGTAATAACACTGCCCATTTGTCTTATCTGTTTAGATGGTAAGCTCTACTGGGCAGGGACTGCTTCTTACCAGGAGTTTATACAGAATGCATACACATCTGCCTGATCTCTTGGGCTGCCTGCAGGCGATACTGCAATACAGATAATGAACAATGTGATCCATCATGATTTAACATCTGGAGCTGGGGTTTTTTTAACCTGGGCTATCCACAGTGACCTCTCCTGTTTGCCCATTGATGTAGATTGCATATGAAAGAGAGAACAAAACATGTATGCAAGACAGAACTCTGGCAATTTAGGTCCTCAAATATAGATCTTAAGCAATTAACCTAACACACAATCTTTACACAGATACTTAAAGATCAGTGGAGTCAACAAGTGAGCATGAAAGAGAAAACAGTACTTAATCAGGCATGAACTTCTCTAGCATAGAGCAACAGCACAGGCACATTTACATACAGTGACTGCCTAAAGGGGATGTCAGTTCTGTGATCAAATCATCATAAGCAATTGCACTAGAGTGGCACAGTGAGCTGGTGCCCTATCCTCTGCAAGGACTTGACCTCAGCTGAAAAGCACATACATTACAATGACGTTCAAGCACACATGCTGCAAGTTTTTGTCAAAATTCCCAAAGATGAAAGATAAGGCTAATGGCTCTGACAGACACTGGAACTGTAAGACATTTGCAACAGAGGAGCAAATTCCCCACTTTTTTTCAGAATATCCTATAGAGATTTGCAGCACAGCTAGATGATCCTGCAGGGAGTGATCAGATACTTATGAAAAAGATCCATGAAGTCAATAGTCTTTCTTGCTCAAGTCAGACTCCTAGCTTATTATTAACTGTCTTCTATTCAGGACAGCAATCCAACCTATCAGAGCAAAGCTGCCATTTTCTAATTACAGAAGATTTTTTAGCACAGACACTGCTGTTATACGATTTTGAGCAACCAGAATAGCAGAAAAGTCAAAGGAATCATACTGAAGCAAGAAAGCATTGTTCTCCTGCTTCCCTCATCAACTTGCATCTGCTTTCAGAAGCAAGATTATATACGCCAGGTTGTATACTTATTTCAAGAAATGCTAGTTGCTCTGATTTCCCTAGGGAAAATTTAATGATGGAAAAGTTTATCTTCCTTCATGCTGTAGCTGGAGCAAATAAAAATGATTGTAAATACCTATTCTTTGTTTAGTGAGATCTCAGAATGACAGCTGTGCAATTCATCTCATCTGCATAGTTGTTTTCAGAACGCGTAGGCTGGTTGAGGTTTCCTTCTCATTTTTCTTTCATGCCCCATTTTAGATTTTCATATTTTTCCGTTCCTCTGAATGCAGAAAGATAGGAATGGGCCTGTTTCTTAAAAGATTAAGAAGGCATTGTCCCAGCTATACAATGCCACTGAATAAAGATATCTGCCAGCTCCTTGCTTGGTGGACACTAGATTAGTCTTTTCAAGTCAGTAAAACTGTGATGCTTTAGGTTATCTAAACTCTTTATTCACAGGGTTAATGCAGTTCATTCCTGAAGTTCATTACACCCAGCTATGCAAAAAATCTCACTTACAAATTAAATTCTACTGCTGTTTTTGACCTCCTTTTTCTGTTTGTCCTCTGCTATTCGAAATACTTTATTTGTTCTCCTTCCTTTCAAAATCATTGGCAGTTCCAGAGGTACGCAATTATTATCATTTATACTTAACATCACAAGAGCCACATACCAAAGGGCTTGCAGGTTTGCACTGACAACCTAATGGGAATGTTAGAGAACACAAAGGTAGAGGATTAGAGCCTCACCTGCTCTGTAACTTCCTGTATGAAATACAGATAAATTGAAATGTCTCTTTGAAACTGCTCATTTCTTGTTCACCCAAGCAGCCTCCTTAAGTAGATCTAACACCTTATCACATCATCAGCCAGCAGCACTATTCATAAGGCAACATCATATACACACAAATCCAGCTATGTTCAATACTGCAAAAGCTTCTGCTGCTCCAATGCAGGTGAACTGTGCTGGTAGTTTTCTTCCCCTGCTCCACCCTCAGCCCATTTTAATACACCCATGTCACTCCATTCCTCTGGCTACACTTCCACCTACTTCCTCCAAACCACCTATCCCAACATCAGCAGCAAACTGCAACTGCAGCGTCTTCTTCCTCTTTCTTCTGCTTATAGAAAGCTAAACAAGAGATGCTTCCATTGCATGGGAGAATTGCCTTTCCAATCCTGTCATTAGGACAGGGTGTGCTACAGGAGACAACAGGAGGTGGAGGTCCAAATTGTATGTGGCTAAACCAGGTGTGTCCATATAATTCATATGCTTGTAATGTCATAAGAATCTTCAAGATCTCAAGGGCATGATTTCAGAGCAGGAGGTGACAGGCAGGACGGACAGAGCATATGGAGGATCAGATGACATTCACATAATCTTTATTTATGTCTGTCTGCATCCATAGCGAATATCCCTGTCTTTCTCTCACACTCTCCAGTAGAGGACAGAGGGAGGGCAATGAAACCTGCTGCTCCTTCAGAGATACACAGAAATCTCTGCTCAGTGGAGCAATGTTTTATCTCACATACATAGGTGATAACAAGAGTATTTGCCACTCCAGCATGATAGCATCCTGGGGAACACCTTCAACATGAATGAGTTTCATCAGACTATTGCATATAGAGTAATGACACAGCTTCCTACCTTTTACTTCTTGCTTGCATATTGATACATAGTTAACAGCTTTTTTTTGCTGTTTATAAGCCCACAATGGATCAGTTTAAACTGCCTGCAGACTGTGTATCACTCCCGTCCATTCCAGTCCCACAAGTTTGTTCAGCACTTGCTATCTGGTCTGTTGCTGGGACTGGCCAAATGCTAAGGAGTGGGAGGATATTAAGAGAATCAAATACATTATCTGGTGAGTAGCACAACAGAATATACTACCCATACTGTCAAATAGCTTCCATCAGCCCAACTTAAGCATATCTGTGTGGCTGGACTTCAGTTTCTCTGTCAAAGTACTATCAAAGTTCCTGTTTACAGATAGAGGAAAAAACTAAGGAAAAAATAGTTTCTAAGTTAAGAAAAGTTAGCTAAACCAAATAACACATAAGAAGACATGGCAGAAACATCACGCATGAGCAAGACAATTCAGTCATGAGTTACTGTCATGCTCGAAAGTGGTATTTTCTGGAGATTTAATTTACAGGAAATCAGTTTAAAAGGCAATCTTAGCTACTAACAGTAACAAAACTAGATGTTAAGTAGTGGCCTGGGATATAGTGAAGGACTTGATCTATGCGGTTAAACAAGAGTCACTACACACAAGGTTGCCAAGGCTTAGTGGCTTTCCCTTTGTAACATAGACAGTAAGTCCTATCATATCCCAGCTACAATGAAACTACCCCCTTAAAAAAATCAGTAGAGGGCACTCCCACAGGTATTTAACAACAACAAACAGATTTTTTTTGGAACAGATTCTATTCATTTTGGAAGAAAACAGTGTTTAGAATACCCAGGAAATTAGGAAAGGATGAGTGGATGTGGCAACCACACACGCAGAACAGCACTTGTTTGATACTCAGCAAGTTCCTTCATTCAGGCATTTACATTGCTATCTTCATTACCTAGAAAAATGCGAATTGGCTGAAACTTAGCACTATTTCAAACACAGGTCAAGTAGAACCAACAGCTCGGGGGAAGGGCAACCTTACATAATAAAGCTTTGCTCCTATAAACAGAAGCTCCTACCACTATCCATATCCCTTCCAAGTACACTGAAGACAGGCTCAAGAGAGGAACTCACAAGAACTTAAAGATACCATGTGAGTAAGAAAATGCCAATATATATCGCACTGTACTAAACAAAGTGTAAATTCAATACAGACTAATGAAACTGTATTTCAACCCTCTATAGATAGGCTTATTCAGAATTCTCACTCTTGTGAGACCCCGCCTGGAATTCAGCTCTGGGACCTGCACAGAAGAAGGTTGAAGTGGGTTGAGAGGAGGCGACTAAAATGTTCACAGGGCTAGAATACCTCTCCTATGAAGACAGGCTGAGAGAGCTGGCATTGTTCAGCCTGGAGAAGAGAATATTCCAGGGAAACCTTACAGCAGCTTTTCAGTACCTAAAGGGGGCCTACAGGAAAAATGGGAAGGGACTCTTTATCAGGAAGTATTGTGATAGTAAAGGGATAATGGCTTTAATCTGAAGAAGGTACCATTCAGATTAGGTATAAGGGAGAAACTGTTTACTCAGAGGGTGGTAAGGCACTGGAACTGGTTTCCCAGAGAAGTTGTGTATGCCTCATTCATGGAAGCATTCAAGGCCAGGTTGGCTGGGGCTCTGAGCAACCCAATCTAATGAATGGCGATCCTGACCATGGCAGGGGGGCTGGAACTAGGTGACCTTTCAGGTCACCTCTAACCCAAGCCATTTTGTGATTCTCTGATTCTAAACAGCAGCCATGTATCAGATCTAGAGAAACCCACTTTGAAAGTGAAGAAAGTGAAGTAAAATAGAGATCACGCTGAATAGCTAGACAGAGGAACAGAGTTAAGCGATGGTACCAAATTAACTCAAATTTCCCAGCTCTCCCATGCAGAGTTACTAAAACAGATGGATTCCATTCTACTATCTAACTTGATCCACCAAGTACAATCAAGTACAATTGAGCACTGAAGGGTATTAGATCCCAAGTATTTTGCTGCATGTGTTAGGAGGAGCAAGATGCCCTTAACATCTGCATCTCTCCAAAAGGATGCAAATCTAGAGTTGACTGAGTAGATTCACTCCAGCTGCAGCAAGGACAAATGATCCCGGGAAACTTTGCCTATGCCAAAAAGATTAGTGAGGGCCAATAAACCATCAGAAACTCTTGCAGTGCTGAGGACTGACAGATCCTGATCTGATCCTGACCATATGTGAAATAAGGTGATGAACAGCCTTCTTACAATGGAATTGCCAGCTCAGTAAAAGAAACCCCAGCTTCACTTCACTCCAAGGTTTGATGGACCTCATTGTGAAGTACAAGACTTCAGCAGCAATGCCATCTCAGTCTTCCATTCAACAGGACCAAAAATACACACTAACACCAACTACAACAAGCCTTCTCTACTGCAAAGTCAGTCCAGAATTGAGTGGCATCAAATAATACTTGATAAAATGCACTAGCTGTATGGCTCGAGCCTCTGCTAAATTACAGTCAGCTGGTACCTTATTAATCTTTGATTTCACAGCAATCTCCTTATGTTGGCACCTTTACTTCCTGACATCTCAATCTTTGGAGAGTTAACGATTGGCAAAACAAACACTGTCAAGTCTAAAGGATTTCATTTCCAATTTAAACCAAAATCAGCTTTTCTCTTGACAATGTTTCCCGCCTGCAGTTAAAATTCTGCCCAGGACTTCACATCATCAGTCCCATTAGAGCAGATGTTAAGAAGAGATAGCTACCAAAGCTAAGTAAACAACAGTTCAAGGGTATACTGCAAAGACGTCTTCACAAATCTCTCCCTGCTCTCTGAAGAATTCAAGGAAACCCACATAACTACCAACCCTTCCCTTCTTGCAGGCCTCATCCTCCAAAGATATGCTAAAAGCATAGTCACAAATGATGTAGCAACCCCTCAGAACTACCAAAGGCTGACTCCAACAACATTCACATCTCTTACACATCAAGTGGACAACCTCTGTTGAAACACAAGATACCGTAACATGCATCGGAATAGCACCAGCATCTTAAAACAGCAAGCACTACAACAGCATAGCGGCTTAATACTTACACTCAGCAGGAGGCACTTGTTTTCTTTGATGGCACCTATGCAGCCCACGAAGCCAATGATCATGACAAAAGTTCCTGTGACAATCAGCAGATTGGCAGCTGACAGTGATGGGAAAGATGAAGAGAGGGTGGCAAAGTTCCCTTGAGTAACTGCCAGCCAGATGCCCACTCCAAGGATTCCACAACCTCCCAGCTGGAAAAATAAAAAGAAGCTCAGATATTGTATCAAAGTAACCCCAGATATTCATCCATATCAATACAGCAGTGGCTCCACTGGAGTAAACCCAGCAGTCATGCCTAAGAAAGATCTTTAGTTACAGCACTTTCATTCCAAAGTATACAAAGCAGACAAAGGAGAAAGGACAACATTTTATAAAGAGGAAATTTATCAATAAGATAATACACTCAAAAAATGACCCAAATTTCAGATGAGATGAGGGTTTCACTGGTTTAGGAAAAACCTTAAGGGGAAGCAGTAGTACAGGCTCTTCTGGCATGTGAGCAAGGAGAAGGGAGCACGGCACCAAAGGCAGAGTCACCACCACAAAAACATCAAATTTAAATTATTATATACACGAGGAACTTTTAAAAATGCAAACAATTATAAGCCTGCTGCTTATAATTGAGATAAAGTCTGCACAATTGTAACAAACTGAGTAAAGCTGAGCAATTAAATAGAATTAAACCAAAGGGGATTTTGCATTATTATACAGTCACACAGCAGCGCATCACTTACATCTCTTTCTTTCTTACTCTCCCTTTAAAATAACCAATTTTTATTGAGTTTTATAATTGCACTTTATTATCCAAATCAATTAAAGGTTAGGAAAAAAATTGCATTCATAGAGTAGTAAGCCACACATAGGAGCATATCAATTAAATGTCTGCATAAAGTGGATGAACATAAGGCAACTCCTGAACCAGAAGAGGAAAAAGACAAGAGCTAATCCTGGGGCAGAGCTAAGCCTCTGAAATGAAACACAGAAGAGAAACCCAAAAGCCAAAGCAATTTCTTAGTGCTAATTGCGAAGGTTGCCTCTGCGTGATACTGAATTCCCCCCAGGAAGAGACAAGAATGGTGGCTCATACCCTAGTTGCAAACAAGACTGTTTTTGTTCAGACTGAAGAAGCAAAACTGTACCTCATTGCAATGTACCTCAGTTGCATCAAGCCACGTCTCCACTGAGGGAAGGCAGACCAAGACACATGGACTCACATCATCTCATTAAGTTGTCTTTTCATATACATGCATCCCATAACGCAACATTCAAGCTGTTGCAATGTGCCCTCCATAAGCACCAAGGAGGGACAGTACCTGCAGTGACCACATACACTGAAGTACCTTTCCTCAATGCCCACTTACGTATTATGATATTTATAGTGGTCTAAAATGACTAACCAGGGGACAGGTGTATGAAAAATACTGAAGGAAGATAACCCATAGAAAATTGTCTGGAGTACCTGAGGACATGTAAACAAAAGTTATCACCCTAGGCCAAGGAAAAAAATGGAAAAAAGGAGGTATAAATGCTCTAAAAAGGGACTAAAGCACTGAAAGACAGTAAAATAATATCTATTGGGCAGAGGCCCAAGCTAAAACCAGAATAATCAGAGCAATGAAATTCACTGCCAAGAATAGTGTCAAACTGGCTGAGGAACATGACAGTGACTGTGACCGCACTTCTGCCTCCACCCACATCCCATTCAAGGTCCTGCCTCAACACCAGCCTCCAAGGCACAGGCACAGTGAGGACACACAAATGGTCCAATCAGAACTAAGGAGTGCAGAAGCCTAGCAGCAGCAGAGGCATCTACTGGCATTATGCTTAGCTATTAATGCCACTTCTTTCTTGCAAAGTAATTCAGTAGCACCAATAAAAGGCATCTTATTTCATCCCTTTTCACATTCTCTGTGTTGCTACATGCTTCAAGTAATACGGGTGCCTACAACTCCTGTTTCTATTTTGGGATGCAGGTCAAGACATGCTTGCTGTTCTTCCGCCACCCACTAGGTTCTTTACGATGTGCAATACACAACACTGAAGATGACATTTCCCTTAGGACATCAGATTCCAGCACCATCTCCTTCCACAGTCATTCCTGGCTGCAAAACAGAGAAAGCACTGGCAGTACAAAACTTCACGCAACCAGATGTTTGATGTAGAACACTGCAACTGTGGATGTCCCATTTACATCAGGGCTGAATATTTCAGGTCAGTTTGTCAGCAGGAGCATCTCACTATGCTGTCCCTGATTCAGAGGTACTCTAATACATAGCAGGCTCTCTATCTGCTCATTATCTTTCTGTTTCTGAAGAGGGAACACATACTTCTTCCTTATGTCGATTAAACCATTTGGCTCTAATGGACTTCACAGAGTGGTTCTTAGACAACAGCAACACACACAACTGAAGGTTGCTGCACCTTACTCTAGCCCTGTTCCTTCTCCCACACCAGAATGTCTTCTTATGGTCCTTGAATGCAGTCACGGAGCTGCCATACAAATACCTGGGAAATGAAGGGTGCCCTTAATGTTGGTCTACACTGCTCTTTCCACCAAAGGCTGAACCACACCTGTAAGTTTAAGGCCAAAGAACACAGTAACACTCAAGCATCTGGTTAAGGAAACAAATAAGAGAACTCAAGATCCACCAAGGCATCCACAGGCACCTTACCAATGAGAGCAGAATATTTTCTGGTTCCAAATGAGTCCCTTCCCCTTCTGCTTCTCCTATTCTGAACTGAACAGAAGCATAACTCCCAGTTCCAATTCTAGGGATCAGAGGGATCGTGTTTATTTATGCAAGGTATCTCAAATGGAAGAGAACTGTCATAATTGATTCTTTGCTGCCTCATTTGGTTTCTTCATCTTTGTCTTTAAGAAGCTATTAAGCTATGGATAATTTTGCTTAGTTACTTATCATAGAATCATAGAACCCCAAGGTTGGAAACGACCTACAAGATCATCTAGTCCAACCGTCCCCTCCCATTATCACTGCTACCACAAACTACTAAACCATATCTCGTAGTTCCTCATCCAGGAGCCTCTTAAACACTGCCAGGGATGGCGACTCCACCACCTCCCCGGGCAGGCCATTCCAGTGCCTGACCACTCTCTGAGAGAAAAAGTTTTCCCTCATGTCTAACCTAAACCTCCTCTGGTACAACTTGCGGCCACTTCCTCAGGTCCTGTTTGTTGCCTGGGAGAAGAGGCCAAACCCCTCCTCATCATAACCTCCCTTCAGGAAGTTGTAGAGTGCAATGAGGTCTCCCCTGAGCCTCCTCTTCTCCAGACTGAACCATGTCAGCTCCCTCAGCCGCTCCTCATAAGATTTATGAGGACTTATGATGTTCCTTTTCCTTCACTTTTTCTTCCTCTACTCCATCTCCCAATCCTTGTTGGTGTCAAACAGGCAGAAGAAGAGTGATGAGATGACAAGTCTTGACAGCCCTCAGGGTTTGCTGAGATACAAAATTAAGCAAAACCAAAACCATTACCAGGGCTACTCCTGAATATCTGGTGTCTTCCTTGCAAATAGCAAAGCTGTCACATTTAGAACAGACACTAAATGTTGAAACAAAAAGATTAGCAATAAGACTGCAGCTTGAAGCTGGCAACCATATACAACTCTGTATTGGCAACCACATGGAGACTGCAAGGCTAATTCAAAAAGAATTAAAAAAAAAAAAAAAGAAGAAGAAAAAATCCCCAACGATGTCAGGCTACTGACAACATTTTTAATCCTTTGTGATATGTTTAACACATTATTTGCCTAATTGTTCATGATATTCCACTCTTGTGAGCAAGGCAACTCTGAACGAAACAGAATGCAGCATCTTTTAACTTTTTTTTCTAGTAAACGTTGCATTTTTTAGTAAAGTCTTTTATTCTAGTGCCCAAACTGGGATAGTTTCATAGCCCTAAGACTTGAGATTGATTTGAGATTTGAATTATGCTTGTGTTCCAGGACAGACTGTGGTGGAAATCTGGAAGAGGCCATCCAATGTGCCAGTGCCTCAGTTCTAAAGTATCAAGTATAAAAACATAAACAGTGGGTTCTTAGCAAGCCTTGGACTTCGCAACCAGCTGTGGAAGGAGTGGTTCATTTTGCTTGAGACAAATTGCTCACAGGCATTTAAATAGCAGAATCAAGCAGTAAAGCTGGTGGCTCACCCTAAGAGCAGAGATTCAGTTCATCTCTTTCTCCCTGGGAGACACAGCCACGTGTCAGTTCACTCTCTTGGCAGAAAAGCTGCCTGCAAAATTAGATCCTCCAAATTGTTCTAATGGGCTACAAAATAAATTATTCAGGCTTCAGAGCATACACTTAAAATTGATCTTACACTATTGTAAACAAAGTAATCCCAAACAACCCCAGATATATGCATGCTGTTAGAGAAAATAATTCTGAAGTTACAGCTACACACTTAAAATACAGCAGGAGAAATTGCCTCATTGTTCATGATAATGGCGTTGGTGTCCTTAAGTGTTTTTTTATATTGGTTTTGTTATGTAGAAAATGCATCTAATCAAGGCTTCTCATACTGTGACTGATTAGGATCTACCCATCATACTTCCCTTTTAGATAAAAACTATTCCTCTTATATTAAAAACTCCACTGATAACAGGACTCAAGTGGAAGCATGACCAGTTGTTTTACAGTTATAATAATTCACTTAGAAAGATTTTTCTCTCCTAGTCTCCACAAATTTAAACTAAAATGGCCTTCTCAATCCCACTTGCTACGCAGTTATTCCTGCGCAAATGTTCTTCCCCCTCCTTTAGCTATGGAGTAAGAGCTTACAATGAAAAAATCAACATCAAAGTATTAATAGCCGTGATGTGAACATTACCCAGCAAATGCTCTTGTAATGTAAGGCGTACTTAAATAACTGTTTCTTTTAGCTAGATACATATGTCAGGTGGAAATGTAATATGTACGTACATTGACAGGATGCAATGAATCCAGGATCCTACACGCACAAAGCAGAAGCTCACGTGCTACTGCAGGGACTGCAGCTTTCTCTACAAGCGCACAGACAACCTCTTGCTGTAGCAGCTGCCTGTCTTGTTGGAGGATCTGGGAACCAGCCTGCTGGCCATTTCTAGAAAACACCTTCCATCCAGCATGGTGCAGCCTCCAGTCTACCAAATAACCCTCTGGACACGTATCTGCATCACATCACCACGCACTGAACTTGCAGCCAGTGTCCCACCACTGGGATGGGCTCTTTAGCAGAGCTTATCTGATATTCACCAGCAGCATCACCACAGTGTAGCACACACTGCAATTCTCTTGCTAGTCAGAGGTCTAAAATTTAACAAATGTAAGAGGCAAAGATGTTGCAAAAGTTCATCCCGTTGTGCCTTGGATTTTGAAAAGGTAAGTGGAGTACTAAATGAGGAACTGAAGCACTTTCTGCCTTTATTATAATTAGGCTCTAGAGCTCTGAACTGCAGAGCCAAACAGTAAGTGCAAGCCTCATCTAGGATGGCCATGGTCTGAGCTACATCATTTTAGCAATGATTTAAAAAGAATCAGCAAAAAACCATCAGTTAGTGGGGACAACATTCCTGAGAGTGAAGAGACTGGAATAGAAGCAATCCCTAAAATCCTGTATCGGATGGGAAAGGAGAATAGAGAAAGATTATTTATTTTTCTTGAGATTAAAACAGGCGGATTTAATTTTGTCCACAGGTTTAAAACCAATTGAAGTACTTCTTAAGAAAACACTGAACTGTATTTTGGAATTTGCTGCCACAGTTTTGTGGATATCAAAATATAAGCAGGTTCAAAAAGAGATTATACAAATCCAAGGAGGGCAAAGTGCACTGGTTTTACTGAAAATGACACGTTGAATGCAAACCTTGCAGATGAAGAACTTAAAACCGTAAATTGAAGTAGCTGAGAAAAGTATCCTTTTTCTTATATTCTCTCTCAGCACTCCTAAATGGCCATGACCCAAAGCCCAGTACTTGGCTAGATGAAACCTGGTCAACATAACGGGCATTTGTAAGTTCTCCTTACCTCACTCTTTTCCCCTCTCTAGTTTTAGTGCTCACTTAGAATTTAAACTTGAAGGTTTTTTTGCTTGCTTGGCATCGGCCTATTTTCAGAGATGGGTTTATAGAGAGACACCAATGAAAGAGTTAATTCCCTGTTTCTCCTTACCCACTCTAGCATATTATTATTATTATTTTTTAAATCAATGAGAGCATTGCTTATCCAAATCAAAAATGAGGAGATCTGCCATGCAATTAGCTACAAGGTCAAATATATCTTTCTCTCCCTCAGATCCACTGTAGAGACTGTGCTTCTCTTCCAATGGGCATAGTGATTATAGACGTGGATCTAAGCTGCAGGATTACCCTATAAGCTCCAGTGTTGGTGCAATCAGCAGCTAAACTACAAGCAACACAGTACTTATGCTATGGTACATTAAAAAGAAAAAGAAGAAAAAAGGATCAAGTTATTTCACTGCATTTTGAACCTGAGTAAAGATACCTCCACTTTTGCGCTTCACACACACGCATTCCCTTCTCCTCTTATCACTGCCTTCTGCTCTTGCATCATGGCCCAGGTTGTCAGTAGTGTTTATGGAATTTGGACAGCCACCATCAAATTCTCAGCTGTCATCACTCCAGAGCACTTCAGCTGTCTCGTAATTTGCGTCAAACAAACAATGAGAGCTGGGCTTACAGAGCCACTAGATCCTTGTAAGAAGTCTCCCTGATTTCCCACTACTGAGATTAAGCAGCGTATTAAAACTTGGGTGAATGCAAACACATACCTTCCACCTTGTGCACCACCTCTGCACCCTGACTATCAGGCTGCCTCCTTTTCAGAGCAGCATAAGGGTAGAAAAGTCACTAGTCTATTCAGTCTTAGGATAGACCTAATAAGTCTATTGAAGCTTGGGATTTCAACAGGAGGCCGTGTCATGAGGTTTGTACAGAAGGAAAAAACACAAAAAACAAAAAACCACACAACAACAAGCCTGCAGTCCGCAAATCCCTTCTGTAGAGCAGAACAACTCAGGAAATAATTTCCTCTTCTAATTCAGATGGGCTCTCAGCCGCGTTGCTTCTCAGACAGACACGTCTGGTCTCAGCTCGGATGAGCGCCAGATCCACCTAGCAGACAGACATCATTCCACAGAAATTACACATCACAAATGGATGCTGCTCTACTCTCAGACTTTCTTGATAAGAACATCTACTCACTGCAGCATATTAACTTCAGCCAAAATTTTATTTTGCTCTGGTGTCATTTTAGTCGACCCTTGAGCTCTTCTCTAATATCTCTATGACTTTGAGGAAGATGTTTCAAAAGAGTGCATCTGAGTAAAGCACAAAGTATTTCAAATGCCAATCTCTTTGTCTTTGCATATCAGCAGTGCACAGCAATTAAAAATTAAAAGCTCTATGAAACTACTTGTTAGCCACTCCACTTCTGCATTTTGCTTAGGAAAGAGATTTTAAGGTTCAAATATAAAAATGTCATCTTGCAATATGGGTCGTTATGTACGTGCCCAGTGGCCAGAATCTAAGAGCTGCATACCTCTCCTCTTCACTAGTGCCAGCCAGCAAGGCAGATCACTCACTGCCCCAATCAACAGCAGCCAAGGGCCTGGCCTCACTGTTGCACAAGACCTTTTCTTACAAGCTGATTCAAGTGCTGCCTGCCTCCCCATTACAAGCCGCTGTCTAGTCAGTGGTGCAACACAGTGTATAGAGCTCAAAATGATTTCAAAGCTGATGTTATGCATTGTCTTGGGGTTCATACTCCCATTGCTCTCTTTCTCGCTACTGTCACAGGTTTGAAGATACACACTTTAGGAGCTCATGTTATAAATAAGATTTGTTTTAGGATATTCCGTCCAGCGTGTGAGCCTGACAAATAGCAAGAGTGCTTTTATCAAGCCTAAAAATTCTACAGACTTTGGAGCTTTTGGGAAAAGAAGCATCATAAGAAAGGCATTTGTTTTCATAGTGTCAATAATGGAAACATAAAAAGTTGTTTTTTCAGTTATCCTGCAGAGGAAAGAGCCTCAAGAGCTTAAGCCTTAAGAAATTCATTATCCTTCCACAGTTGAGTTCTACTGCTAAATTGTGGCCCCATACAACTAAAGTAAATTCAGGGCCAACTGAAGATGTCAAAAGACAGAATATCATACTGACACCCTGCTAATGGAGAAGTGAATAAAAAGCCTTTCAGTTAATCCCTGCTGCTTTATGAGCTGTATTCTCCTAAGCACTTGCTCCTCTAAATCGTAGTTATCTATCAACTACTGTTACAAAAGAACAGAACTACAACAGTTACGAGTTAACACATCCAATGTAAAAACTGTATTTTCCTTTTACAGGTTCAAAATTCACTGGAACACTTCAATATGCTCAGTGGCATCCTTATCAAGCAAATCATTTAAGCACGTGCTTAACTGCCACTGACTTTAATTAGTCAGTGTCGCTTTCCAGGTTTGAGTTTTAACCTCTGCCAAAGCAAAAGCATTAAAGCTTTTTCATCTGCTCCTCAAACGTCATTTCTAAATTCACCTGGGATGACTGTAATGAAATCGATACAGTCCTAAAGAGGAATATATGCATCGGGTCTGGAATCAGAATGAATAAAATGAAGTTAAAGCTTTCAAAAAGAAGCAGAAATGGAACAAAACAGGATGTGCTCTGCAATCTCAGTTCTGTGCCCTCTGGAAGATAATAATTTTTTCAGAGCATAAACTGGGAAACAACCAGATCTGGAGCTCTAGGTGCAATTTTTGTCACTTGTTGGCACATGTTGCTAAATACTGAAAACAAAAGAAGCAAATGGTGAAATCTGGTCTTTTACATAGCGTAAAAACTAAGATTTCTGGGAAGGAGATCATCTACAGAGAATTTTACCCAAACCATCTGGTGAGATGCCAAGAGAAACTAAGGATAATGAGCACCAAATAATGACTCCAGAAGCCACAGCTCAGTTCCTTGGTTTACCACAAATTTCTTGCACAAGAAATAATACACATTATTTGCTGTCTGTAGTGTTATTCTCTCTCTTATAGACATTGAAAAGGTTTTGACTGAGATATACTGAAATAATAGGATGACAGGGGTCATACAAAACCAAACATAAATAAACAGATTTCTTAATACAAAGCCAAAAGAGATAGTCTTTCTATTTCGTATTGCTCAAGATGTTTTTAAAACATGTGCTAACAGGCACAGTCTGCAGCAAAATGCAAGTAAAAATATTTTTATGTTGGATGTATAATCCATCCATAGAGCTATGCAGATAGCACAGGGCTGGTTACTATAGAAACCCCTATAGTGCATATAGATACATACTATAGTTGGAATGTAAAATTAGTTGTGTATCTAAAAGAGAAAATTGCTGATACTGTGGGAAAGAAAGAGCTAAAGCTGATATCCTTCCTCACAAAAGCTTACAAGAAATAGAGAGTCTTGACTATATAAGCCTATATCTGATTAAATATACTCTGAATAAAGGATCTCCCATGATGCACACTGGCAGAAGCTAATCCTAGTTCTGAAAGTTGAGGCAGATCAGGAAAACAGTCCCTGTTTTTTTGTCCTGAAACGGGGGAAGGCTTGGGGATGTTGCTTTTACTCATGTGTTTGGCTCTTTACTTCTCAAGGCTGGTTTTAAGAGCCATCCTTTCCACAGGTCCCAAATCGTGCTGATGTAATTTCACTGTGATAATGGCTAATTTTCCTGATGGAGACCTTTTCAAAGAGAAATTGGTTTTCTTGGTCTAAGCAATCAAGTAGGTCATCTTTCCCTGAAGAATACAGCTATTCCATACTCTCCCCTGCCATTTGTACTTCTGATGTTCACTCATTTGCTCAGCAGCTGGTGGCACTAGAATGACACAGATACAAGGATATTTAGGGTCATGGCCAAATAATGCTCTGAAGCCTGTCAGATGGCAAGCAGAGGGCCAGAGGCGCAGGTTAGTGGGAATGCCAGGAGCAGTGCACTCCGTTCCCTTGGTCCCATCACAGATGCGCCTGCAACCTGCCTCGAACAAGCAATACCCTGAGTCCTTTTAAAGACAAATATGCTGGACTGCAGACAGTCCCTCACCTGGGCAGCTCGCTCCTTGAGCGGCTCAAGTCCTGCTCAGGAAAAACATCAAGAAAAATTTCTAAGGAAGAGTGGTGAGGTACTGGCACAGGCTGCCCAAGGAGGTGGTGGAGTCACTGTCCCTGGAGGCGTTCAAGAACTGTGGAGATGTGGCAATGAGGGACATGGTGGTGATGGATCGACAGCTGCACTAGATAAACTTAGAGGTCTTTTCCAACCTTAATGGTTCTGTAAATTGAGTCATCTCCAGCAGGCACAAGAAGGTTTCAGGAAGCAGTAGGACTTTCACAGAATATCCCAGCTCATAAAAGCTAGGAAGCTCTGTGACAGACTCCAGCATGACTCTCGTATCTGAATGAGGCATGAAAAACTTGTCACTGATATTTATTAACAGGCTCCTTCATATTCACGCTAACGGTAAAGCTAACGACACTTCCACAGTGCAGAATAACAACATTCTACAGCATCAATCAATGAAAGCAATGTGAAGGGGGAGCTTAGTATTGGGAATAAAATAAACTATGTAACATCTGGAATACCAGGTGAAGGTATTTGTGCCTCACGTACAAAAGAAAATTGTGCACTGAAGGTCTGGTTCAGATCACGCCGATGCATTCTTTCTCCTTTTCTCTCCCTGTGGCCTCCCAATTGCCAACCACTGCCACGTTTTGCTGTGAAAACCCCATTACTCTCCAGGATGGAACTTAACCTCTTGACTGCTCTAAGAGCTCACTGGCAAAACGCACACAGTCTCAATACTCTTTCCTGTATTAAACAAACAAAACCACCCCAACCAGGGTACCCAAGATATAAATATAGCTCCACGTAGGACAGCCAAGCATACTAGCAGTAGCACCACTAATGAAATTTGGAATGCATTATGACCCACTAAGACTTTCCTTTACCGAGGTTTAGCTATTCACTGAGACAGAGAGAATGATGAAATTCGTGCACCACCACAAGCTTTTCATTAAAAGACTTTTTGAAATAGTCCCATCAATAAATAGTTCATATGGCCTTAGGAAGGGTTTCTGCCACTTTTAGGATCGATGCCCTAATCAATAACAGAGTTGTGAACAATAATCACACCCAAATGATAAGCAGCCTCACTTCACAAAGCTCATCTGCTCTCACTGAACACCATCAGAAAGCCAAGGAAAATGAGCTCCAAATCTTTTATGGATTCTTTTAAATGGATTGTTAGTAATATTTGTACAGGCAAACAAAGTATTAACTACCATCACAATTGCCTAACAATGCCATGTAAGCAGTCTCTTGTAACAAAACCAGCATTATGCCTGGAATAGCATCTCTCACTGCAATAGTCCAAATGTCTCATCAAGACAACTATTCTAATTGGGTGGGAGTACAAGAGAAAGCAAAAATTATTCCCTTGTTTTATGTTAGCAATTTTTAATGATTGTTTATTTATATTAGGCTTTGCTACACAATAGCACATTTGAGACTTCTCTGCACTCTTACTGGTGCTATTTATATACAATTGCCATATCCCAAGCCACTTCCAAGCACAGGCAGCACGCCATCAGTAATGAATGCCACCTCAAATAATCTTTTTTTCTGCACCAGCTATCCCCAAAGGAAACACCACAGTCCTCTCTTATCGCCAACCAACTATCTGCTACGGAAGCATTTCAGCTGCTTTGGAATGAACGTATCTCCGATCAGCAATGTCACTGCAATGTATAGATAGGAGAGCCCGTAGCATCCCTTGCCTTTATATTTTATTTGGCTTTATCTGTTTTGGGGAATCCACCGAAGTGAGCACAAAGATTACAAAGTAAAAATGAGTATATACAATTCTCACTGGGACTGTCTAAACAAGTCTGCACCACAGGCTACCTAACAGTGCCATTCTAGTCTTAAAAATACTGCTGTCAACATCTGAACTGCTGAAGATTTCTGGAATAAATCCCCATCTCCCTTTGTCACATGCTACAGGATACATCACAAAGACTGCAAATATTTTGTCTAACTTCAGATCTGTGCAACTAACTTCTGGACATTTAAGGTGGCTTGCATGTGACTGATGTCACTTTAGACGTCAAAGCTATTAGTAGTGTCTAAAGATCAGTATAGCTTAGTCTAAGTCCACCTTTATCAGCACCATTAGCAGCACTGATCGGAATTCCCCTGACCACAGCCACAGCCCAGATGGACCAGACAGCTGTAAAGGTCACTGCAGCCCAGGGCAGCCCCACCTCTAATCAACGCAGAGATCACAGGGGTGACCAACAGAAAATCCCTCTGCTGCCCTGTTTCCTAAAAGACAGATCTCTAAGATAATTCTCATTGCAAATGACAGGTCATGAAATTTCATGATCCTCCCTGAGGTGATTTGGTAATTAACTCATCTACCCTTATTAATTAAAATTACATACTGCTTTTTTTTTTTTTTTTCCTACCTTATGGTAAGACCATGCTATCATATAGCTATTAAAGCCCCATGTGTGTGCAAATACACACAGAGCATGAGGAATCAAATCCTCCCAGTTCAGCAAATGGAAAGCGTTCAGCTGTACACGTTCTTGCACTGCCCGTCACACGTGTTGCTTGGCAGCTCTTAATAAAGGAGGATGACTGACACGAATTTATAGCTTATTACTTTGCCCCCTCATGTTATAAATTCATGAAACAGTTGTAGTTTATTGCAGTTTTATGTGTGTCAATTTTATTTACATACTCTCTCTTGCCATTAGAGGAGAAAAAAGCTTTTGGGTTTCTGGAGATTCTCAATCACTCTGTGCTGGGGCCTGAAATGGGATGGAAACAGAGACTTCTGGCTCATCTAAAAATAAACCGCCACCTCAAACTCTTTCTCAGCACAACCCTCCATCATAAAGCACTGCTACATAAATACAGCTTTATAAATTATGTATCTTAAGTCTTCGTGTGCTCACAGCAGTTTACCAATAAACGTTCAGCGATTCCTTCTAAAAAAAACGGTCATAAAATCATTGCCAGTGATGATAAATGATTACAGCTTAATAACAGTCAAGCTGACAAAGCTGAAACGTCCACAGGGTGTACTGCAATTCAAATGCCACAGGTGGAAAAATAAAAAGCTTCCAAATATAAATGTTACAGCCTTCAGCGGAGAGGAAAACTAGAGAAAGGCCTTATGACACCAGGCTCGTACTAACTCTAGGATGTCCCCCAAAACAGAAATGGCAGAAATTTAATGCCAGTTTAATAGGCGAGGGAATAAACCTGCTTCAGGACAGAGACAGTTGCAACGTGTCTGTGGTTTGTGGGAGAGGACTGATGAGAGACTAAGATTAGAGAGAAATGTGGGATAAGAAAAGGCAGTTAAACGTTGAAAAGCCTAACTTTATTCAAACAAGAAGAGGATACCTTGGATACTAAACTCTACTCTTGGGTTAACTAGAACTTCAGAGTCTATGGATAGGAGGGAAGAAGGGGTCAACAAGATTCTTATTTGAAGTTCAGGCTAAAAACCGTATGTGTGAATCAAGGGAAAAATCTTTTTAAATATCTCATCATCAGGACACTTACAGTCTGCAGCTGTACTGTAAAGAACCTGCTCATAATTAATGACCCTTAGCCACTTAAAGCTAAATGACTGATTTCAAATTGCAAACGAGCAGTTGAGTAATGAGAGAATGTCTCAAGATGATTTCAGCAATCTCCATACCAATTCTGATAACCATTTAACAGGCAAAACATAACCAAAGGGACGGAAAGCTCTCATTGTTGGAGCTTTGCTTTAACAGCTTGCCTTCAAACAACACAGTGAATACGCAAGTGGCATCACTTCAGTATTTTTTCTGGCATTTCAGTCCAGCAGGTTCTCTCGCTCCACCAATGGCAGGTAAGCTTTGTTTATCAAATGACAGCAATGCTTGTTGCTAAATTTAGAATGATGAGATCTTTCCTGGCATGTGGCACATCTCAAGAACCATGCTACTGCGGTGGACTTTTCCCAGGAAAACAACAAAAAAAAGTACCTAATTTTCAGTCCAGCTCCCCTCTTTCCCACATCCCTCTACGAGCATCAGTGGCCACTGCAATGTTTGCTCACAAAAGAAAAGGATGGGTATGGAAGCATGGCTGAAATATTGCAAGACACAGAAAATAAGTAGGATGAATGAGAGTCTTCAAATAAAACTGGAAAGATAAAGGAGAGAAACACAAAGAAAAGTCCTCTGAGTAAATAGCCTACTCTGTTTAGTTCCCTTCATATTCAGTGATCTGGATGAACATTCCCTTGCCATCCTTGTCCTTCCATCCTAAGATGTGCAACCTCAGCAATTTTTGCTATTTTCCCGGAAGCCTGCATTCATCCCTACATTGAAGACCTTCTGTGTTCACTGAACCAAAACCCCTTTCTGCTCAATGACTGATTTCCTTATGGAGAGAGAATGAAGCTCAAAGAAACCATTTACATGCACTTGGTAGAGAAAATGGGCAGAAAGATATCTCTACCTCAAGGGACAGAAAACTGCCAGACTACGTAAAGAAACCTGATGCTAGAAAACATTCCCACTTATGCTCAGCAGGCTTCTGCCATCCAAGCTATCTGATGCTATGGATTCAATGATATGCTATCTGGAAGTCATGCTTCAAATTTTTTGTACAGCCTCCAAAAAACAGACCTGCCAGTAGTCTTCCTATCTACTTCAGCCACACCACAACTACGAGAAGCATTCTCCCTACAAAGTAGCTGACATGCTGCTGCTCTCTCAGGGTGAGGTGTGTTACTTTGAGTCAGACAATACGTGGGGATGCATGGTGTCATTTTTCAGCAAGTACCTCTCTTCCCATTCCTACAAACCTCCCTCAGATGCTACCAGAATCACCTACACCGTGTGCAGCTCTTCCATGCTGGACCATGGAGCAAGAAACACAGCTGTAAGCGCCACTGCAGAGGCACACAGATTTTCTCAAAGTCGTCTGCAATTTAACAGAACATCTGTCTTTCTGGTTCAAAATTGTACAGAATAAACTGTGTTCAGGCAGTAGATAATAAGCAAACAAGGAAAATACAGATTTGAAAGCAGAAAAAAGTTAGAGAAAAGCTCCAGAGAAGGCCTTCCCTTCACTGCAGTAGCACAGGGAAAGCTGATGAAAATACGATGTCACCATGCTCCTTTATTTTAAGGGAGAACGTGGCTGTTGGCAAGCTGCTGTCTGGGTAATTGCTTCCTCCTTGGTCTGGTGAATCTGAGATTTGTTGTCAGCCTTCCAGGGGCAGGGAAAAGCTCATCTATCTCTTCCATTTTATCAGGATGAAATGGCCACGGGATTTGCTCAGTTGCGCAGCATTAGAGTGAATGATTACAAGGAAGTGCTAAAGCACCACCAAGACATGCGGTGCTGCCAGGGCTGCGCATTACTTCTCTCTGACAAAAACTAGTTCTTAAAAGAATAATTATCCTAAGTTGTAATCTTTAATAGCTGTGGATGGTGCAATAGCTAAATCTAGGCTCTGAAATACTAGCATCTTAAATAAATACTCCTGTCAGGACCTCCGACTGATCAAAGCATGACACCATTTCCAGAGAGCTCACTGTGGTATTGAAGTCAGCTCTCTTCAGGCTTTCTATGTAAAACGTCATCCTGCTCTCACAAGCCCGCTAAAAGCACAGTCAGGCTTACCTTGACAGCTTTGTACACAGAATTCTGTACGTTCAGCATGCCTGCACCGACTCACACATTAGAACAGGCAGAGCAGAAGAGATTTTAGAGAGAAAGAGGCAATGGCTTGCCCTGCAGTGCAATCTCCTTCTTCAGGAGTGACCTCCCCAGGCAACACTCCTGTTAAAAGAGGCTCTCATTTGGGAGTGGGCTGATTCTGTCACGTTTACTTTCACTCAACAGACAAGTTCAGTAGAGCCTTGCAGGCGGTACGATATTTTTCAGACTGAAGTAGAAAAAACCCTGGCTTAGGAAGGATTTGTTTTACTTTAAATACATTCAAACATCAAGGCCTTCCTCTTTAAATCAATGCAATCCAGGACAAAGTGTGCAGCGAGTCTGCAAGGGCTGTAGGTAGCTGGGAATGTCCCCAAACCCCCATGATGCCAGTGACACAACAGCACTTGGCACTTAGCATACTGAATGTACTTCAGGACTTTTAACAAGTAAAACTTTCACCTTCCCTCGCTCTTAAATTGGCAAAACAAGCATACTGTTCCTTTCAAGCCAGCCAGAAATGGGAAATTAACTCTGACAAGGGGATCAAGAGGCTCACGGTGAAACTTGCCCTACCTCCCACCCAACAGCAGCTCTTGGAAAGCCAGGCTTATTACAGACACAATTGACTCACAATGAAACTTTGCTATAGGGCAAGAAAACCAAAGGCAGAAAAATAATTTCTCTCTGCACAGCATCTGCTTGCTGACTTTATTGCTGTTGCCAACTCAAACTGCTGAATTAAATAGTGGCAATATTTGTACAGGCAGGAGAAACACTCAGCATCACTAAGTGAGAAACTGTGCTCCTCTCTTTCTGCACCCATTTCTGTCCTTAGCAGAATGGACCTTCCAAAGCTCCGCAAGGAAAAGAGTCAACTTTTCTCCAGGTGCCTCAAAGCGCGTACACAACAGCTCTGCACACAGGCTCAGGTGGAAGAATTTCAGCGTGGGGTTAAGCAGGTGCCAAACACTTTGTGCAGAACTCAGCTGGTACCTTCTCTAAACTGATGGCCACAGGGAAGCAGGAGGCTGCCTGGCTCTGCGGCTGGAGCACCGACCAGAGACTGCTCATTGCCTCTCGGTTATTATACAGTTATTATCCCTGAGCTGCTTTGGAGACATTACAAGAGCGTTCCACCGCATCCTGTGCAGTGCTCAGCCCCGATCATTACACTGTACCTCTGCAAATGCTCTCTACAGTCTGTTACTGATGGCATTGGCTCATTCTTGGGTGCCAGAATGGCTTACCACCACCTGTCCCACAGCAAACAGATTGATGCAAGGGCAGCCAAAGTCCTTCTGGCATTGACTGGGGGAAAAACATCAGCCAGGCAACAGACAGAGGAAGCGTGCAGCAATTCCAGCCTCATCTGGCCCACGTAAGGCACTTCAACAAGTTTCATTCCATGGAGGAAATTTCTATATGATGCCGGATGGGCACAGCGAGGGGGACAAACCACTGAAGCGTAACACACTGCACCAGACATGTCATCTACCTTGCTGAAGCCAGAGGTGATTTTACAAGAGTGTTATTCACAGCTGCATTCCACACAGGCTTCCGTGGGTGTTACTCGTGCCCTACTCCCCCAGGTCCCCTCTGCTACTTACGGTCTCTGCTGTCTGTGCTGTAATGGGGTAAACCTGCAGCTGGGCACACAAGGTGAGAAAGAAGTAAACTAGTTTAAGTTTGTCCCTGCAGTGCAAATCACAAGTAGTGGTGAATGCAATACAAGGAAGCTATGCAAACATGTGCAAACCTTTCCTTACATGACATAGCTTCCCCTTCACCTGAGATGTAGGGAACGTAGCAAGTAGTTACGTAGGAAAGCAAAACACAGGCCCCTTAACTGTCTTCAATTAAAAGAACTGTTGTCAATTCTATGCAACTTGCTAACTTTCTACAGATAAACCAGAAACAAGCCAGCAGAGCATGTGCAGTGAGATCAGTGGTTTGGAAAATTTGGTCAACTCATACAATCCCATTCTGTAAATGAGAAGAGGCTGAAGCAGTACGAGAGCCTCTCCAGTACTCTCCGGGGGAGAAGCAGCAGCATGAAGTGTAATGAAGGTAAAATAATTGAATCTCTTTTTTTTTTTTTTTTTAATTTTTAAATTCCACTTTCTGAGTTTGTTTGTGAAGAATATCAAACCAAACCAGGCCCAATTTATAATGCCGGCTGGCTCTATTGATAAAGTTTTGCCTCTTGAAGACTCCTGCTTGGATTAGCTCGAGCATTTGTAAAGAAGAAAAGAAAGAGGCAGCTCTCTCTCTTTTCCCAATGTACCCTCTTCTCTTGCTGTTTCAAATCAGGTGTAAAAAACTGACACACACGTGAACTGCATATTTGGGCAGGCTAGGGAGAGCTGGTAAGAACTAATCTTTTTGGTGCTTTTTCCCCAAGTGTACCTGAAAGTGAATTACAAAGAAAGAACGGAAGGAAAAGGCAACACTGCCACAGTCAGGTCTCTCTTGCAGAGCCATACCCAAACCTCCACTGACTTCCTGTTGAGGTTCCCAGTCATTTCACCTCACCAGTGTTTTATGGGGTTCTACCACTACACAGTACTTCCAAAGCAATCTTTTCTAAAACAAAAGGGTGACGCTGAAGACAAATTCCTCAACCATCCTAAACTGCTTGAAGGTCTTTTCTTCTCCCTCTTCGCACTGCATCCACTTGCAGGTAGTAGGACTACTATTAAAATGCAGAAATATCTCCAGCTAACTGAGCAGGGAAGAGCTTATTGAGTTTTTTATGATGTGTACTCCCAGTGCCATACAGACTCTTGTCAGTTCTGAACACAGGACCAACGTGCACATAAATATGCCATGTTTAAGAGTGTTACGACTGTTTACTGGTGTAAGCGCTCTCCCTGGAAGGACGCTGATGCAAGCAGTTACCATATGTCACTGTAACATGTCCCCATAAAAGCACACAGTTCCAGAAGGCTGCTGGGCTTCTACACAACAGAACCTGTTCACCCTTTGTTCATCTTCTCGTTTTGTTGAGGGAGAGAGAAAGGAAGAAACAATCGTGTATTTTATTCCTATCCCATGTTTTCAGCCTTGTTCACTCTGTTTCTAATATTATTTTACTTTCCTTCTGGAAAAAGTAAAGAAGGGCAGAAGACCTCTTCATTCTGTTGCCACAACAATGGCATTAAAAACAAAAACCCCACAATTAGCAGCACAGAGCGTAGTACATAAAGGCGTAACAACAAAATTCAGCCACGCTGGAACTGAGGTGCAGCTTTTCTCTGCACAGAAGTTTTGCAGCCCCGTTGTTTCTGAAGGCAGCCAACATTGCCCCTGAGCTTCAAACTCCCCTGCATACAGCCTCCACAGATATAAACTGTACAGCTCTGTGCAGTTCACCAAATTTACACCTGGCACTGCTGTAGTTATCAGCCCTCCTTCACTACTAGTTTTCTATTCCAGGCCCCTGCTTTTCCCCTTGTTCACCTAAGTGAGCTGTTCCCAGCTGTCCAAATAACATGGTCAAAATGAGCCCCCATCTCCCCATTATCTCTACGGCTGTTTCCCTACTCCCTGCAATTACCACTGTCACTTCTTGGCCATTCTGCATCTTGATTCTTTTATCCTGCTTGCATCTTCCTTTACCATGCTGCTCAGCTCCTCCTCCTGTTTCAAAGCAATTAAAAAATCCCAAACCTTGCATTATATATAAAATCATATTCATCCTTTCTCATTCTTGACATCAGCAACTCCCATAACTTGTCTACACCCTTCACATGGATTGTCTTCTTAAGGAATTTTAACAGCCCACCAACAATAGATGTTTACTTATCATTATTGCTCTTTACAATCCCTTTGCCCCACTACACACCATAGTCTTCACCATGTAATCTGTGTCACACATCCAGGGAACAATGCCTGTTAAAATTACAAAGGAAGCCGATCAAAACTGACAGCATATGTTCTCCTAAATAACTCTGGCATTTGTAATCGAACACTGAAAAGCTGAAAGGTTCTCAAGCAAATGCAAAAGGTGATCACAGACAACGGAAGGGAATGTTATCACCAAAACGGTCACTCCAGAGAACTCAGAGCAATCAGCTTGCTGTGGCTGGGTAATGCTCTGTTGTGATAAAGCACTTCTGTGCAGATGCCCCTCACTATGCCCCAAAGCCCATTTGCAGACATCCACACATCTCAACAGAACACAGCAAAGATGTACTGCTGAAAGCCTGGCCATGCTATGTAACTTGCTGCTTTGGTACTTGATGGGCAAGAGTACTCAAGATAAAGATCCACAGATTCTTTTTCTACTGCTCTGCAAGTTTCTCTAACAACAGTTTCTAAATTCTTCTGGAAGGAAACCACTGAAGAGCGAAGTTAGGAAAGCAAAGAGGTAAATCTGCCAAAGCCTGAAGAATCAGCACATCTACATCTCTCTATGTCCTGCACCTTCCGGACCTATGCTATACCTGTAAGCTTATAACTGAAAGCAAATGACTTTATTGATAGTAAAGCTCCTTTTCTATTTTTCATTCACCTAACTACATTAGAAGTCACTCAGATCATACAGTAAAGAAATCACATGTTATAATGCCATCTCCCTGCTATAGTAATGATCCACTGATGAAGCAAACATCTGCCAAAAGATGGCTAGAAGATGCATGGTTGCTTGGGCACAACAGCCCCAAGAGGTTCAACAACGCTGGCTACAGGTGCCTGTCTGTTCTGAAAGCTCACATTCCAGGTCTTGCAATAATTTCCACTACCTGACATAATTACAATGGATGCAAAAGTTAACCCCATGCCCGCCTCAAGGCCTCGGTGTCCCAAATCATTACAGCTACGTAAAATAACAACCGTGGTTGTGTTATGCTAATAAAATGGCTAAAATAACTACAGAGCATGAAAGGACAAGGGAGCAGCGAACGTGTCATTGGGCCTATTGGTACAATATAATAATAACTGGGTAAGTGAAGGGATGGAACATACTGTGGAATTAGAAATAATTTCCCTAATCAGCTTTTTCTACTAGGATTCCCTCAGGGACCTGCAGAAATTAAAAATTATGATTGTGCTTTCTGAAAGCCAGAGGTAAGCACACAGATATCCTGGCTGACATTTTCAACAGCCAACCTATTGCCTGATGGAAGCATTCGGCTTTGGCTCCTTCTCTCAAGCAAGCAGCTACCGGCACAGCCTGTCGCAGTAAGCGTTTGTGAGTGTCAATGAGCAATAGAGATTTGCAAACAATAGTGCTAGAGCAGACAAGGCAGCCCAGATGCTAAATGGGAGGAGAGCAGGGGAGGATAGAGACTCAGACCCACCGTCCCAGTAATTTCTCTACCACAGTTTACAAAGAGGTCTCAACATTGTTTTGTGAAAAACGAAACGCTGCTGTTGTGATGGGTTTTTTGTTTGTTTGTTTTAAGAGAACGTTTATGAAACGTTTTTGAATTGTTATTGCTCACTGTGGGACAATTGCATTTGCCTGCAAAGCAGCAGGAGATGCGTGTATTCAGGAGAGGCCCAGCGTTCACTGGTAACTTGCTGTACAGTTGGATGTAGCAAGCACCCACACAGCTCCCTGCTCCCGCACCAAAGACAGCGGCAGTAGCTGAGGTCTGTGAAACCAAAGGTAGGTCAGCCAATAGATGTGCATGGGTAGCAGTACAGAAACACACCTCACTCCTGAATCTTTCAACAGGTAAGCTACAGAAAGCAAGAATTTTAATGTTGCAACCCCATTTCAGGTTTTCAGCTCTCACGGAAGGAAAAGAGCTTCTGCAATCACTAAGTCAGCACTGCACCAAACCCACTGCATTAGAAGCATACCTTTATAAGCACAAGAAAATGAAGGAAAGAAACATATCCCCCAAAGAAATCACATCCTTATTAACCAGAAGAATCCAGCCTTAACTGTGGAGTTTCCAAGGTACTTGCTAAATAATTAGATGAAGCTTTGTGTGATGAGAGATTTCTTTGATAGGCCAGCCTCATCACTGCAACACCAGCTCCAGGTTTCCACTGGAGCACGCTGAGATAAGCGGGCATGATAGCAGAGTGCTACTGAGATGCCAGCTCTCCTCCAAGCATCCAGTGGATGCAATCAGTGCATTTTTATTGCCTTTATAATCTCTGACTCTTAAAAAGCTTCCCAAGACAAATGAATGAGAAAAAGCCCCACGCACCCTGTGCACGATTTGTATTAGCGCAGCTATCTGGGGGAGAAAACAGACAGAGAAATTAAGTGGTAGAAACGAGCACTCTGCTCTCAATCCCTACTCCAGTATCTCATCAGTGAGGCTGTTCTACTCTCAGAAAGCTGTAGCCACAGGCTTGCTCAGCATTAAACAGGTGGTTTCCATCACTCATTTGCACAATACAAACTTTATAGAGGAAGTACAACTTCTTAATTCTTTTGCCAATGAAGACTGTAAGCCTACGATAATGTTATGTTGCAGCTTTTTGCCAGCTATGGCTGGCTGGGAGCTGAATGGGAAGGAAGCTAGTTAAACTGACAAACATGAGGCCTAACATTGATTTTTCAATTGATTTCACTAAATAGTTGTCCACACAAACCATAGTGTGGAAATTCCTGAACTGGTTTAAAATTGACTTATAATGATTTAGCTTGTGTTGGCTCTTTATCGACTCATGTTTTAGCCACGTTAGAGGGAGAAAAAAAAAGTTGTGTTCTCTGTGTCAGAACACAGTAACATGCACTGTGACACGTCCTAGCAAGAGCAAGGTTGTCCGATACATGCTTTTATCAACATCAAAGTCTACCAAGCTGGTGGAGACAAGATGCAAGTATCCTCTTGTATACTCATGTAATTGCAAGAGATCCATACACTACATTTCAAAGAAGATAACCAGCAACCACGGTGTCAGTTGTTGGAGTTCAAGCAAGGGCCCAGCATGGGAACGGCACCTCAACCGCTCGACCACGGGCGGCAAAAAGCCACGGGTCCACTGCTGAGTCTTTCGGCAACACATCCCAATTTCATGATGGTCATGGAGCATCAGAAGAAGGTTGCGCATCAGTGTAAGTCTGCTTAAATAGAACTCCACCTTCAAAGGAAATCAGGGCACTTCTGCTGTTGGAACATCTGCCTTCCTGGAGGGAAGGTTTAAAAGCAAGTGGTTGTGGATCAATGCAAGTTTATTAACTAGTAGATATGCTTTATGCTGACAATCATACTGAAAAAAATAATGGAAACTTGCCTTTTGACAGCAGTAAAAACACTTACAAACCTAGCTCTTGACACAGCCCTAACTGTTGGATGCTGCTCATTTCTTTTTTACTTTGGAATACCCTCTATACAGATGTATTTGCCTTTGTAATTGCAGATATGAAATTAAAATCTTTCACTTCCCTGGACAATCAAGATTTTCCTCTCTGCACAGTTTATAGCAGCTCACTCTTTGATATTTTTTTAATAACTTGTGTTGTGTTTGGTGCTTTGGGGAGTGCCTGTGACAGAAAGCACTTTATTACTTCTCTGTTTGAGTTTGCTGCAGAGAACTCACCAGGTCCCATCTCAGAAAGGACGAATCTAGGCAGCAATTTAATCAAGCAATGATTGAAAAATTAAATGCAGTAGTGATTAATATGGATTTAGGACTTCTGTCTGAATGGGTTTTAGCTGGAGAACATGGCACGGTTGTTTGCTAGTAGTTGGTTTTTTTCCTCTCCCCGAAAGAGTGTGGGGGACACAAAGGAAACCTCTTTAGTCATATCATTTCTCTCCTCTTAATATTCAAAGAAAAGCCAGAGGAGGAAGAGGTTACACACGGCACGTGTTATTATCCTTAGGTAAATATCTATGCATAATCTCAGCAATCACAAGCTCACCTCTGTGCATAAGCAAAGATTGAGAGCATGGAGCGTGGCTTGGACCAGAGCCAGAAGGGAAATCCTGCCCAAGATCTGAACAAAATTGAGACTGAACCATCAGCCGAGCTGATGAAGAAATAAACACTTCTCAGTCAACAGGAGCATACGCTAAATATACAGAGTAAGGATGTTTTACATTTCACAGTGGAGTCAAGATCTTTAAAAGGTGATAAGCAGCAACGACGAATAAGCCTCTAGTCAGCAGCACAAAATGAACCTGAAGGTCTTCACCTCAGAATCTGTGTCCATCTCTCCTCCATCAGAGGAAAAGAAATTTCTATAGGCATCTTTAGGAACATATTCCTTGTAGTAATTTGGGGGTGCAGCCACTGTTCCTTTGCACTTTCTGAAGGAATTTGAATTATCCGACTTTGAATCAGATCCCAAATCAAGTCTCTGTATGGTAAAACACCAACATCAGTCAAACTACCTCTAGTTATGGAGACTCCCCAACTTTTGTCAAACCTTTCTGTATTACTCCCATATACCAGTTATTGATGCAAATTCGTACTTAGAAAAGTCATGGTAGAACTGGTCAGAGTTGTTCTGTTTAACTCAGTACAAACACCCTTGTGCATGCACTTAACGTTCACTTAAACAGCTTATTTAGCACTAGATATCTTAGAATCCAGGATAACTCAGGAGATGAACACCATGAAACATTTACTTCTGCTTTACTGTGACTACCTTAACAACAATAAAAGACTTAACCAAGCTGACACAAAGTACATGTTATGCTGGCCTCAATTTCATTCCCAGCAAGGAGTAGGTTCTGCCTAGGCATCTTTGCAAAAATATCACACATACCTTATCTTCCATAAAGCAGTGAAAAACTAAAAGAAAGCAAGAAAAGCATAAGCAAACAAAGAAGGTTATTTGTGGAATACAAACACCTTGTCTGAATAAGGATTACCAGAGCCTTCATTTCAGCTAATAGACTTATTTTTCCCCCTCTTCCTTTTTTTTTTTTAAGCTTGGCCAGAGTATGTGATCCACATCTTTCCCAGATGTCTCTCATCCTCACACATGGAATAGAATTTCATAAACACTTCCTTGAGCAGAGTTCTAAAGCCCACAGTCATAGCACTTGGATTAGTAAGAAGTTACCTACAAAACATCTCTGGAAATGAGGATGCTTGTGTACAGCTTCAGATATTTTTGCTAACACTTATACAAATGCCTGGTTCCCAAAGGATTCCTATAATTTAAGTATGGGGTATCTAAGAGAAAGTGAGAGTGCTAGATGGCAGAAAGCCAGTAATTCAATCCCATACATCCCTGGGCACATACTTAATTGTATTATAAGGTAGTTTTGCAAAAAATGAAAACAATTAAAGCACAACATGTATTTTACTGCTTACAGTTTAGAAGAGTGGTTAATTTTTTCCATGCATATCCACACCAGTAAACAGAACAAATAGGTGAATCCTGGTTAAAAGCACAGCAGCGATACATTGCTACGTACCAGTGATATTTTATAGCCAGAATCAAAGCTTTGCCAGTTCATTGGCTACAGAGTTCTAATTTGATCAGTGTTCTTTAACCATTTTACAGCAACCAAACCAACATTTTTAACCTCAAGGAAAGCCGCAAGCATGAATTCTGCTGGAATCCAGACAGGGACATAGACCTTTCTCTAAGAGTGCCAGGCTTCCTCCTCTCTTCTGCTTCTGAGCGTCCTATGTGAGCCTGAAGTAAAACAAGATCCATTTGTGCTGCTTGTAGCTGAGGTTAGTTAGAACCACAAGATGTAAGACTCAAACAGCCTCATCACATTCAGGATTCTGACACAGACTGGGAAGAGGGGGCCCAGCCGATCAGAGCCACCCTCTTCACAACCTACGTATGGTAGAGCAGTAGAGAAAAGAATTAGAAATCGTAGCAACTGCAGCATTTCTGTTGAGTCCTTTAGGCCAAGGAAATATTTGTTTCTTAATACAACATGCTTGGAAAAATGCTGGACTGCATTTCTTTGAAGCTCAGACTCGCCATCTGTAAACTGAACATGAAAGTACTACCATAGAGTCCAACATATGACTTCCTTGTTTGTACAGTGCTTTTGAAAAGTGAGAATAACCAATGCTTTAAGACATATGTATATTATCTTGATATGCAGATGCCTCATAGCAATGCAGCCCACTTCCATCACCTATGATTTTGAACCTTTTCTTGAGTGGCCAAAACCTAGAAGCCTAAAGAAAGCAATGGGAGAAGCAGATCTTGTTGAAAGAAAAGCACAACTACAAGCTAACCAGGTTCCTACCACCACCCATACAAAGAAACAGCTGTCTGATAAATGCATGGTAGCACCCCCAGCAGCAAGCACAGAAACTCTTCTTTTTGCAGCTGATTTATGAAGGCCTGGAGAACTTTTGGGCACCACATTTCCTGGCAAGCCACTGGAGCCAGTCCCCCACATCTGACAGGCAGGAACTCCGCCAGCCAGCAGTCACACATGGGGACAGACCTCATATTAAAGGGCTGCAGAGTTTGATTTTTCTGTGGTCAACCTTTACCCTCCACGAGATTTTCTCCTTTAACCACTGCTTCCTCTTATTCTTTCCACCGTTGCTTTGCAGGACAGTGCCTGACACGATACACTGGTGTCAGCCTTCCCATTCCATTACACGGCAGAGTTTAATGTGCACACACTGGGTGCTGTCAGCCCAGCAGAGTCAGCCCTGTGAGCTGCTTAGCAGAGCAGCGCTGACATCTCCTCCCCCCTTCTCTGCCCATCTCCGCACTTAGCTCGAGGCAGGCCCTGCATCCCCTGCTGCCAGCTGACATTTCTCAACCCCAGGGGCCCAAAGCAGGAGCTGCACTGCTTTCCTCGGCCTCACAGCCTGCACTGCTGCTTCTCTGTTTCATGGCAAGCCCATGATGTAAATCGTTGCTATCAGCTTCCTCCCCTCACATAGCCGGCACTGCTGATACCAGACTGCTGTGCTTCATGCATAATTCATCAAGTTCATAATGTGCAAAGATCTCCTCTGCAGCTCTTTTCTCTGCATTAAAGTTACCTCTGATAAAAAGCATCCGTCCAGCCCCTCCTTGGCATGGCAAGAGGAAGCCTGAATTTACAGGGTCTGCTGCCTTCTTTAATTTACCATAAAAACCAAAGCATCAGCAGTGTTCCCAGCCGAGAAGATCTCAGCCCAGCATGACACACAGTCACAGAAGGTCACAGGGATGCAAGACCCAACTCTGCCATCGGAAATGCAGCTCTGGCTGCAATGCCTTGCACTCATCATGGATTCTTTTTAACAGATTTAAAAGCACTAAGCCTGAAACCTTCAGCTGTCAAAACACACAGGGCAAAGGATAGAGCAGAGTACTCCTAGCAGCATGCTGTGTCTATCCAGAGGTTCCCATGGACTAATATTCTCACACTGTTAGTGTAAGGCAGTGCTGTGCACATAAGAACTCCCAGGAGCTTTTAACCATCCCAGCCTCTAGAAGAGTCCTAGGTTACTTTCGGGGAACACATGCAGCCAACCCATGGCAACCACACACATTCTTCTTACCCCTTCAACTGCAAGCCTCCTCTCTGCCACACTGTCCTCCAAAAGCTCTAAATGTTCTGTCCCTCTCAGTAACAGCTGACAATTTGGGGTCATTAGGAAAGGAGGCTGATGAGGGTCGTTTGGGCTCACACCTGAATGTAATACTGATGGGCTCGTTGCTGCCAGCTGAAGGCAACAAGCAGAGCTCTCCAAAGCAAAGGCAATTTCTCAGTTTCTGCCTACTGTTACACAGTCCTTTTCACTTTTTCCCTGCAGCAAATAACTATAAGAAATGTTCACAAAACAACAGGGGATGGAGGAAAAAAAAAAAAAAAGACACCAACATAAAAAATAACATGACATCTATTTCTACAGTAATGAAACAATTACTAACTAACCAGAGCTAAACAAACCAAGCAGGACACAGACACAAGAAAACATTTTCTAATAAAGCTCCCTGCTCACTGAGGTAGCAAAAAGATGTGCAATTACTTCCCTTTCACAGGGCAAAAGGATGCCTACAGCAGGCTCAAGTTTGCAGGTTTGTAGGGCTTTGCTCTCAGCCTAATGCATGGGATCCAGGCCATGGTCACAATTTACTCTTATATCCAGACATGGGCTGAATGCAAGAGCTTCCTGCTTTTCCCCTTTGCACCAACACAACAAATTTGTCTGGGAGAAAGCACAGAGGAGCCTAAGAGCCAAGCTCTCTCGAGTAGAGAGCTGAGAGGCAGAGAGGCTCCAGCTGTGCTGCAGATTTAACGAGCTGCAATGGGACACGGCTGCCCCAGGCAGGGCAGAGCTGGAGGCAGCACTGCTCAGCCACATCCCAGCTCTGCAGTCTTTGCTCACAACACTCTGCTACCAAGAAGAAAACTCAGAAGACTCCACTTATCAAGAGATTTCAAGAGCATCAGTGTACAAGAAATGTTTAGATATGGTACTGAGGGATGTGGGTTAGCAGGGAAATATTGGCGGTATGTAAACAGTGGGACTAGATGATCTTAGAGGTCTTCTTCTCCAACCTTGATTCTATGCATGCAAGTCTCACTACAAGACAGAAGAGACAAAGTGCTTATTGTGCCTGCTGTAACTAAATCTGTTACGATATATCCCCCCTCACCCTGTGTGCAGCTACACAGTACAGCAAAGCTAGCTCTCAGGGACACAACACAGAAGCCCCATACGCACTGCTGCAGCACTTGAAGCAGGCTAACACCGCCAGCTTTAAGGAAGTCAAAGGTATCCAGAGGAAATATTTCCTACCATTCCACCACAAGCATTTCAACCCTTTGGTACTTCAGTCTTAGAAGCATCTAAGCATCACGTAAGGCTGACGTGACCTTTCCGCCTGGCTGCAGCAGTCTCTCACTTTTCCAAATGTAAAATCCCACACCATCTAAACCAGCACACTAGGTTTTCTACCATTCTGATGCTCCTTTGCCTCCAAGGCTGCTTCTCCCCTCTGCAGGCAACAGAAAGCCAAGTGCCTCCCAGCCTTCAGCACAACTATACCCTAAGCACCAATGCCTCCAACCATCCCCCATAAATCTCACTACATATTTTTGTAGCCATTATTCCCTTTCTTACCTTTTTCCTCACACGATTCCTCTCAAGCTACAGCTCCAAAACCTGCACCTCCAGCTTTCTTCCCACACTCACCTTCCCCTTGGTAGCTGGTAGCCTCTAGTTCTCATCAGCTAACTCCTTGCAGCTGGGGGAGTTAGCCAGGCTCAGCTGAAGTTAACCACTTCTGAATACTCCAGGGGGTTGCTCAACAAGCTCAGCTCAAAAAATGCTACCAGGAGTTGGTTAGTCTTACACAGGATGGAGAGTGTTCAGAAGCTTTTGCTGTACTTTCACAGTCATAACCCATCTCCAACTGAACATGCAAAATAGAACATTGTTTAGGCTGACAAAAGAGTCAGACCACTGCATGTGTTGCAGCAATATGGGCCCAACTGCATGAAGCTGTGCTGGATGCAGGAATGGGCAGATAGGAAGCAAATGCCTCTTTGGACCTAGGGGGCCGTGCTCAGTTAGTGAGCACGCAGAAAAGCTGATTTCTTCTTTTGCACCAGCCATCCTGCACCAATAGGGTGGGGATGCCATGTGAGGAGGTCTGCACGAGAGAACATATATTACTTTATAGGCAATGTCTCAGCCTGGGACTGGCTTGGAGCTCAGAGCTTACAAGCAGGAGGGGGATCAACTTCTTACATGGTCTGATAGTGATAGGACAAGAGGGAATGGCTTTAAACTGTAAGAAGGGAGATTTGGGTTAGATGTTAGGAAGAAATCTTTTACTCAGGGGGTGGTGATGCACTGGCACAGGCTGCCCAGAGAAGCTGCGAATGCCTCATCCCTGGAGGTGTTCAAGGCCAGGCTGGAAGGGGTAGCCCTGCTCATGGCAGGGGAGTTGGAACTAGATGATCTTTACTGTCCCCTCCCCAGCTTAAGCCATTCTGCAATTCTATGACTGGGGAGCAGGCTGAGCATATGGTCCCCAGAACATATTTAAGAACAGCTACTGCCCAGAGGAAGGAAGGTGACTTAAGCCGGAATGAGAGAGCTGCGATGCCACCAAGTGAGTTTGTGCCCCATGGAGGCAGAGTTCATTTCAGGCAGTTATCTCCCGATTCCTACCAACTGCTACTCTCACCAATGATGGCTGCAGTCCATCCTAATAAAGACAATGAAAGCGAGCTGGATGCTGGAGTGATTCCAGGAATAAATTCCCACCTCCCCAAAGGCAGGAACAATCTAGCAAAGAAGGGCATCGCACAGCACATATGGCATGCCAGGAGGGGTGAGTTAGAGCCAATCTACTTTGTCACCTGTGGAGGAAAAAGGAAGAGGAGGAAGAAAAAGGAACAGACAGCTTGCTAGGAAGACACAAGACACTCTTCCACATTGCTCAGGATGATCTGTGGGGTGGCACAGGCATGACACGAGCAGCACCTTTGTTTTTCCTCTTTCCCTAAACTAAACAGTTAATTTTGGACAGTAAGAAAAGTTATCTCCTTCATAAGCCCGACCAGTTGCTTCAGGCACAGACCAAAATAGAAATACTAGCCTGACATTACATTTCTATTGCTAATAGCTGCTAAATTATACTTGCTGCTGCTGTATTCCAATCAGAATTCATAAGATCAGATCTCTATAGCTCTCTTTTCTCCCAGCAGGCTTTAAGAAAGTTACCCCACCATGAGCCACGTGAGCATTTGTCTCTGTCTAAGCATATGTGCACAGGTGAAAATAAAAGGAGATGGGTATCTCTGCAACTAGTAGATGTGAGAGAGAAGATGTATTAACATGGTTTGCAGAGAATTGGCTAATCTCCTTTTCCACCGTATACGATCTTTGTAATGCCAAGATAGCAGTGAGCACTCAGCGGTGATATCAGGAAACGGAGATCCTGCTGGGCCCGGTCAGCAGCAGGGAGCTGTGGGCAGCCACGGGGTCCGGAATCGGCACTCGCCTTGGATGGCAGCTTGCTTCCCCAGCTGCGTGCACCATGGGGCATCTCACTCACATTGGCTTTTCTGAGCCAGCCTTTGCTTCACGTGGCCAGTCTTCAGGATTTAATTCTCACTGTGATTCTCTTCTCATGAGATACAGCTCTCATTCCTGCAACCCAGCAATCACGTGGGAAACAAGGCCTTGGATCTGATCTTTATTTAAATTTAACCTGTTCTGAAAAGGAGCCTTACCAGGTGCTACGGCTTTGTTGCACTGTTTTCCTTTTGCATTTCCAGGCTTACATAAAGATATCCCAAAGGAATGTGGAATCAAGCTCTTTGTTTCTAAACCCTGACATTTAAAATCCAGTGCTTCCTAATCCACGTGTCTTTTTCCCATCTCCCCCAGTGTCAGTGCTGTTCTTTAAAAAAAAAACAACCTGTTCAGAGAAAAAGAATACATTTAGTTGGATCATGCCTAGGTCTGTGAGGACAGTGCTAAGCCCTAAGGGAGAACAGCTTGCTCATTTTTTGCCACGTGGAAGTCACCTTAAATATGCTGGACCTGTGCAGACTTCTGATAAATGTCTCTATAAAACCAAAAATCATTTGTCTTTAAAATGACTGGAAATGATCATGAAACATAAATCCTTTCCCTTCCTCCCTCACCCCACAAACTTCATATATTATATAAACACGGGGATATTAAAATTATACATAATTTTTAAAGTAAGTGGTATCTGCCTTTGAGAAATTGGGCAGGTAAATTATAGCCTCGGAGACGAAGGAAAAGATATGGGGACCATTAGATATATGGTGCTATGAACATCAAAGCAGAATAAATTAAAGCTGAGGTAATTTTAAAAACTGGATACTCTCCAATTCTCCTGCAAGAAAGTCAAATGGAACAAGGGCACTGGAACGGAGAGTCCCAGTGGGAACTGACTGAAAGCAGAGGAGGCTTGGACACAGAATCTGCATTTAGTTTATTATTTTGTTGGTACTTAAACTGTCCATCTGCCTTGGCTTTCTGCCTGCTCAAATTAAAACAGCACAACTTCACAACCTGAGCTCTCCGCCATGCTTCTAGGGACCTACCGCAAACCCTGACACCTCTTTGAGACCTAATGAAACGCAAAGAAGAGAGAAGCACCCTGTTAAGCTCTGAAGGATAACAGAAAAGCAAAGTACAATTCTTTGGTAACAGCAATCTTGCCTTTTTTTAGAAGTCTGTTAACACTTCCGAAGAATTGAAGAAACTACTTCTATGGATTTAGCATCATTGTATACATATCTGTATACCGTATGCATTTCCATGCCTACCTGGCACTGAGGGTGAGGTGCTGCGTTCCCACGAGGCCGATGGGAAGGCACTCAGAGAGCTCTGCCCAGCAGAAACCACCTGCAAGGCCTGCAACTGGCAAGGGCTGAGCGCAGCACTTTCAGTAGCGTGGCTGCTGCTAGGGCTTAGTGTGGTCATTGTGTGTGCAACACGACCTGGATCCTGTCCCCTAAGGGTCTGCTTTTTCTTATCTCTGTGCACTCCTAGCAGCCTTGCTCATTTTTATGTTTCGAGTTGCAGGCCTCATGCTTGGGGGAGCTACGGAGCACAAGGTCAAGGACGTTCTGCTCTTGTCAGCCTAAGGATCTTACCCCGTTACCTCACCCTTTAGTATCACCATGTGGCAGAAGGCAAGGACGGAGACAATTATTAACTTACATTTAATGTGCAAAAGGATTCAAAGCCTTCTCTTTGTAAGTTCCACAGAAAAGACCAAAGGGCTCTTAAATTAAAAAGGCAGTCTGTGCTAGAATATAAAATAGAGTATTTAACTTTTTAATTAAAGAGAAAGCTCAAAGAAAGCTATTGGAGAGAGAAATTGAAATTGGTGAAAACCAATTTTTCCTTCATCTGGTCTTCTGCAAGCAGGTCCTTGCCCCCAAGCTTTACTTCTGCCATCAGTCCCTTTCTGCAGAAAACAGTGCCTTGTCCTTAAGGACTTTTCTCTGTCCCCCGAGCAGTTGCTGTCAAGCAGTGGCTCTCCAACATCCACACTTTGTGTCTCTGACAGCCCCTTCCCCTTCAACACCACTGTCCCAGGGAAGGGGCAAGTTCCTCCCATGCCCTAGGGCTGCCCCTGACCCACCCATCTCAGGCAGAAGAACACGACCGAAATACGTTAGAGGACAAACACACAGTCTGTCTGTCACAAGGGATGATCACCAAGCTGTTATTCTGGGAAATTACTGGAAACTCAACTGTCCTTCCCAACAACTGTCAAAACTTTGCTGTGCAGCAGACAGCATTCAGGGTGGGTTTTTTTCCCCTGCAAACAGAAATATAGTGAAACTCCAAATAAATGTGAGCCATGGGATCTGAATTCGCTGTCATTTGATGCCTTCATTTTTAATGATTTGATGTGGCTTCAGACAACTTCAATCCCCAGTGAGCGCTGCTTGGGCCCCACCACCATGACCTTCCCCTCTGGTCTACGAGTTCTGCAATTTATGGCTGTAATGGATTGTGCTGCTGGCAACCAACATGGAAACTTGTAACTAATATCTGCAATGAGAAAAGAGAAGGCTTTTCTGCACAAATGCTGCTGTTGCTGCAGCGTGGTCGGGCTTTCCATCCACTTGGCACCTTTGAAGTAGGAAAGCAGGAGTCAGAACAGAAGCACTAAGAGAAATAGGTGAGGATGCTTAAATCATGGCAGTACCTTAACTCTGCAGTGCCAGGGGTGGGGGGAAGGAGAACTGTCTGACACTCCAGTGGGCTCAGTGATATAAGGAAAGCATAATGCCTGAATAGGTGACGTTAAGTACAGTACTTTCTCAGTAGTGGACTGGGGCATAAGGCTCTGAGTAGGTCAGCACACATAATCCAAAAAAACTTTTCTCCCACATGCAAATTCAGTGGAGCTTGTAAAGGCCCAGTAAAACCTCAGTAAGGCCCAGTAAATGTCCCAGTAAACCTCAAAGACAACCTTGGGCTTCCTTGGCAATTCCTCTTCAAAACTAGAACTCTCACATGCAAACATTTGCCTGTGCACTGCAATGAGAGCATATGCTGCTGCTTGCAACATTAAACATTATTCAAAGGAATAATGCTCATGCTATTAACACAACAGCACACACACTGTGAAAATCCTTATGCCCTCTCACAGAGCCAAGCAGAGCACAGGGCTGTTATTCCCTTCTATGAAGCGTCACGTCAAACAGCATCACTCTAATGCTATCTCCCCATTTGCCAATCACATCCAAAGAACACCCTGCAAAGAGATTCCCTGACTCCTAGCAAGACTTATTTTGTCAAATTTTCATCTGCTGAGAGCTGGAGATGTCAACATTGCCCTGAGATTTATCTCTTGTGCCTTGCTTCAGAGGGAGATGTCTCTCTTTTACGGACAGAATTCTCAGCCTGACAGCAGCAGCTATCACTACATTGCATGGGTTAAATTACATCTTGAGCTATACAGAGCAATTACATTTCAATTAGCATTGTTTACTATCAGCTCATGTCTAAGTTATTTACAAATATTAGTTAATTAAGAAAGGTTATAAAAAACAACAACACTTAAAACAAGAAATATTTTAAATTGAGAAAGACTGCTCCAGTGAGGAGACTTCAGACAGAGTCAGCTACTTCTTTTTGCTCTTGGTCTTTTTTTCTATCTTCCTCAGTCTTGCAATAATGAGACAGTCAGTTGGCATGAACTGCCCTTTGAGGTCTTATCTGCTTTTGATACGGATATTAACAGTGAGGATATTATGAATGTTACTCAGTGTTGAGGAAAAGGAGCTATGTGTTTTTTGAATCTTCAGAAGTACGTGGAAAAATAAAAGCGCGCTCGCTTTTCCAACAGGTCAAGTTAAAAACAGTCTGAGAGCAGTTCTCCCTGCATCTACACAATTCTTTTCTTGTGCAAGCACAGAAAATAATGCCCTTCTTGTTCACACTAGGAAAAGAACAAAGAAAAAGACTAATGATAGTAATTTTAAAAAATGAGAGTTTGCTCATTCAGTCAAAATTAATAAGCGGGCTCCATATGAGCAGGAACATTAACAACAAGGGTCTTTGTACAAACATTCTGCCTCTAATAGAAACAGACTTGATTTGATAAGTGCTGCTTCAAAATAAGGGGCGGCCAGGGGTCAGCCAAGCGCACTCCTGAGCGAACTAGAAATGGTCTGGATAAAAGAGATTAAAGTCTGCCCTTAAAGCAATAAAAAGAAATAAGAATCCAGCACTGTGCATCTCAATTCAATCTTCCACCAAGCACAACGCTGAAGAACTTCATCTCAGGCACAGGATATTTTTAAAGAAAAATCTTCAAGATGATTTTGAATTATTTAAGAGGATGTAACTTCTGATTTTTCAGCCTGGTTACAATAGCAATGGCTCCAATGACCAGAAACTTCAAAACTAATTTATTTTGCTAATAATCCCATCTCTTTCAATGTGACATATTGGGCCTGGTACACATCTCTACTACATTATTGATTCTGGCAAAAAAGCAAAGTTCAGGGAGTAATTTAAGGTTTTGTAAAGTACTGCAATGGAGGAGGGAAAAAAAAAAAGCACGCTTCACTTTTTTACTCTTCCTCCCAAACAGGTTTGAAACTTGCCTGCCTGCTTTCTTTTACATTGTTGCTGCTGATGACTCTCAGCCTGCAAGGATCTGGTAATAAGTTAATGAATTTGAGGGATATGGTTTAGCGAGAACCATTGGTGATAGGTGGATGGTTGGGCTGGATGATCTTATAGGTCTTTTCCAACCTTAGTGATTCTGTGATTCTGTGATTCTGTGAATGAGCAATGCACAACTGCACACACACAGCTGGAGCTGAGAGGCAGGGTGGAGAGAGAAAACACCGCTCGTCTGGATATTTCCAAAAATACAGTATGGTGGCAGCAAGGAAAAGTTCAATAAAATGCAGCCGACCATTACCACCGACTTCCCAACTAAAGAGATTCTGACACAAATTCAAATTTGCTAATTCCACCCGCTGCCAACCCAAGTCTCTAGGATCTGTTATGAGTTGTTTGTGCTTGTGGCTATGCGAAAAGTTCCCAAACTATGATACGCAAACAAGAATGGGGTGGGCTGTCCTTTTCTCCTGAGAAGCCAGGATACTGCCTGAATAACTAGCCATCTGTGTCTGTACATGGCCTGACATAGAGTCAAAAGCTATTTGCAGCCACTGCTGCTGTCACTGCCACATGGCACCCGTAATCTCTTCTCTCGGTTGCTCAGCAAGCATAGTTTGCAAAACCCCAGGCCATACTCTTAGTACGGCAGAGTGTGATAGGAGGATATCAAAGATTATGAAAGGATATTGCAGCAGCAGTTCCTGAGCCTTGAAATGCTGAATGAGGTACTAGGGGAAGTCTGGTTATGCTGACCAGTAGAATGGTAGAACGGAGAAAGCTACTGCATGCCAAAGTATGTCCAGCCAAAATCAAGTCTGGTGATACAGAAAAAGGAGAGTGCTGTGATGGGGCACAGAGGTGGTCTGAATAGCAAAAGTCCTCAAATTTGCAGATGAAGCAGCTGACTGTCCTGGTGCTCTGCAAGAACTCTTCTTTCCTTCTCTGGCATTAAGAGAGGGAGGCCACAGCTGAGTAGGATAGGATGTCAGCATCTTCTGGAAACTGACTTATCCTGACTCTTCCTCATCCACAATGAACCAGTTTAGCATTTAGCAAGCTGATGCCTATACTTTGCAGTGAGTTTACAAGATGATTTTTCATGAGATGTGAAAGAACAGGACTAGGCAGAGCAGAGAAATATTTAAAAGAGTGTTTTTATATCCTCTTGTTTTGCTGGCAAGGAGAACATGATGAGATCAAGAGCAAAGACTGCACTCATCACAACACGAACCAAGTGTTTTATAGTATTATGCCCCAGAATATGCAATTCCCTCCCCACAATTGCAATCACACTGAGAACATGCAGCCTCGGCATCTGAAAAACCACTCTGTCCTACAGTGCAAATTCCATAGCTGCAGGAAAAACAAAACCAAAACATAAAAACCCCCTTTCTTCTCTTTCCCATCAGGACTGCTGTGAAAAGGTCTCCAAGAGCATATACTTATCATACAACTGAATGTATAACGTCAAATAACAACCTCTCCAGTGGTGAGTTATTTATATGTAAAGTTGCCACAGTAAAGCACCACATTACTTCTGCTCTATTTAAGTGTTCACTGGCTAATGCAGAGGTGAGAGAATCAGAAGAAATACCTGAAAACAGCAAGACTGAGGGAAGCCAAGTTCATTTCAAGACTTGGTGTTCTGAGAGGAACCCTTGCCTTGGCCAAAGTATGGCCAAGTGAATGAGGTCAGCTTTATGATGGGGGATGCAAATCCTGTGCAAATAAATGGCTCTGCCACAAGAACTTGTTCAATTTGGAGATTCCTGGTTTTGAGGGGGCTTTGGTACATATGAACATAGTCAATCAGTCTGTGGAAGAAAAGAGACATTATAGGATGAAAAAGCAAGAACACTTGCATATGGTTTGGTCATATTCATGTCTTTTGAGAATGTAACATTCAATCTGGAAACCTGCTCTCCAAGCAATGCCTGTTACCACTGATAAAGGGAAATGTATTCACTATCTTTTAAATAAAAACATTTTTTACCCATCCTGATTGTTTCTTCCCTGTTGTCATTACAATGAGAAAGCGCAACGGCTTCCACATTGTAAAGCTGCCCACCCCTGAATCTGAATCCATTATAGGGAAAAGAGAACGGATGTCAAAATACAGTGAGCACAGTAAACTTCATTTGAGGCTCCTACAGAGCTACTAGGCATACCCTGAGCCTAGTATGAGATAACACCAGGTGGGAGAGCTTTATAAAAGGTGGTTTTAACAGGAACAAACTACACAGAAGTACTGCTTACTATAAAATCCGCATTTTTGCTTCTATTAAAGGAATACTGCCTCATCTCAAAACACAGCTCCAGCAAACTGAAGCTGCCACCAAAGAATTTCTCTTTCTTAAAAGAATGCTCCCCAGCAAGCTTTTCTGATGGGTGTCCTTGAAACCTTGCAGAGGAAAACAACTGCAGCACTAAAACCATCAATTGGCAGCTTGCTGTTGGTTGCACAATCTCTGTACAAGCCAGCTCCTGTTTTGTTTTCTTCTCCCCCTCACAATGATCTCATTCAGTGTTGCTATCTCAGAGCCCATAGTACGGAACCATAGTTTCAGGGCTTTTTCTCCCACCCAAGACAAAAAGAGGTTTTTTACTTGAGATAAACTTAAATGCTTAATCCAGCTTAATTCCTCTGCACTTGGGTGTGAAAGAAAGTCTGCACGTCTGTATCAGAAGGTTACGAAACACTGACTTTGTTTCAGTCTGAAGCAAAGTCTAGGATTCAAATGCTCCAGAAATCTGAATCTAATATCATCTGTTCTCTAATTTGCATCCCACAAGATCTGCTACTATAGAGTGAAAAGCATATCAGTGATACAGTAGCTAAGGTCAGGCCTTACTGCCTCCAGGTATTTATCAGGAAATGCTTTTGCTCCCCTAAGGATGTTTCTCTACTTGATTTTACACTGAGCTTTCCAAAAGTCTCTCCTTGAATCTCTATAACTCTGTAAGCAATAACTTGCCAAGCCAAAACACTGCCAAAAAATTTATCAAATAACACATTTGTTTCCTTTTTACCTGTCTGGTTCTAGCCTCCTTCAGAAACCAGCCAGTCACCTCTCCAGTGTGCAACCTCACCTTTACCTAAGATATGTTAGTCTTTACCACGTACTTCTGAGACCTTCAAGGCGCGAAGGTGCGATAGAGAATGGGGAACGCACACCAATGCCTGTGTGTGGTTTGCAGTTCAGAAAACCACAGGGCAAGCAGCCAAGGCCTGCTCCTGAGGGCCACTTCACCCCACCTCCCCTTCACATCAGCCTGCCTTCCCACACGGCTCCCCTCCCAGCACTGGGCTGCATTTTGCTGTGCCAGTGACTGCTTATTCCCAACTAGAAAAATAGAAGCAGACCCATCATTAGCTCCTTCTGGGGTGCTACTGCATGGATTCTGTATCACACCCCAACTCAATCCAATGGAGCCTTGGATATAAAACATAGTAAATAGTCGCTATAAAAATAACAGTGCTACCAACAGCTCAGTACTCCGTACATCGTAAATACAGAATCAAAGGATTGACGTTTTGTAGTCACGCACAAATTGAAGTGTCTGGCAGATTTAGAAGCATCTGTAAAGAGATCTATCCTATGCTCCTCTGTGCAACATAAATTGAAGTGTGCAACACAAAAATCCCTGATTTAGCATGCAATCAAGCTTGTCCAAACTCTGCATCTCTGAGCATTTGCACAAATATTATGAGGCAGGGAGAGGTCTGGGAGGCTGGAATTACAGGATTCGTTTTAGTGCTTGCCACATACATTGTAAATGAGTGACTATGACACTTCATGATTATTTTTATGCTGTTATACATAAATGACAATGATGATAGTGACCCTCTTTGTTAAGCTGCTTGCAGTACAAAGATGAAAAACAGACATTAAAACAAAGCACTTCTATCATTGCTATTATTAGCATGTTAGGCATTCACAGGATCAGAAAATAAGTGAATGCTCACATAAAAGAGAAGCAAATACTATTCAACCAACATAACAACAAAAACTAGAAAAAACAAATTGTGGTTCAACACATTCTGAAATATTGAATGGAATATCCTTCATATTTAAAAATAATCCAAAAAGTATATTCCAGTATGAAAAAAACAATCAATCTCCAGGACATCTGAACATTATTTTACATTGTGCTCCAACAAAACATTGTTAAAGCCTCCTATAAAATATCAGCAAGCCTTTAATTGTTTTTCTTTTACTGGATAGACTGCTATGAGTTGGCCCACATTCATTCTGGTTAAGTGCAAGAGTTAAAATGAAAGTGCCTCTGGATGCCTGTGATTGGTATTCAGCTACCGGGATCACAGTCAAATGTCTGAGTCGCCATGAGGATGAGCAGAGCTGCACCAGCTCTGCAGGAGAGCCCACAGGAGCAGCTCTCAGGACCAGCACCGGACCCATTTCCTGTGCTTCCACTGCCAAAGAGGCAATGCAGATGCTAAAACAGAAATGGTGCTCCTGAGGTGTGTTCTGAGTACATGGCAGTCTATGTGGTATATCATAAAAGTTTTATTGGCTCATCCTAGAGATGACATATACAACTTGGCACGGATGTACAAATTTTGCCAATGTAACTGTTGCTAATAAAATCTTTCCATGCTATATCATCAGATATTTTCTCTTTCTCTAATTTTATAGAGCTAAAGCAATATGATGAATAGGTAGATACAGACATTAGACCAGGATGAGTATTTCCAAGTATGGCAAATAACAAGACATAAAGCTGCCCAGCTCTGACTGGCAGTAGGCTAGGAAGGTTTACAGACAACCATGGCCAACAAATCTGTGATTAGCACATGGGACTATTGCCTGCTGTGCAATCAGCATGTCCTCACTGAGCCAGCCTGTGGCTTAGAGGCATTTTGACATGGCACAACCCACACTAGGGATGGACAATACTGTTGACACAAAGCACTGCCCCTTGCAATATGTGGGCCAGGGAGCTCCGCTTGCCTCCGAGGAGAGTCTGAAACAGTGGATACTGGTTTGCATCCTGTTGTCTCAGCTTGGTGCTTTATGTGCACAGCTGGCTAATGACCATGTTGTATTATGTATAAAGCCATTTACTGTGATATGTTCATGTTGTTAATATGCTGTAGAGTACTGTCACTCTGCATAAGGGGCAACTTTGGGAAATATTAATGCTGGACGGTACAGAAACAAGAGCAATTCCGGTCCAGACGGTAAGAAGAATCCACCAAGTGGCCAAACGTTTCCATCTGCTCAGCAAACAAAGAGACTTTGTTCCCTCAATTCATGCCTTCTGCTGTAAGCTGCTACCACAAGAAGAAGGGAAGTGCTGTGTTTGTAGCAGCCTGTGAGTGGCCTCCGCACTCCTTGTCTCTCAGCCCATGCATGGGGCTTTCAGGCTGTTCTGGCTGGCCCTGCCCCTTGGACAGGCCCTTGGCAGCCTCCCCAGGGATGCTGAAGACAACAAGCCCTATGTTGCACCAAGAGAAATCAATGGTCTAAAGAGGTGAACTGGTCTCTAAGAGCTTGGTGCTGATTTCAACACTCTCCTCCTGAACCATCCCATTACCACATACTTCTTGAAAGCACAAAACAGCAAGAATCCCCTTTGTTTCAGTCCGTACTGTACAGTTCAATTAACTCTAACGTACTCTCATCCTAAAAGGCCCTTCTCTGCTCAGTATAAAAGCAATGACATTCAGAACATAACATATCTTCTCACTGCAATTTGCAATTGCAACTGACTTTTTTCTTTTTAACTACCTGTGCACTTTCAATGATGTATCTCTAGAACATTAGACTTGAAGAACCTACTAAAGATTTCAAATACTGAAAAGTACCATAAAGACCTCTAGAAAAAAATGACCTTATTGAATACGTTCCTAGAAGTTATGACTTGTATGTAAAGATCCACTAATGTCTCCCCCAGCATACACATCCAGTGCAGTTCTGTTTCACTTAACATGTGAATGAAAATTCAGGCCATTAGCTGTGAGTACACAGCAGTGCTCATCTCCAGAAGGAACTGTGCATGTTAACATTATCGAGCTATTTCATCCTTTCCCATCTTTCTGAGCAGGACTGTTTTCCAGAATGCGAGTAACAGTGATGGAGGAGCTCTGGTTCCCTGGGGTGGGCAATCTGCTACGTGACCTACAACGATGGATCATCATCGTGTTTTCCTGCCTCGCTGGAGAATGCCCTTGGTATCTCTATATTCCTACTTCACCTCTCTGCTGGTGCTTAGTGACGCTGCATGATACGGAAGTGAAATACTGCACTGGGTGACTGACATCCAGGTCTAGTATATGCTTAAGTCCTTCATCACAGTATAACGAACAAGTAGCGTTTCCTGAGATGCTCAGGCACTTCCAGATACCCAGATGCTCCCCAGCAGACTTGTCACTGCTTGTTGTACTGCATCCACAACATCGCTTGTTTGCAATGCTGACAAGATCAATGATTGATCACAATAATCATTGCAACGTGCAGCACTCGAAGGCCATTTAACAATTTCAGCTCATTCAGAGGGAAGCCATCCATTAATGTTTCTGCGATCTCCATTATATCTCCAGGTCCCTGGATCTGTGCTGCCAGATAACTGGGCTCTGCTTGGATTAATTTGTTTGATAATTCTTCTGTTGGCTTGGGCTGCTGATACATCTGCCTTGGACATGAAAATCTGAAAGAGGACTCCCCTCCCTGCTGTAGCTCTGCAGGCTCCTAGACAATTCAGTGGCAGCCACAGCACATGGCAGCCACAATCACTGGCTTACAGATTTGCCATAAAGACTGCTTTCTTAGGCAGCTATGAACACAGAAAGAACGCCTGGCGTGTGTTAATTCTTATCAGGAGAGGACAGACTGAAATGTGTTTGGTTATAACACTGTTAATGTTTGCTAATATATTTTAATAAGTAAGTAACAAGAGGCTTTCAAATACCTGGTTTTCCCTTGATGGAAAGAGGAGGAGAGAATCTAAATGAAAATAGATATGTTTTCATACACAGAAAATAAGAGAGTGTGAAGAGTTGTGATGTTTTTCTATGAATAGCACCTACAGAAGCAGACTATGCTTTATTATTGTTGCTCTTGTTCTGAGAGCGGGGGAAGCTTGCCACTTCTTTGAGTTGATTGTGTGCATTTCTGTGGAGTTTTCCCACTCACCGATCCGAACCCATGGCAGAATCACTCTGAGGCTGCACCCGTAATCTAGACATAAATGCGCAAAGTAAGTTACTACACAGCAGATAAAACCTGAGGATGTGCACAGCATTTGTTGCTGACATACATTTTACCTTTATCTCTCATTACTCTTAAGTACACAGCAGTAAGAGTAATGGCATTCATGCTCACAAACACGTTTAGGCTGTCACAATTCATCCCTAAAGAAATGAAGATCAATGCTCCAGTTAAAGTAAGCTCAGTTACAAGACTTGTGAGGAGGGCCTAGAGTTGCTGTCCTTTGCAACTCTTATTTATGAAAGTGTTCTCATGATGTGGATTGATTTTCATGGCTCCGTAGTTTAGTTTCTTAGCTGTCTGGAAGGGAGATGCTAGTATGTTGATTAATGAATTGAAAGTTTCTCCAATTACACTGCTGCTTCTTTAAGCACTTCTCCACATTCCCTACTGATAATCCCAAAAACTCACCGCAATGAATCAAAACAGTGTCTGGATGCTGATACTGCGCTCACAGGACTGTTTTTTTCCTCTCTCTTCCACTAGAGATTAACAAACACCAATTGTTAAGTTGATATGGATACCATCATACAGGCTAACTGCAGGATACCAGACTAAAGCACAAGCTTGTCCATAAAGACAATCACCACAACATTTATTAGGGCTGTTACCAGCCTCATCATTTTCTATGTACATACTGTAGATTCAGAGCAGTTTTGACAGCAATGGCTGTTTCTGCCTGAGGGACACCACAAGCACCAGGATTACAATGCTCTGAGATACCCAATGTCAACTACTGCACAACAGAGAGAGCTCTTTTACCATGCATGGAATGTTTTACACAGTAATGGCCAAAGTTACTTTACGTTTCACTGTAACTATGATGAAAATACCACTTGGAGAACCTGCCAAGGTACAGCTGCATGAGCTGAGGCTGTCATTTTGACAGAGTCACCAGTAAATAGAGGTTGTGACTTATTGTTTGGCTGGTGTGTGATCACTTGGTCTTCCAGCAGACTGTTAGAAAAGCAGATTAGAACTAAAGGAAGAAAAAGCAGCGTGTGACATACATCAGTGTTATGGCAGACATTGCTTTACAATTCCCCCAAAGACTGTATCATCTCTTATGAGCTATCATATTACTTTATTGTACTTGACATGATACTGCTGCTGAAGTGCCTTCCAAAGTAAAGCGTATTTGTAATTTAGGATGCTCAATAAGTAGAACTGTGTGCAAACAAGGAACTAGGTCAGAGCACTCAGATTCAGACTGAATGACATGCCTAATGCACTGTTTGCCCTATTCTTTTGAAATTAAATATTTATTTAACTGAAAGCTGATAGATTTGCTCTGATCTTATTTGGAAAATAGCAAATGCATAGAATGAAGACACAATAAAGGGATGCTGGAGTAAATTAATATATCCTGAAACATGAAAATACCTGTCCTTAATATATATTTTTAAAGGCCAACAGACCTTGGCCTCTCTCTTTGAACATTTCATTTCCATAGGTAAATAATCTGCGTTTATTTTCAGCAAGACACTATACTCTAAGCACACCAAGTTAGCTATAGCACAGTATTTGTATCCATACGTACAAATGCATGTGTGTGTGTGTGTAGCACACCCTCACTCCAGAACAATCCAGTCATCTGAGATGCACGCTGTCTCATAGCCAGACTGCAGCAGGTACCCAGGCTACCTAGTAAGAAAATTGTTCAGGTACCTACCAAATATACTACATCATTTCTGCAATGTAAAAGCAGCCTTAGCATTACGGGCATGTATTCAACATTAAATCCTTCTTGAATCAAAGGCCTGAGCTTAATGCTTTTTAGCACAACATTTCAGCCAAGTTCACAATTACCGTTCAGAATTTCAATACAGATGAACAGAAATGGACTGATGTTCATCTAATGTTTAACGTCTTTGCTAAACCGAGAATCAAGAATGTGAACCAGAAGCTAGTACAGTTAAATTTACACCAGTCTCAGCAGGAACTGGGGGAAAAAAAAGGGGGTTTTCAGGTAATTCTGGTATCTTACACTTAAAAGAATTCTGATATATTTCAAGGTTAGTCTTCAGCTGCAGTCACTGCTCCTTTGACCCATACTCCATTTAGGTACGACAGTCAGCTCCTCTTCTCCATCACTGACCCAGAAAATTAGGCAAACGGGTCATACATAAGGAAAGCTAGAGGAACTAACAGCTTAGGAGAGAGATGACTCAAGAGGAACACAATCACATTCTATAAATATCTTCAAGGCAATAACATAAATGTATAAATGAAAGAAGGGAATTACTGAGTCTCAGAAGTTGGTAGGTAAGCTGGCAGTGTAAGTTCACGAGAAGAATCACTGGTAAGAGAATAGTATCTCCAAGGAAGTTGGGCAGGAACCATTACAGTAAATATTCAAGAATGGGTACAATCAGATACTAGCTTGAAAGATGCATTGAGCAGATCTGCAAGGACCCTGGAGCTCGATTAGAAGATTCTAAGGCATCTTTTCTGATGCTCCATTCTATATCCATAGCATTACAGTAAGCCCTAGAAAAAGAAAAGGTTCCATTCACCAATCTAAATGTGGCTGATTAAATTACAATTATCTGTAATCAGGTAGTTCATTGACTTAGCACCTGTCATCCACTGCCTAACAGCGATGCGCTAATGTGGAAGGTACTACAACATCGACAAAAAATCCTAGATGCTGATTATACTATTAATAACATCAAATCTATCTGCTTATTGATATAAATAGCAATATTAATTCCATCAGGCATCAGCAGCGATATTGAATGACACTGCACACAGTAATCTCCCCGAACGACTCAATTGGATTACTGAGAAATATTACTAACTTGCACAGCTGCACCTGGCCTGCCTGAGGCACTAATGGCACCAGTATCTTTATTTCCTGTCAAACAAGTAGCCAGTGAAGTTCAGTGACATATTTTTATTAAATTAAAAAAGAAAGAAAATCCTTCAGCATATGAAAGCTGCGACTGCAAAGCCAGATAATATCAGGTTGCTTGTTGCACTTTAGGTCTCTCTCCAGTGCACGTGCATTGGGGCACATTGCCAAATTCTTCCATGGGAATCAGGGCTCCTCCAATGACTCTGTGATCACTTGGCATTTCTTCTCAACCTCCACATTCAAAGTGTTGCACCACATTTTACTTCTGTATACCCATGAAGTGACAGCATCACTCTTCCAAGGCCTTTCTTTGTTGCGTTAACTAGCATCAGAAAATTTCTCATTTTGCCTCAATATTCCTACAACACTTGGCATTTATATATATATTTTTTTCTTTTTTTTTTTTTTTTACAGACATGAAAGGATAGCCAAAACAGCTAAAATTCCACATTTAATCAACAAACTTGAAATCCTAGAGTGTGATTCTCCGAAGTATTTATCACTTCTATGACACCCCATACACACAGAGCACAGATCCAAGTGGTCACACGTGCAGCTGCAAATGCTCAGCGTTTATGCAAATGTGGCCCAGCAAACACCCCGCCACATACCCACATCATTAGGAATGTGCAAACTGTGGATCTGAATAGTTTGGCATCGCACAGCCTTACCCACTGCCTGTCAGCAATCCCTGGCCTCATTTACGGTAGACTTTCCAAACAAGATAATGGCTCAATGGAGATCAGACTCATTCCTTTCCAGAGTGGCAGTCAGCCCTTAAATGAGGTCTAAGAGAGGTGCAGCCAGGCTTCGCTCCTTCCAGTCACACACCTGAATTGCCCTCACCTGTGCTCCCAGGGCTGACCAGGTCCTTTCCCCAGGTGCTCAATCAGTGGTTCAGGCTGTGACTCAACAGTTACCACACAAGTATGAAGTAGTGCTATACTCCAGACCTGTGGCCATTCTGTCCCAGCATCACATGAGGAAATTAAAAAAAAAAAAAATCTTAGCAGGGAATTTTGTTGCTCAGTATTTGTATAAATCTGGCCACCTACAACTCTGCTTCATCACTGGTTCCAATCGCATGTTATCATTGCTTAAATGATGCTTGCAGTTCTTGGTAAGTAAATTTGAGCACAGATTAGCTTTCCTATCAGCTAGATCTTCAAATATTTGATTTGCAAATGGGTATGTCATTTCAACCCAACTATTCTCCCCATTTCACCTGTTTTTTATTAACCTATAAATATACTCAGGATTCGGTGGTTTAACGGAGTACTATTAGACAACAATCTCTGAGAACAGTGAACATGCAAAAAGGGCAGTCTCAGCCCTAACAAGAGTTACAACATAGAGAAGCAATTCCTGGCTCTTCACATGCAGCATTGGACGGGGTCCTGGGCAGCCTGATCTGGTGGGCAGCAGCCCTGCCCACAGCAGGGAGTTGGAACTGGGTAGACTTTAAGGTCCCTTCCAAGCCATTCAATGATTGGGAAGATCATTTTTAGACTGGGTGCTCAATTCTGCTCGATAAGCACCAAGGTGGTTGCAGGCATCTTAAAGCAAGTGCCAAGGAAGATCATGAAAGTGTTTTAAGAACTGAAAAACTCATCCTGATAATGAAAGAACTAAGAAGCTTTTTGATGTGTTTAGGACAATGAAGAGTAAAACTAGAGGCAACACGAACACTATGAAACCTTGAAAAAGGGTAAGATTTCTCAATGAAAGTATTGTTAAATACCAAAACTTATTACCAGGAAAGGTGATTAGCTTGCCTGGGCCTGGAGATGTTTAAATATACACCGGAACGCTGCTTCTACAAGAAATTTTATGGCCTGAATGGTTGGAACAGGACAGAGGGAAATCAAACTAAAGGTTCCCAGAGAACCCTTCCAGCTTGGACGTCTATTAAGTCTCTTCCAAAAGGGTATGGAGTTCACTCCCATCATTCTCATCCTGCAGTTCTGCATTAGAGCACAGGCAAAGTCAAATCTCACTGCGCAGCCTTGGGTGCTCAGTAGTTGGAATCAGGAAGAACTTTCCCACCGCTGCACGCTTGTTGAGGCACGCTGTGGCTTTCCCTTGCCTGAGCATTTCTTCCTGCCCCAAGGCATCACAGCGGCTGCAGAGAGAGCTGAGGCACTGAACAGAGAGCTACTGCTGTGCTATTTGAAAGAGCCTTTCTTCAGAGATGGCTGCTGAGTGCTACTTGGATGCTCAAGAGCAAGCACATCATTTGATCTGAAGTTGAAAAAGAATTTTCTGAGGGCCTTGGGGGATTTTTATTTTTTTTGGCCTGTCTCCATAGCACGGTGCGTAGCTTGCCTGATAGAATCGTCTGGACATATTTCAATTAATATGTTTCTCATCTCTGCTGCTCTCTGTAGCATAGTTTAATTTCCCGAGAAAAGCAACTCTTCAGACTACCTGGTCTTTGGGCTTAATATACAGATCCCTGATTGAGCATCTGAGTACAAAATTATTTACCGTAATATTGTCTCTTCTTCCTTCAGTGACTTAAGCACGTAAATAACACTCAATTTACTGTACAGACAAAACAATATACAGACAACAGACTGGACTCAGAAGAATCACGGTTTCACAATTCAATTTATCCAGCTCCTTTGGGTATTTTATTTGCCCTCTGCATTAACAAAGTATGTAGGAAAAGCGAAGAGCAGTTACTCAGCTCTGATGTACCAATTACCCAGGTCTGGAAGGCGCATCTATTTCTGCAGGCTGCCAACTAAGTTATGCTCACAGCCTACAGACAAACGCGCTGACCTTTCTGGTCAGTCTGCAGGGTTGTTCACACTGCCTGGCTTTATGCATCTAAGTGCTAAAGTTTCATCTTTCTTAGTTCCTGACATCGTCAAGTCAAAGAGCCTCCTCTGGAGTTTATTAAGATGAATATCTTCTCTAAACCCGAGCAGACATATGTCCACGAGGACCAACTCCAGTCTGCTCTTTTCAAATCATCTCACATTAATTATCTCATCTCTGTGTATCTCTCTCTGTGTCTACAGACGCATACGTGAACTTCAGGTTCTTGGCTACAGCATAAAAGCCAAGCCAAAGGATAGGCACAGAGCTATCACAAAGAGACAAAGTGCAGCCAAAGCCAGGTGGTACAAATTAATTGTTTAAATCTTAAATGTTGCTTTGTGGAGCTGCCAAACTTTCCTGATATTCTTATCAGGAGATTATTTCTGTGTCATTTCCCTTGTGACAGACTGTCTGGCAGCATTTCCCCTAGGACATGCGGCAGACTCAGGTGCACTCTGACTTGCAGAATCCCCAGAGAATGGCCTCTGCACAGCTCACATTTCCAGGGCATGGAAGCAGGCTGCACCTCTCACTACCACAGCATAGGGACCAAAGAGAAAACACAAACATCTTTTCAGGAAATCCTGACTCAAAAGATGCAAATCCTGCTTCAACACAAAATGACCTGGGAGGAAAAATGTAAGGTCTGGGTGATGGCAAAGAAAGAACTAAAGAGCTTAAGTCGTCAGGATCACCTCCAGCCACAAAAGACATTTCTTCATTCATAAAGTACAACAGCAGATTTGAGAAACAAAACCTGGGAAATAGGAGTCAGGTTTGATTCTGATTTCTGTATTTGGAGGCCTCCACTTGGACTTTTCACCTGGGACAGCCTCTCTCCTACAAGCACGGAACCCTAAGGACTTTTCCATGTCTTTGAGCAATTTCAATGGATTCTTGTTATCTGAGATGCTCAAAGGGTCTCTCCAATCCCACTGCTCTCTACACACTTTAAAATATCCCTTTTCATATCTGTCAGTGATCTTTGCCAAGCTTCCCATAGTGGAGACTCAGTCCAGTTCTATATACGCCAGAGAAGTTTGATGCTGTTCACTTAGAATGAGGACAAGGACACATTTTCCAGGAGAACATCTCAATGAGCAAAGGAAAACTCGAGTCCCCAGAACACTGCCAAATACATCAGGGGGTGGGAACAAACAAACAGAAAAACCAACACAACAAAAGAAGACACTTTAAATATTCCACTGTCAAGAGATAGGAGGAGCAGGAGGCAGTCAGAAGGTTTGGTTAGTGAAACTGCAGACGAGAAGCTGTGTTTGGCAGTCTGTCACAATGGCATCAGGTCAGTTCACCCACAACTCCGTTTTCAGAATGAATGGGAAAAAAGAAAATCTGTAATACTCACCACTTCCAGAAACCTTCAGCTTCCCAGAATTAACTGGCAGAAAGTAATTTTATCTCTTTCTAGCAAAACATTAAGTTAGGGAGAGAACTCACTCTAGGCCACTTGTCTCTTCCTCCTCCAAAGGAGAGAAACACCATCACGGATGATTATCAGCCCTTTCCCAAAGATCAACCACATCCCCTGGAGTTTGGTTGTCTACTACCCAACACTCAATATGGTGCAGAAGAGCCAGGAGATGCTGGCTCAGCTTTCTTGTAAAAAATTGCTATTGAGTTATGAGACAGTCCATAAGTTAAAGCCAAACAAGAAAGAAAGAAATAAAACTGGGGAGTCAGTACTACTCAAGGACTGGAGAAAAATACTGCCATGAGGCAGTTATAAAACCCCAAGAAAAAAAAAAGAAGAGAATCAGAGAACAAGAACTATCAAGGATCAGCTTAACTGTGGAAGGAGAAGGAGAAGCAAGCCCTTTTCCACCTGGCTAACTGGTTATGACCTCATCACACATTGGGTCACCATACCAGCACTAGGGAACATATTAATGCCCTGCTAGACTCTTAGCACTTTTGTTTTGGCTCTCTACTGCATGCTTTAGTCAATAAATAACCACTGTGTACTCTTCAGTAGCATACATCCTACTTGCAGTCTCTCTGCATGCAGTCAGAGATGCCCCAACAAAAGTGACCCAGTAGAGGAAGGGGGGTTATAGAGAGTTTTTGAGTCTGCAGAAGCAATATGCCAGCACATTAAAATGATAAGCATCACAACCAGTCACTTCCACAGGTCCGCAAAGGAGAACCGGAGAAAAACACTCCTTGTTTTGTTCATGGCTTGGCAACACAGAGGCAGGCAACATGCTGATAGAGACATGAAGGCAAGTGCATCGGATCACTCTATCTTTTCGAATAGCATGCCAACAACGGTATAATCTTTCTATGAATACCCAATATATATCTTGGAACACGATATCCCAAAAGCACAGCAAAAGGGGCTCAAGAGAAAGAAAAAGACTGAGTGACAGCATTGCTGTTGCTACCGCCACGGCTGCTGCTTACCCTGACTGCTGATAGAAAAAGCACAAACAGATGACAGCTGCTCAGAGCCAAGGCTGACAGATCAGCTCTTGATTTTCCATAAAGAAGCAACACATCTAAATTTCTCTGCTCTCCAATAGGAATTTGAGAGAGCTCTTTCCAAATTCCCTGCTATTAATTGTGCACTCTTAGGTACCTCTTCAGGAGATGCCCCATGAAGTTAATCTATACCTAGTAGGATATCAGTGCAGTTATCAGGATTAACATATTCACTGCAAGATGCAGTCTCTGCCTGATTTCTGCCTCTCCCCACCCCTTTTTTAATTTTTTTTTTTTTTTACAAAGTTTATATCTTTTCATCTCATTAGTGTCACAAGAAATTGAAGTTCTAAAAGAATTAAAGCTTTTGCATCTGTTTATAGAATGGGAATATGGACAAACTGCAAGCCAACATACTCTGGTTTTGCCTGGGTTTCGAAAAGAAAGACAGAAGTAACATAGTAGGCAGCTATTAAAGGAGAGAGTTGATGCAGGGAACCAAAGCAAACACTGAGAACACATGTCTAAATTAAAGTTCATACTGAAGTCCTGTGGCTCTACTGACTTCAATACAAGCTGAAATGGGATGTAGGTAGAATTCTATGGATATTCTGAAGAAATCACAGGATGCAGCTTTACCCTAAAGTTGACCAAAAAAGAAGAAATAAAATTAAAAACAGAAGTTATTTCTTTTTTTTTTTTTTTTCCTGTGTTGAAAAACTGTACTGAAATTGCAAAGCGTGGTCTCTCTTCTTTGGATAAATAAGCAAACACTGAAGGATCTTTAGCACTAATCCTCAGTGGACTTTCTTTTGCACATTGCATTCTGCCAGTGTGGTGCTCACTGGGGCCAAATATGTCAAAGCCTTTAGCAAAAGGAGAAAAAAACGCTGTACGTCTTTAAAATCTGTAAACAATGTTTGGACATGAACAAAAATATCCCCGTTACTGGGACCTTCACGTCCATACCTGAGAACAGAATTCAGTACTGTTCATCCCTAAATCCCTACAGTTGGATCAATGCACTGTACTCCTTACAGAGGACATCAGAAACAACTTCAGTTTCTCTCAGTCTCAAGTACCCGTTCCTATCTGACTGCATTTCATTCTAATCTCTGAAATGGGAAAAAAATTATGACAATATAACATACTTATATTTATTCCAGACTCATTGTGACCTTTCTGGATAGGATTCAGCTCTGTTTCCTTCCCTATACTGTTATTTTCTGAGATTTTGCTTCTTTATGCATCTTTCCTTCAACACCAGAGAGGTGAGATCCTAGACCTACCTCACTTGTCCTTCATTTTAGACCTTAATAATTACCTGTTCCACTTCACTTGAAGCATCTTCTACTCACTTTACCTGTGCTGTTTTATCCCTTTCTCTCCCTTCCTAAACCAGCGCCCAACTTCCCCTAATCTCCATTTACGCCTTTTCTCACAGCTACAATGTTGTTGTATCACGTAGGGAATGACAACAAAACTGGCATTTTGACCAATATCTTTCTAAAGTTCCAGGCGCATACTTCACCACTTCACCATGCTCCACAGGGATATATGGAAAACTTGTCAAGTCAGGAGGAGTTGAGGCATAGAAGAAAGAAAGTGCCCTGAAGAAAAGGACTGCTTGACAGTCCCTGACAGGCTTTCAGATGGGCAACCAGAAGGAGGAACAGAGACAAGACATGGAAGCCCAGAGGCTAAATCAGGTCTACAAAGCTGCTTCACTATAATGGAAACATCCCTCTTGAATTTTTTTAGTTCTGCTTCCCATTGTGTCCCATTGATACTGTGCCATTTACAATCAATAAAAACTGAATGGATTTTTACTGCTGCTATTTGAATATATATTTTACCTTGCTCCAAATGAGTCCCTGTTTGCTAAATTAAATTTCAAAGGCAAAAATAATCACTCACTGACATGTTTGTTCCTCTGTTTTCAGTAAGAAACAAATTTAACAAAAAGAAATTTTTCATCACATAATCAGTATCTGCTGAGTTCTGAACTTCAGCTTCAAGCCAAAGGCTAGTAATAATAATACTTAGATTAGCCACACACAACAACACATCCCTATTCTCCCTGGATCCCAGGGCTGAGGCATTTGCATGAATCCCTAATGCACTGAATTGCTGATCCAGATCAACAGAGCTCTCAAATGCAGTGTCTTATTGATAACCTCTATAAAACAGAACCATAGCTCAGAAATGCTGATCCACACTAATGCACTTACTTCCCAGTACTTCAGTATACAGTCCAATAAAAATATTAACGCACTAGAAGTGCTGATGCAGCCCCATTAAAGCAAGATTTCCTCACCATAGAAGCATCCTGGTTTTCTTCCCTATGAGCTATGCTTTCAGCAAGTGTCAGACTGGAGCTTCCCGAAGAGGAGACAACATGAAACAGTTCTGTCCTTGTCAGTCAGACAAGGTTGCAGTGATTCCAAACTAATGGTATACCTCTTGCCAAGGAGGCAGGGTGAGGGCAAACATGAAAAAGCATCCTGGCAGATGAAAGAAAGAAGGAACGACATACACTGAGGTTACTATGCTCTAGGGTAAAAACAAATTTCTTCTGCTTTATTTGGTTGCATATATCAGGTTGGAGGCCCTACAAGGATACAGAAATGCACTTCCCAAGGCATGTCAAGAAAGAATGCAGTACTCTGGAGAAGACTGTGCACTGCCTCCTTACTGCAATAGAGTGACATCCATCAGCCCACTCATTCCTCTACTCCGTCACAAGAGGTGGGTAGATTTGGGAGCAGAAGTTTCTTGTCATGTTGTCTAAAGCACTCTTTTAACCACTACGAGGAATCCTGTGCCAGGCATACAATGTTATAGTGCAACCATGGCTCATAAATAATGGCCTTTATGTTAGATGTTAGAGATTGCCTGTTAAGAAGAGCAATGTAGAAGAACATCATATGTCCTGTTGCAATGATATGACATGGAAAAAAATGGCTGATGTTGAATCTGATCAGTTTTTCTGAAGTCTAAAATTCTCCTTTTAAAGCCTGAATGATTCAAAATGGACAATTCCTCTGTTTCCACTTCCAAGTACACTGTATCACTTCAAAATGCAACGTCAAAGGCAAATGCAACAGTCAATGTACTTGCTCTGCTTAATGGTGTACTTTGTGGCCTTGGGAGGCATACATTTGCAAATAAAGTTATTTTATTTATCACTGAACATGAGCTTTAATCCAAACAAACAAAATTGCTCCAGAATGTGTCATTAAGGTGAGTAAATCGGATGCACTGAAGACTTCACATATTCTTAACCAAGATCTGTACTAATGAAAAGGCAAAAGATATCTGAAAGAAGATCAAGAAGCTAAAGAAAATCTTCACGATTTAAAATACATCAGTGGAAATTCGGTTGTGAAGTTTCCTACAGAAAAGTAAAAATGAATGTGAAATAACTATTACAGCTTGAACAGGCAGAGTCCAACAAGGAGACTTGACACAATGTAATCTATGGCCAAAATAAATAAAGTACATCAAATCAGCCTGGTTTCCTAAGACAAGTCTGATGTAATGACCCTGTCTACCAGTCCTTCCACATACCTACTTGTTCCTCCTCTCCATCAGTTTCATTTTAACTCACTTTTAAACTTGAGAGCAAGAGAAACTGCTTGCAAGGTGATACAGGTCCTATAAGTTTTGTAAATATCAACAGCTGCAAAGAGGAGAGAAAGTCATACCTGTGGCTGCAGTGAGGAAGATGGAGAAAGAGCCATTACTCAGCCTTTGGCAGTGACTAATCAGTACTTGTGTGATGTGCATGCTGGGTAGCCAAAGAGCATGCATTCGGCTCCAAATTTTATCAGAGATGAGCGAAGTCTCTCGACCTGTAGGCAGGCGCTGCATGGAGATTTACTCAGCACACATAAAACCACTGCAAATGTTGATTTGCTAGATTGCTAACAGTCAGAAATCACATCAATGCGGATGGTATAAAACATTAAACCACTGGTTGTAAGAATAAATGGTGGGAGCCATGAATATGTTAAGCTTTTAGATCCATTTCCATGAGTGCTGGCTGTGGAAGTAAGATGCTGGCAGTGGGGTGGGGGCCACTGTGAGCAGAGTTCGGGGCTGACCCCTGAGGGAACAAAAAGAGCGGGAAACAGCAGAGGGAGCACCAAGCCAGAGGAGGAGGAGCGGGTCTGCTCAGCATTGTTTTAGCACTCATCTTTTCATTTCTCACAATGCAAATTATTTTAATTGGCAATAAATTAAAGCTAATTTTCCCCACGTTGAGCCTGCTTTGCCTGCAACAGTTACTGATAAACGATCTCCTTGCCCTTACTGTCAACTAGAAGCTCTCTTACTCTGTTTCTCCCTGTGTGTTTGCTGCATGCCGCAGGGCGGAGGTGGGAGCATGGGTGTCTGAAAAGTTTCATCCACCCCCAGGCCTACTACTATTTATTCAAATACTCACATACATTATATTGACTCTACGATACTCAAAACCCAGCTCAGAATATGTAGGTGACAACTAATGTACAGCAGCACAATTTTCTTAAGAGTTCAAACATTAAACCATCTTCACTGCAACAAAATGGTCTCTGTGCCATTACTTATCAAAGCAATAACCAACAGATTTTTTTCCAACCTACTGGGTGCCCATGGACACTTAGAAACTTCAGTTTGCTGCTAGTAGAGAAAAAGAAAGCTTGACCAGAAAGTAACAAAAGCACAGAGTAATCCTCAAGTTAAAAATCATGTTGCTAAAATGAATTTTGAGTCTGAATTAGTCTGATAATGGCTATTAATGAGCCTCCTGTTAGACGGAATAGGCCTGAAGACTAGCAGGTGGCATATGCTAAAAAAAAACACGTTTACATTCCTTGAGCTCCAGGAACTGACTAATTATCTACCAACACCTTTTTCTTATTTTAAGAAGCCTTCATTCAGATTAATTTTAAACAAACACAAAAACATACTGTTTCTCACAATACCAGTTTGACCAGCAGATAGATAGAAACAGGTAGAATTAACTCTATCTATACACATACACTTCTGTTTACTGTACCCTTTTCCTGATTCTCTAAAACACCAACACAGTTCACTTTTAAATAAATTCAGAAACATCACCACAAAACTTACAGGCCACCCAAATCACAAACTACAGTGGGTTTTGATGCAAGGCAAACACAAACTGTGTGCTGGCCTTCCACCCAAGGGTGCCACTTAACCTAATCAGACTGGACTCAGAAAAATAACAGACATTTTTCATTTTTAGAAACCTCTGGAAGAAGCCAGAGTTCCTTTTACTTCAGATTTGTTGAAAATTACATCACTACACCAGCGCAACAGAACACGGGATTAAACATCATCTAGAAACTACCAACATGTTCCAGTACCCAAATTGGGATTCTTCTTCATAGCATAATTTAATAGCTTACATCCGATTTATTAATCTACTGCACATTTCAATGCATTGAGCTTTTTGTTGACAGCACTATATGCACTTGTTCATCACTGTACATTTCTGGACCAATACCGAACTGAGGCCTTATATATAGGAAAATCTCAGGAAGTCAGAACTGGGAAAACACATATCAAAGTAAACTAAGGCCACTATAGCTGCTACAGTCTTGTCCTTCCATAAATGCATTAATGTCTGTGAAACACAATTAAATTTGATTCTACTTGACGGTGCTCCACTGAAACTTCAGAGTAATACATTCCAAAATTCATTTAGGGAACAAATTAAGCATTTTTATAACTTTGTACAGATTCTCTCCTATATAGGTTATCACTCAACTGGTCAAGTTGGGGACAGATCTGTAACTATAGCAGCCAAATATATTTTACTCTGCTAATTTAGTGGAGTTCCTTGTCAACCAGATTTATTGACATTACAATTTGTCTCACTGAACTGATAAAGACTGGCAGATGACATCTATATTGTTATTTTACTTTTTTTATACATTCCACAGAATGTTAAAAAATGCAACTACGTAATCGGAGATGGGCAGAAGAGAACTGACTTTGATGTTACACAACTAAAAATGAGACATAGGGAGATAAACAGGATTCTGCTGGAAAGACAGGAGTGAATATGGACTTGTATTCCTAGAATATACTCATCACTAAAACTTTCTTCTTTCTGAATGCTCCCACAAGCACAACTCCTCATTTACAGTCCAGTAGTTTCTTTCAAATGAACACCTTAGAGTATTTTTAAATGAAAAAAGTAAATTCTGTAGCTCCCCTAGGAGAATCTGCACTGAAATGATTTCAAAAAACCCTAAAAAATCCTAAGCTAACAATAGGCATTTTCACTCTGTAAGTCAAAAGAATTTTCAGACTCTAAGGAAATGGTGAAGCTGAAGAATTCAGGCAGAAAAGAAACAAATGACCATGTACAAAATAAATGCAATGCAGTGCTGCAAAAAGGAAGAACAAACACAGGTAACGGTGACGGAAACATTAAATTACTTCCAAATAATTAGGACTGCCCTTTCTCTAACTCAGAGGTTTATTATCTAATGACACCTGTTGATTTCACTGTGAATAACATACTCTGGTCAGGAAGTTACTTTTTAAACCCAGACTGACTGCTTATGCCCTCTGCAAGATCTGTCAGCCAGACAAACAATAAATGGCTGAGGGAACAGAGAAAGGCCAAAATTATAGTTTTCTGTAAAAGGGCAATGTGATATTTAGCCTTACATATTTAGAAAGGCATACAACAGCATGAATAACAACTTGAACTAAGCAGAATTTCCCTTATTAAACTGTTTACCCCGTCAAGTTGATTTCTGGCAGGGAATGTCAGCAGCAGCAAGCTCTGAGGACCTGACGCTGAGAGTTTTTTTTAAAAGGCAAGCATGCATAGGATAAGTCTATTTCTAGCACCAAAGCAGAAATCATTCAAATCCCAAAGATTTGACATAGCAGAAGCATGCCTCTGGCTTCACTGTTTTGGAAAATTTCAGTCTCACCAGTTCAGACATTTCCCCGAAGAAAGTTACGGAAGAACACACTCTTTTGCTCATCTTTAAAATTGAAAGAAAAAAATATTTTCTTCAAGAAGCTCAAGACCTGCACTGGGGAACTGCAATTTGGCAGAGAAATTGCTTTCCAAGAATAACTCCTAAGCCTTTAAAATAAACTACAGCTAAGTTCTCCTTAGCAAAGATGTCTAAGTAGGCTGCAGCCAGACCTACACGCAGCCAGCCAGGGTTTTCTGTACAAGTGCAGATTCCCCACCTAGCTTCAGCATCAAAAACACATACACAGTTTCTTGTTTCTTCCCAAACTCTGACAGGATGAAGGAAAAAAAAAAAAAAAAAACCCACAAAAAAAAAAAAACAATCAGAAGGTGTAAAGGTATGAGCAATGGCACAAGAAGATTGGTAGTGAAAAGCAGAGAAGCATTCAAATTTATGAAGATGAGGTAGAAGAAACATTTTTACCCATGAAACAAAGAAACAAACCAAAAAATCTACTCCTTCTTCCCCAAACAAAACAAAGCAACACCTCTACCTCTAAAGCCTGGAAACGAACCTAAAATATGAGTCTCAAAACTCCACAAATACCTTTCCTGTTAGCAAATATCTATGTATCTGTGTATCTATCACTTGAAAATGCATGTCTTATTTCTGTTTGCATTAACACCTCATCCTATTGTTGCTTTAGTTTTCTGCTAGCAAGAGTGGCAGAAGTCTGATGGGGGAACATGAAGAATCTTTTTCACTGATATATGATGGGATTGCCATTATTACTGGAAAATTAGCATATTTCTAATGTAATTATTAAATCTTTACCATTAGGCATTTAACACAGAGAAGCTAAACTAGTGCTACATAGGTTACTTGAATTGTAGTATTTCCTTATTTTAGAAGCACTTTAGTTTTACTAAGATTCTTTTGGGGATTTTTTTTGGCATACAAATGCACACAGACTGTAGGTATTTATGCACAGTTTTATGATGGCAATGAAAGCCTCCCGTTTGCCTTTATTCTGAGACAGGGAATACGCACAAAAAAAATCTGCATCATTCAAATCTGAATGGCAGGAAATGAACCAGCTAAACAATGGAAGCATAACCCAGTGGTCAAACCAAACCATGGGCCTCAGGAGTTGTGTTCTTTCTCAAGTATTCACAAAATGAGAAAAACAGCTCTCTTTTTGACATATCTCCAGCTCATCTGCTAGTGTCTGGCACCCAATTCCTCAAGTGTGCTGGCCACAGGTACTCAGTCATTTAAGGTTTTTACACCTAGAACAAACATGAAATACCAAGCTGCTGAAAGGTTTCAGAGCAGGAGGTGTGAAACAATGTTATGTTCTGAAATTGCCTTTTATGCATTGGTTTTGTAAAGAATGATAGGATCAATTCACTGACATCTAGGGACACTTGAAAGTGAAAATCTACACTAATATACTTCCAATACTGCAGCAGCTCCTAGCAGCATTAAGTACCTTTCTAGTTCCACCTGTGTATATGAACACTTCAAGTACATTGGCAATTCAGCACTTAATTGTACCTACGCAAATATTTTACAATGCAGACATTGCTTATTTTAAAGCAGAGAAGTTGGATTAAATGCTGCTCTTGTATTATGTGTTCAAACAAGCACGGCTTAAAAAAGATCTTCAAAACAGAATGTATAACATTCAAAGGAATCTAAATTATTTAAGTGATTTGCTTATAAATATGTTTTTGAAAAAACATACCTACTGAGATCACGCTATGCTCTTGCGGTCTCTGCACTGGTATATAAATACAGCTAGCTTGGCTTTCATATGGAATTACCATCCAAGAGCTTACACTAAAGCCTGTGTTTTTTTACAGCAGTTCATTTTCTATGGAAAGACACCTGTAGTTGACAGCAACATTTCTCGAAAGTAGCATTACCTACTGGTGAAGAACAGCAGAAACGTCTCTTTTTCGGTGCTCATTGCTTAACATGGTCAAACAAGGTTAACCGTGACAAGTGAATCACTTTTGGTTTGATCCAGAAACCTTGCAGTCACACAACTGGAACCACACAGAAATACCCGAGCTCAAGGGTAGGAGAAAGGCAGTAATAGCAATGCAGTCAGACACCTGAATGAAAACGTACGGCAAAACCCGCTTTTCTTATAAACAGTCCTTTACCCTGAAACGTGGATACCTTTAAGTATGGAAAAAGCCTTTTGTCTTTTTCTTGCCCTAACTATGAACCAAGTTTAAAGAGATCTAGACCAGATATGAGGAAGAAATTCTTTACCATGAGGGTGGTGAGACACTGGAACAGGCTACCCAGAGAGGCTGTGGGTGCCCTGTTCCTGGAGGTGTTCAACGCCAGGTTGGATGGGGCCTAGAGCAACTCGGTCTACTGGGAGGTGTCCTTGTCCATGGCAGGGAGGTTGGAACACAATCATCTCTAAGGTCCTTTCGAACCCAGACTATGATTCTGTGAGCCATAAGTAGCTGTCATCAGAAAGGACAAGGGTCTTCACTGCACTATCGGAGACCCTAAATGTTGCCCTGCATATACAGCAATTTCAGTAAAAGCAAAACTATATTCTAGATGTCAAATCAGCTTTGCTTTGGTCAGTTTCATGCCATGACAGCAAACTAGTTCAGCCAAGAAGGATACCTGAAATTACTACTGAGGGAATCTAGAGCTCTACAACTAGTCTAAACCAAACTCATGGGTCCTCTCCTTTTCCCTCCCTTCAAACAACAGATTTATTAAGGCACGGCCCAGCAGTCTAGGTCAATTACTGGGAAAAGGCCAGGACACAATATATCAATTGAATGACTTTCTACCTCATTAAAGGTGAAAATAAAAGGGATTTGAGAAACAGCAGCCTCTTGTGTGTTTGCTGATGGGATTTGAGATTTGCTATTGATTTTCCAAGTGGAGGCACTTAGTTCTTACTTTACTGAAAGGACATTTTGTCATTAAAATGAATGACAAAAAAAAAAACCAACCTTACAAACCTTAACCACTGGGGGACAGTTTCAGAGGATACACACTTGCTTGGTATTAAACCGCCTCCTTCTTTGACTACTGTAGATACACTGCTTTCCTTCGCAGTTTGTCTTTTAGTAGAATGGAAAAATTTGGCACAGCCTAAGGTCTGTATGACTTCCACGCTGGAAGGTACTCTGCCATTTCAAAGACAACTATATCACTTGCAATAGGGTTCTCAAAATGGTATCCTAGTATCTTTATTCTTGACCTGCCCCAAGTATGGAAACCCCATTCACTGAATGACTTAAATTTAGAGTACAGATGCTGAAAAGAAGAAATGGGTTTTGTGTGTGTGTGTGTGTGTGTGTGTGTGTGTGAATGTTAGAAAGAATCGGAGGTATTCCTAAAGCAAATACAAGCAAGAAAGTCAGAATTTCTGGCAGAAAATGCAGACAGATTCTGAAACTCTGTTTCCCTAGCCCTAAGCACCGAGTTTCCTGACCTTATTTTCTAGCTGAGATATAAAACTGCTCTACAAAAGTTCTCTCCAACAAACAGAGCATTTTTGTCCTCATGATCTCCATTACAATGAAATCAAACTGTTTTCTTTTTGAGCAGCCTCCTTCCATTCAGGACCTGTGCATCCATAAAACAAAGAAAACAGCAGAAGTACACAGCATGATGCATACAGTCCTGCATGGTGTGTCAGCCCACCCACCAGCCACGAGTCCAAACTGCTCATGAGAAGTCCTTGAAAATCTCTACAGAGTAAGACCTCATTCTATTGAAACATCCTGGAGTATTTTTCATTTGTATTTATTTTTAGTTTCTCATTAATTAAAATAATACTTTCACAGTGTTTCTTTTCAATTAACTGCAGAATGAATTTGCTGGCACTAAACAGCACGCTCAAACGCAAGCTTAGTAACACATAAAACAGCTCTCTTCCGGGTACTGCTTTGTCGCAGACCTAATTAATGAAGATAAATTCAAACAACATCTCAACTTCGTTTTTTAAATAGCTAAGACAATTATCATCTTAAAAGAAATCATAATACGAAAGATAACCACAGAGCAGAAATACACACAGCTCAATGGGACCTGTCAGCTATCTCGGGCAGAAACAGGAAGCTCACTGGGAGTCTCTGGCACTCCCACAAACCCCACAAACATTTTTCTGGCTTGGCTTCATTTGTCACTACAGAGATAATTGTAAAAAGAGGTCAAATGATTGTTGTGGTATTTCCAAACCAGAACAAAAGCTCGTACGTATCATTAATCTAGGAAATTGCTAGAGCCTTATTCTGCAAAGTAAGTTGCTTAAGTTGTATCTCCTTTTCTGTAGGTTTGGTTAGGGACACAGAATACAAATAGGCTTTCAGCATTAAAAAAAAAAAGAAGTGAAAAAATATAGTCTTCATAATTGATGTGAGGCACTAAGAGTGGGCTAGATGCTTGGTTACTTTTTAAAAGGTCGTGCATAGGAGAGATGTACTTCTATAGAAGCTACACCAATTCTGAAACTGAGGTTTCAGTATATATAGCTCACACAATGCAGAATTATCAGAATCCCTAGGAATAAAATCCCCACCCAAAAAGGCATTCGTTGTGGAAGCACCTTTCAAAGCAAGATGCAGAAGGCTTGGCAAAATGCCTTTTTATTCAACTGAGACTTTCAAAGTGACTGAAGGGAATTAAGAGTCTGAATGCTACTGATTTCTTTAGGAACATACACGCTTTCTTGAGACTAGTGACAAAGCTGGATTTAAAACCATAGTATAAGAGAAAACCACTTTTTCTTTCACATGCAAGATGGCTAAGATACAATGATAACTGAAGGGTGGACATTTTTTCATCCTTACACTAAGCTCCGTATCTCGACCACGGACAAGCTTTATTCTTTCCCAGACATGCATTATAGCAGACAACAGCAAATTTCAAACTTCCAAACACACTTTGATTTACTATTCTAGATTGGTTTTCTGAGGCTCCTTGCCAGCGTCACCTAGAGTACTGAAGGAAGTAAGCCCCACTTGTCCTTCTTCAAGCAACATTTTAACATTTTCAAATATAATTTGGAATCACAGAACTCCTCTATCCCTCTCCTAAACCTAAATTCAGAGGATGCCTATACATAACAACTTAGTCAATCAAAGCTTCAACACAGACCCACCACTTCATACACAGAGTTCATCTACAACCGGAAAGGCAAAATGTAGATCTGCTAGCTAAAACAGTCAAACAAAATGGCTGACAAACCAGTCCGCTTCTGAAGAGCTAAAGACCTGAAGAGCTAAATTTATTTTAATAAGTAAAGAAGCTGGAGCAAGGAAAACCTTTTTTCTCCTCATGTCAAATTTCAGTAAAGGGAGATACCTGTGACAGCAACCTTCTCTCCTTAGGCTTAGTCTGCAGCAGCCCTTCTTGCCCCCCAAGAGTGATGGAACAGTGGACTCTCTCCAAAACAGATGAGCTTTCTGCAGAATTAGCCAAGAACAGGTGCTGAGCAGGGCATGAGCTGTCTATCACTACTCTGAACACTAGTTAAGTCAACTATTGCAAGTAAATGTCTAGACATCATTTTCTTGTCCAATTTAATCTTTATGTCAGCTTCTCTGATTCCTTCTATTCCCAGTGCTCCCATGTTGTTTGCTCATCTGCTGCCTCCTCCCCCCCCCCATCTCCAGAAAGTACACTATTGAAATAGCAAGGTTTAAGCTCCATGACCATTCCCACTTCTTTGCTTCCAAGCCTGTCCTATCACCTGACCATCTGCATCTTCTGTCTCAGCAGAAAACTAATGTTACCGATAGCATCTGGCACAAGAAGATGAAGCAACAGATGGAAATTTTAGTTGTTATCAAAACACTAACAAACACTTGTAAAATGATGCAGAGACAAACTGAGGCCAACCATTAATATCTGATCATTATTGCTCCTGGTGGGGCTTAGAGTGAGCAGTAAGGAGCACACCCTAAGTAAAATGCAATTTTGTAGGCAAAAATACTATAAAATGACTCTAAATGCAGTTTGCAAGCTTCTTTTGGTAGAAACATACTCTTCTTCTATGAACCCATGTCTGCTCACCATTCACAACCTGATGTGATAGTTGCAGATCTCCAGCCCCTAAAACTATAAAAATAAGTAATTACAGTAACAATACAGAGGATTTAGAACAGCAGGAAGGGAATAAGGTGAGACAGACATGCAGGAAGAGAACTAGAAAGTTCTGCAGCAAAGACTCAGCCACCTGCTGACTGCACAACAGAGAAACCTCCTAAGAGGCAAATACAGTCAGAAAGCCAGTCAGTGCAAGTTCAGCTCAAAGAGAAAATTTCCTTCCTTCTACAGTGCTGTAAATATTGCTTTCATTATTATCCTAACCATTACCTACATACACAGGCAGGAATCCCTTAATTCATAATCATTTGTGAGAGACAGTACATAAAATCTAATAGGAACATATGTTCAGCCCTTGCAATAGCCCAAGCAGTTCCTCCTCACGACAGCAGTGATAGGCACAGCCAACTAACAGCTTTCCCACTGCTAAGGACATCGGTCCCCACTGCTGTCACAGACAAATCAAATCAACGCAGATGAGAGAGGAGCTGCTCAGCTTCAGTGCATGAGCAACAAGAGAAAGAAACAGGAAGGACGGGATGAAGGAGACAAAAGGGGAAGAGGAGGGAGGGAGAGATGGAACCCACTTTCACAGGGTTTGTATTGAGCTAATACTGTTCCTTAGCTGGCTTGAAGCTGTGCCTGAGCTTTGCTTTTCTCACAAGACAGTTCTTCAGGGTGTCCAGAAATGCTTACTGGGCACCAGAGATAAGATGGACTTTATGGGGCTTTGAGGGCAGGTTGAGAGGGCAGGAGGAAGTGAAGTGCTAATGCTGATCATAGCAAAAACCATTAGGGCCAGCCAGAATGGGACAGTGTCTGAAGGGAAAATGAAGGTCTTAAAGGACATACCACACTGCATCAATGCTAGAGACTGTCTGTGGTCTCTGAGATACTCAGAAACAGCACTGTGGCACCATTGCCCATATAAGCCTCTTTGTGGTTACAGCAGCCATCTGCACCCTCTCAAAAATTAAAAAGCAAAACCCTTCACATTACTGAGTCAGTGGTGTGAGTACAGGCAGGAGATGGCAGTGCACTTTGTAACAGGCACTCTCTTACCAAAGACATTCCCCATTTTCATATAACATATCTGAATTGAAAGGAATGAAGCTTAAGAAAAATTTAGAAGCTGTAGTTTACATGGCATTTCCTAAGCTCCAAGCTGAATGGGGCCGACTGACAAGGCAGAACCAGGATGTATGCACTCCTCTCCCATGCCCTATCACCTGTATTTACACACAGGGTAAGGCTAGATTAGAGAGACACAGTAACACAATTAAAACATTCCAAGTAAAACTGCTGCTTTGTAAAAGCTTGGGTAGCGATTCCTTCTCTTTGCTTCTCAAAAGGTAACTTCCCTTTCTGTTTAGACTAGTCTAACATTTTTATCACACTGAACTGATTAAGAGGATGAAACATGACTTGTGTCCTGTCTGCCAAGCAGCACTGTATCCAACCCAACAGACTGAGTCTCCCTGAGCTTTTGAAGAGCTCTGAGCAATGTCTTGACATAGCTGCAAGACCTCTGAATCTACGCAGTTTTGCTTTGCCCTCTCAGTGAATGCAGATGGCTTGCTACAAGATCAAACACTCTTGTCCAAAACCATCTTTCTTTACTCAGACAGCAAAATGCACTTGGGTGGTGCCCATAACTACTTTTGGGCAACTACGCACCCTATCAAAGCAACAAAATTTTGTCTTATTACAAGGCTTTTGTACTTGGTGGGATTGAGGTAGATAAACATCCAGGATTAACACTTTATGCTGTGAGGAATACATTTTCTCAAGTATATCTGGTGTTCATGTGGCATATCGCAGTACTTGACAGTCAAAGGGGGACGCTAGACTTCCTGGGTATCTGCGCTGAGTTCTTGGACAAGAGTGGCAGCATGGCCAGCAGCAGGTGCTGCTGGGCTTCTGATGGATACCATTCCAGGAACATCTATGAGATGGGATTTGAGATGTGCCTAGACTATAGATTTTGGCATGTGTGAACTGCAAAGTAGGCCATGAAGCATAAAATACTGCTTTCATCTCTGTATTCCTAATACATGTTTCATCATCACAGCAAACTTTTATTCCCTTCTTGAACTGCACTTCATTTAATAAAGTATAGAAAATTTGTCCAGGTAGATACACCAGCTTTCTGATTAATGACACTTGTACAACTGGTGGCATGCTGAATCTTAATGAAGTCTGAAAAACAATTATTTTGTGAATTCTATGGTGAAGAACTAGTGAAACAGGATTGGTTTTTCGAGACGATGCATTTTTATGCATTAAGATATTTCAGTGCAATTGAGAAGCCCAGCCTTTGTAGTCAGTGAGAGTTATACTTGTTTATTGTGTCTGAATAAATTTGGCACAAGAGTGCTCTCGGGCTCTGCTCTAAGGTTCATCTATACTTGGGCAGTACAATCTGCATTTCTATATTTCAAAATATTTAGGTTCATCAATAAAGCTAAAGGGCAGTGAATTAAAAATCAATACAGAGGCAGACTTCTTAAGGCAACAGAGAGGGAGTTCATGGAATACATAATTGCTAGAATTCATTAAAGACAGGTGGAGGTAATGAATTTTAAGAAGGAGGCTCTGTTATCATTATGCAACCTCACATAAAGTGGGCAGTAAAAATCACACTTTGGAGTGCGAACTGACAGATACAAAGGTCACGAAGTAACTCCTCTGCCTTTTCAACCTTAAGTAAATTACTGCACCACTGATTAGATAAATTACTGAACAGAGCTGAGGGTCACCTTGATACGGCTCCATGGCTGTTACACCGGTGTGCTGGTACACCCCAGGAGGTAATGAGCTTATCCAATATGGCAAAGTTTGCATTAACAAAGTTCTGTTTCCTCTTACATTTCTGACATAAGGAAGCTTGAAAACATCTCTCATCCATCCCAAAACATAGAGAAGGAAAGTTTTCATCTGCCTGCCGAGAGCACTGACCTTGGACAACCTTCAAAAGAAAATAACTATGTATGAAGTATAAGTGTTCTTCTGACATAATGCTGATAGAAAGAAATCTTTGCAATTCCTCAGATTTATGCTTTCAGAAGAGAGAGAAAACTGAAAAAGGAGGAAATCCTCTGCCAACACAGGCAGTGACAACCACATCTCGTTTCAAATTAAAGCTCTCTTTTAATCTCAGCTGAAAACCAGCATCAGCGCAACGCTCAAAGACAACTTTAAACATGCAATTCTGGACTGCAGCTAGTTAAGGGAAATCTCATCCCAATTACTTGTGGCACTTTGAATAAGCTGCTATGTTTTTGTTTTATATATATATATATTACACATATACATACATTAATCTGCTGTCCTGTGTGTGTGATGGCCATTGCCTTGTTTAAAGAGAGCACACAAAGGCAGCATCTCCAAAAGAATTAGAAAAATGTTAAAGAAATAGCCAAATACTTCACATTAAACATTTAAAGCATTGACTACGCTAATACCTAAACTCGGCTGCTTAACAGGCCTAATATGAACTAATAGTAACAGAAACCTAACCAGATGGTAGCTGTTTTCTCCCTAACCAGTAATGACTCTGGGCACTTAATACCTTAAACCCCTGCTCCAGTGCAGGAATGGAGGCTTGAAATGACCCTTGCTTTCCTAGCACTTTGCTCAGCCAGGTTTTAGATTTCTTCTTTCTTTGTTTGACCGTAGTAAAACAAACCTTTAGTGGATTTTAGTGATCCATAAATCTCTGACAGCAGTGGGAAACAGGAGAACATTTAGAGCAGCTTTACAGCAAAATGTGGCAAGGCCTGACTGGTATACTGTACAGCCATCAGCAGAGGGAAGACCTCAGTCACTGAATAAAATCTGTAGAAATGTAAATTGTAGGAACACCAGAGCTTGCTAAGCAAACACACAATCCCTCAAAAACAGCATTATCCACTGAAAAAACTGACTATGCTGAAAAACGCTAAAAGGAATTACTATCACCACTTAAGAAAAACGTAACTGAAGTATCTCATTACAGAGTTTCTTGCTGCAGGGGAGTTCGTTGTTGTTTTCTTGGGTTTTTTAGTGTGAACTGTCCTAAAATGTTTCCTTGAAGTTGGATTAAAGAAATTATCAAACTGCATTTCCCTACCAGCATGTTGATTTATGTAAATTGAAGTACGGGGCCACATTTTCTAACACAAACTAGATGGCCCAAAAGATTACATTTCCTATAATGCAATGCAGATTCTCCTCTGAGAGATCTGTACGATATATTATGGAAGCTGCATAATTCCAAATAATCCCTGGAGATGCAGTTCAGAAAAGCAGGCCAACCCAGGAGGGAGAATGGAAAACAAATCATGTCTTAACAGCAATCCCCATCTTGAATATAGCTTAAGTACTAAACAGGCTACTAAACAGGCTCAGAATCAAATACTGCAGGGCCAATCAATAATAGGAATTGAGCACTTCCAACATGGAAAGTGTTAAGATATCTCATTCTGATTAAAGAAAAGTCAAACGGGGCTTTCTGGCATTCCTACTATGTTAAAATGTCTCTTAATTCTAACAAACCCAATGTTCAAATACAGGCATTCCCACTGTGATGGAAACCTTAAATTTTTGCTCAGCACTAATCCCGGTTAATTTTCTTCTTTAATTTCAAAGGCAACCCTGAAGTCACATGTAAGCAGAGCCACTTATCCTTTTTCTCAGTTTTGTTTTGTTTTCCATTAAAAAAAAAAAGTCTCAGTTCTCAGCAACCTGGTTGCCTACAGTGAAGTTTGGAAAGCCACTGCTCACTATCAAATGAGTATGGATGCATAGGCAGGCACTGAGCATGGAAAGAGTTCAAGAGGTCATCTACAGAAGAGCAAGCCACATTAACAAGTTTTATCAACGCTGATCCATACTAACGAGTACCAACACTCACATGAAAAGCAGTGAGCTTCTGCTAGCCTCCATTGTTCATGATGACCCTCCTAAACACCAGGTTAACCACCTCTAGCATTACTTAAAGGTGATAGGCTTGACACCACACTGATTATATAAATACAAAAATCACAACTTTCCTAGTTCAGGGAAAACCTCCAACAACTTTAAGTGGTGTGGTATTCAACCCTGTGTTTTTAAAGCTTTCTATCCTTGGGAAGTTGTGTCTCACTTTGAACTGTTATCCAGTGTGGTTTGGAGGTGATGTGACATTATGAACTTGACATGCGGCAGGTATCAAAAGGGGATGTGAACAGGATGAAAGATGACTATTGACATCATAGCCCATTCCACAATCACCACTGCAGGGTACTCCAGGCCCAATCAGTTTTGCATGGTTATGCTACCCATATAATTTAGGAGGTATATTCATAAGTTGGACAGGATTTCCCATACACATCGTTTTATGTATCTGGCAAAACTATACTAATGAATCATACCTTGTATCCTTTACTCATTCTCTTTCCAAGAATTCCCTTACTATAGAAACTAACAGAACAGAAAGCCAATACAGTCACCACATCATCATCACCACAGCCACCAACCCAGCTTTCTTTCCCCATCTGTTAGCTGTACAAGCTTCAGCCATCCTTATTTCTCCCATCCCACGCTAGTGCAACCACGCTGAGTCAGCCACTATTGTCTGTGTCAAACAGTCCTGTGCAGCACGAACCTGCGTGGGAAAGTTCAGCTTAATCCTAGCTGTTAATCAGTTTATGCCCTGAAGTATTTATTGTGCTAAGGCTTGCACTTTTACACAGGTTTGCATCATCGGGAGGACAGTGCCACTAATAGCTTGTCACACACTCGGCAGCTCAAGGAAAAAATTTCTTCTGGCTGAAGGAAGTTTCTCTTTTGGGATTTTAATGGCTGTGTGGCAGGTTCCTCATCACGCTTCTGCTGACAAGCCGTGCTCAGAAAGCATCACAAGATAGAGTGCTGTCTCCCTACTTCTCCATTTACTCACATTTATAATGTAGCCATGCTGCGCTGATCACGTTTACCTTTTGCAAAAAGCCATCCAGCCCAAAATGGTACCACACCAGCCATGAGAGGACTGAAGAGCTACTAACTGAAACTGGAGACCGCCAATCAGTGAGAGCCAACAGCAGCTCCTGCTCTTTATTCACCTTTTTGAAAAGCCTGGAGAAAAGGGATGAATCATGTTGATGGAAACAGCAGCTGCTCACCTCCAGGTTACTGGGTCAGGCTCAATCCCCAGTCTAAAGCCAGAAAGGCTCTGTTCTCCCCCTGAAGGTTATTTACTGATTTTTAACGAGCTTGCTAGAAATAAGTCACACTGTCTGGAGTATTTACCCACTGCCAACTAAGTGCCCATCCTAAAGCAGCACTAATATGAGGATAAAGCACATGGCACCATCACATCTTCATGGTCCAGGCATATCAGAGCTACTTCACCAAAAGATCAAGAAAAATCTCAGCCTCCTTATGAAGGAGGTGGCATTGCTGTAGGAAATTGCTAATAAATTGCTTTTTTCTTTTTTCTTTTTACAAGTCTGACTCACAGCAGTTCTTGTTTGGCTACTTTTTCAAGGAAATATTGCAACTTTACAACACTTTCTTTCTTTTTTTTCCAAGTAGAAGCTTTACTCTCATATATTTGCAACCCTCACTTCCCCCAAAATGTGGTAGCTGGACTTTTCTGAAAACAGGTGGAGAAATGCATCTCCTGAAAACAGCCCAGTCCTTATGGCTCAGCAGGCAGTAGTTAAACACACAACCACAAAGGGAGTGATAACTACCTTTGATGCTGTTGCAGCAATACTAATTACTGACAAGCACCTGAGGCAACACAAAAAGACTCCAGAGATCTCCTCTATCTGAAGAACACTGGAAGGCCAGAGCTTTGGGTACAAATACAAACATGCAACCAAGCACACAAAACCCTGCCAAGCTTTACTCCACCTGTTTCTGAGTGTGACATTTGCAGAGCCCAACAAAAGCAGCTTGTAGTGCTCCCACTGCATGGCCAGAGCCAGGCAGGGCCCTCAGCCCATCCCACCGCACCCAGCAGGCTGGGGACACCAGAAGGGCCATTGGTTGCTTCTAATGATGTGAGGTGATGAGAGGCCTGCGTTTGTCTCAGGGAGTCCAGCTGGGAGCCATAGGAGAGGGTCTTTGAACAAAGCACCACATCGGGCCATTTTTAAAAGGAAGAACTTAACTTTCACTTTTTTTGCTCTCCCAAATACTTAATAATGAGAAGTCTGTAATAGTCAATTGCTGGCCATGCAGATTTTTTGCATTCCTGTTTCTGTTCAGGTTAATCCATTTTTCAGCCAGTCAACCAACCCCCCCGTGGAAACCTCAGAATCTTTCCAGAGCCCTTTCTCTCCAACATTCCCCTCCACTCACCAGGATTACACGCAATATTTATGATCATAATTACTTTGTCCCTTAAGAGAGTAGCCGTCTGTGAAAACTCTAGAACATGGATTCTACATTTCACATTAATAAGTCTCATAAATAAACCTGACTTAATTTACGGTAACTGCTTTCTTACAAATACAAAACTTCCAGTCCAGTTTCTTACTGGCTTTTTAAAACGTCGTTCTTTGTTGCTGTTGTTTGTACAAGGGCATGTGTTTATAGCTACAACTGCTTTGTACTGTAAAAAGGAAAAAAGGCAGAGAAAAGGTTTGATCCCCTCTTCCAATTCAGCAGTAATAACAGTTGAAAGAAATGTAAGGTAACAGCAGTGAATTTATACTTGCTGGGAAAACTACTGCTGCCATTATGTTTTGAAAGACGCATTAAGAAGTGTTAGGGGCTTCACTCTCCCTCACGCCGTCACGCGGTACACAAGAATTATTTCTAATATTGTCTACCTGGTATAAAACTAGCTGCTATGACATTAACAATATTTTCTGGTTAGAGAATTGGCCTGGGGACTTTGAAAATTAAAACTAGGATTCAATATTTGACTGTTATGGATTTCCTGTGCTTTGTTGGATATAGAATTTCATCTATCACTCTAATTAGTTATCGTCTATCTAATTCCTCCTTCATCCTTACAGAGCAGCCATATAGCTGATATATATGAATTCTAAGCAAAAGCTCTATTGGATTACAGTCCCTCCCCCTTGCATGAAAAGACCTTGTCTACAGAAACAAAACACAGTAAAACGTACTCACTTCTTCACATTTTTGCTGATCACTGAGGTCTAACCCAGGCTAAAGAGCATGGGCATTGCCTCTTGGCCTTCCTGGAAACCCACTGGTTGTACCGGTGCAGTCTGGCAAGCTGCTTGGCACAGGAGCATTTCTACACTAGTCACAGATCTCAGCTACTTCAAAATTCTGTCTTCACTGCTTCTACTCTAAAGGGGCTGGGATAAATGTTAAGCAACTAGGGTCAACTCAAAAAGCAATCACTGCTCCATGTTGGTTACTGTTGAGGAGATGCTTATAAAAAACCTTTTTTTTACAAAACATCCATACTTCTAGCTGTATGTTGGCTGTGACCACAACACACATCCCCTTGTGCTTTAATCTCGAAGGAGGCATCTGCAGAAAGTTTTCTAGAGGGTAATCAGTATATTGTGTGATCCAAACAGTAAATTCGTGCTACACCCTGCACAGTATTCTATTGATTACTATTTAAAACAGATTTATCATAAAATCACCGATGTTGGAAAAGACCTCTAAGTTCATCCAGTCCAACCGTCCACCTATCACCAACATTTCTCACAAAACCACATCCCTCAGCACAACATCTAAACGCTTCTTGAACACCTCCAGGGTCAGTGACTCCACCACCTCCCTGGGCAGCCCGTTACAGTGCCTGACCACTCTCTCAGAGAAGTATTTCCTAACATCCAACCTGAATCTCCCCTGGCACAACTTAAGGCCATTCCCTCTTGTCCCTTTGTCCTATCTGAATCCTCTTCATTTCATCACTTGCCAAGAATCTCTGACAGAAACCATTCTGTTAATGTATTATTACACTTCAGTCTTTCACATTTCCTCCTATTTGAAATAACACTACAGCACAGCACTTTATCTCATTTGTACTAGTTTGTTTAAGCCTGTGTGGATTTCCTTTTTTTTTCTTTATTTTTAAGAGGGCATTTCTGCTGTCCAGTCACAGCTCTGGATGACCACATGGCATTACTTCTTATTTTAACAGCATCTGAACATGGAAAGGAAGTGGTTTCAATGGATTAACATTATTCAAGACTCTTATTCACATTCTCCATTAAGTTATTGCTTCCACGCAACAACAATTTCAAGTAGGTTTGGAAATACATACCCAGATTCTCTCCTAGTTACAGATGACACTGCTAACAGAAAGCAATGTAACAGCAACTTGGCTAGTTATAAGGAAGTCAATGACATGTAGAGGGATCCGCAGATGACATAGAGCTGCACAGCACTATCTGTGTAACAACACAAACTCCCATCATGTTTGTAATAACTTATAACACAAGCACTTGCAGCTCATCAACATTATTAATATCCACCACGCTTATCTCAAGCTTTGTTCTGCTTAGCATTTTCCTTATGGTTCCAATTCCCGGAGCCAGAGATAACAGCAGAGTCTCAGCTAACAATAAAATCAGTTGCAATCATGGTTTCAAAGAATGACTGAAAAACACAAATTTGAAGACTTAAGAATGAAGATGGGGGAAAAACAGTGCTCAGATTTGTGTTTAAAATATCATACTTTTCCAGGTAGAGACCAGAATGTTTGACTCCCCACCCAAGACCTGTCTTTGTTAATCCTCACAAATTAAAGAAACTATACAGTAAGCTTTTGAGCAGCCTTACTGAAACGCGAATTACATAAAATAGAGAAGTATAGAGGGACCTAAGGTTGCATTTCATAGAATCATAGAATCACAAGGTTGGAAAGGACCTGCAAGATCATCTAGTCCAACCGTACTCCCATTACCGTTGCTACCACAAGTTACTAAACCATGTCTCGTAGCTCCTCATCCAGACGCCTCTTGAACACTGCCAGGGACGGCGACTCCACCACCTCCCTGGGCAGGCCATTCCAGTGCCTGGTCACTCTCTGAGAGGAAAAGTTTTTCCTTATGTCTAAGCTAAACCTACTCTGGTACAACTTGCGGCCATTTCCTCGGCCATTCCCTACCCCTAACCTTTGCCTTATCTCCAGGTCTCATGCATTACAAGTTGTAAGCTGTAGATTGGAACTTGAGAAAAACGTTATTGAAGTCCATATGAATAGAATCATTAATATTTTTTCCTCCATAGGAAATAAGAGTTTTTTTTAAAAAAACCACACACAGCCTGTCTCCTGAACTTGAAATAAACTGAGCCGTGCCAATCTAGTTGGATAAAAATGACAACTGACCCACTGGATTTTATCACCTCAGACAAAGAAAAATCAGGAAAATAAAGCAACAGGACATTTAAAAAAAAATAAGTATTTCCTCCAGCAAGATCTTAGTGACTACTACCAATGCAGACAGTGATTCCAAAACTTAAATAACCAAGTTTTAATATAATAGCTTCCATATACACCATGTAAGTCTCGCCAAACATTTAAGGAAACAAAGATGAGAGCGTACTGACATGCAACTATTAGTTTTTTTCAGTGCTTCTTTCCCTGGGCCCATCTGCACTGTCTACAGAGACGCTGAAGTAGCAAATGGAACAGCTAGTTATGCACTTACATACCTCACCAGAGGCAGTAAACACAGGAGCGTCATGAGAAAACATGAAACAAGCTGAGAGATGCAGAAATTAGGTACTGAATACAGTCTCATTCTGTAAACACAATACCATAACTGAAAACACTTTCCTATGTTAAATTTAATGGAGGTAAACAGTCTCCCACTGACTTCTCTTCTTACAGAATAGCTTTTTTTTTTTTGCCAGTGCTTTGCTGAGAACAAGTCTGAGTGCCTCAGTGGAGGGCCAAGTACCCTAAAGACCTAATCCTGATCTCAGAACAAAACATATCTCACATGCCAGCTCTCTGAAGGTAGTGGGTAAAAATTGCTACTCCTGTAAATTAAATAGCAATGCTCCCATTCTGCTTAGGTAGATCGAATGTCATTCAGCTGAAGCAAAAAAAGGAAAGGCAAACAGAGGCACATTTGAAATATTCAAAGATTTAGTGAATGAGACAGCAAACTAGAAATAAGCTTCTACAGTTTCTCCCTAATTAGTCAAAGCAAGAGCACGAATGATAAATCAGTCATGACTGTGAGGTCAAAATTAAAAGAGTAAGGTGAATACTAGGTTAGTTTTTCCTTAAAATCATTTAGTATTCATTTCTAGTGAACTGAATGATAAACATTTCTGAATAAATTACCTTTTTCTACGTCTTGATTCATACTTCAGTACGTTTTTGAACATGTGCTTAAGCTCTGTTGACAGGGCAACTTATTTAATCACGTGCTAAAGTACTTTTCTAAATTGAGATCTAAATCAGCGGCTTTATAAAAGCTTTGTTCAAATCAATGAGAATCTTTTTATAGACCTTACTAAGAGCTCGATCAGTCACTAAATGAAAGAATGAACCAAGAGGTGGAAAAATCCAAGTTGCTTCTCCTGGAAGAATTAGCTCTGAAACCTATGTAGGTAGTAATAACTTTCTTTCAGACTCTAATATTAAATGACAGCACTAATAATACGCAATATCAAGTTATTAAGCATCTAGTCCCGAGCCATCCAATTAGTCTGCTGCAATGTAATTAAAACAAAAACAACACTAACTCAAAAGTGAAATTCGCTGCAGTTGAGATGAGAAAACCCAAATAAAAGTTCATTAGAACTAGATGAAATTCATATCCAGATTGGTCTAAACTCTGGGTAATTAGCTTGAAACAGCTTGGCATTATCCAAGGAGGATATGGATAATTGGGTTCAACATCCCTGAAGATCTGCTATGCTTCTTGTGACAATAAACCATTTGCGCTTTGTAGCTGCTTCCAGCTTTCTCAATCAGCCTCATCTTACAAGGGCTATTGACCTGATAATTTACTTGTCAAAACTTGTTAGTCAAGGCAGGACAAAAGCAACAAGGCATGTGGGTAATCCAGAAGATTAATTTGTTGTAATGACTTTCTGGGATCCTAACCATTGTAGTGGAGATCAAACACAGCTCTGAAACAGTTCAGTCTATGCTAGAGATGACATGGTAGAAGGAAAGAAGCAGGCCAATAACAACTTTACTATTTTATCCAAAGTGGTTAGAGAAAGATAAAGCCAGGCAAGAAGTACACATCCAACAAAGTACCTCATCACTTCAAACCCAGCTGCAATGCTGTCCTCTACTTAAAACATACATGCTTTAAATTCTGTGTCAGATAAAGGCTTCTCTTAACTCACTGTCTTCCACCTTTAACCACCACTATAGTTGAGAAAGGTTATAGCTGAAGAAGGAACCGATCCCCAAACTCTGACTATGGGGATTATTTTAGCCTTGAGATGCTACTGCATCACGAAATACGACATTGCAAAACTGGCACATCCTCCTCTCATTTATCTCAGCTTCTCTCACTTGAAAGACCAGATTGCAGTTTTTCCAAAAAGACAGGCATCTTTTCTTCTAAGGTTTAAGAAGGAACACCACGTTCCAATCGTACTTCACATTATTGTGTAGCTGATCCAAAGAAATAACTACAGTGACCCAACAACTTTCCACTATGCCCAAAATGATCCTTGGGCAGCTCCACCACCTCTTGTGGTTTCTCCTGATTGACAGTTGACCGAGGTTGAGTGAAGTTCACATTATTTCTTAAAACTGTCTGTTTTAAATACAAAAGGAATAAAATCCTATTTGGCTTATCGTTCCTGATCTTATGCATACACAAATCAAGAAGCAAATGCCTAAAACCGTGTAGCTAGATTAAAATGCAGGATAAATATAGCAGTCTGATTCTTCAGGAACATCGGAATGTCTCTGGAAGGTGTGGCATTTGACTGACACCTATTCCTCTGGAGAAAATAAAGTGCATTCATACAAAAATAAAAAGTAATATCTTTAAGTATTAATGTGAATGGAACAATTGGGTCTTTAGAAAAAGATAGTGAATATGGTTAAGCACAAGAAAATTACATGAGGACAATGCTGTCATTTTGCTACACTAGTCTTGCAGAAATAAAAAGGGTAAAAACAGAACTTCTAAGTATTCAGCATGTCAGATTCCAGTGCCAGAAGCAATCCAGCCCCAAAAGTATGGCAATACAACTTCTACCTAGCTATTTGCTATAGCAGAAATACAACTTCAAAAACTTGTGAGTTGGAGGGCACACTTGGTTTTATCAGCTATGCCATCTCCTCCAGCAATACCCTTGGCACCTGGGAAGGGAAATGATGTAGTTTCAGTTTGCTGGGTTGCTGGACAGTTGGTTTTTAACCTCCAGAATTCTGCCCCACTCCATGTAACAAGTCTCCCAAGCAGCCTCGCTTCCATCAGCTTGCTCTGTATGTGAAAGTCTGACATTGGCAGAGAAGAGGCACCGGGGGAAATAAAAACAGCAAACCAAATATGCAAGGTCTTTCACATCTTACTGATGAGCAGACATCATCAGCTATAGCAATAAAAGTAGTTCCTTTCCTGCATGCACCTGAGAGAAAAAAGCAAAACTTAGTTCTCAACACAAATCTCAGGAAAAGAATTGTCTTGGGGAAAGGTAAGGGCAGTAGGGAAATTCTAAAAACACAAAAAAGTTTATTTCCAATAAAAATTAATAACAATAGTGCAAAAAAAAAAAAAAAAAGTTTTTGTTATTGATATTAAAGATTGCTTATTTTTTCTATTCACACCATTCATCGTTCCCCTCCCATCAGCCAGCATGAAATCTGGCCACTAGAAGTTGTTTGGTATTGATAAGGTTCATTGTCTGTAGACAGACACAAACGTATTAATCAGGCATTCCCTGTTCCTGTGGGTGGCTGAGGAACTGAGGACATGAGACTCCTAGAAGGCCTCCCACCATCTTGCCTACGGCGCTTCATAGGTAATACACAGAAACACAAACTCAAAGGCAGAATACCTTTGTGAAATTCCTCAAGAAGGTGTACACAGGAGTATAGATCAGATGACCCACTGTTCATTTCTTAGCTTAATAGAAACGAAGACATTACTTCAGAGGAACTAAAGGAGCATGGTATCCATTAAAAAAAAAAGCTAAGACATCAAAGGTTAAGTGATTTGCCCACTGTGATAGGGAAGGTTCTTCTAGAGTGAAGAAGAAAACTTTCTGATTCTGCTGACTTTATCTTGCCCCTATAAACTGTGAGAGCTTTCTCCCCCTCTTTTAACCACGCCTGTGATTTTGTAGAAGGATGGGAAAAGAATATATTGACTGTAAAGATCACTCAAGCCCTTGTCTTGACTTTTTCATCTAATTAAATGACGATGGAAGAAAAAAAGAACATTCTGTAGCAATGAGTTAGTGAAGATACTGCGAACATTATGACATTTCCCCACTGCCTCATAGCCGTTTTGTTACTACTTGTTTGTAACAGGGATACTTAAAATCTGACTAGACAAGCAAATGAATGACCGGATGTTGAATTACCTGATGTAGCAAAACCTGCTTTCAGTTAGCCTAGATAACCACCAGAGATCATTCCCAACAGAAATTATTCTATCATTTTCCAGCTATCTCTTATCACTTTTTGGCAGTCTGAGGCAGCTGGGAGCTCTTCTTCCTCAATCATCTTCAGACTGACAATGCAATTAACTCAGTAGTGAATGCAGCTGCCACTGCATGGGTGAAGGCCCTAAGGTTGCCTCCATTCTTTAAATGGGATTCTGCTGTAAGCATTCAATGACCCACATTCATTTAGACCAAGAACTGGAAAGACTATGAAATCCTGTGGTACTGGACATAAAAACATTCTTAAAAATTGGATGGACAAATTCAAACATCAAAAATTCAAAGATCTCATAAGCAGAATGAAGTCCAACATTTGATAAAGTTCTCTACACAGTGCATGAATTATGACTCTAAGCTTCAACCTTCTTGCATACACTTTATCTGACAAAGCAAAAACTGTAGGAATCTGAATCTTGTATGTGTACAAAAAAACCCCTCAGGCTGAATACTGAAAATGTGAACGCAGAGACCATAAAACATAAGTGGCAAATTCCGCTAGCTCTTTCCACATTCATCCTGAACAACATTAACTACAGAATGTGAAAGGGAGAGTTTATGTGAAACAAAGCAGTACCGTATCTTCTTTTTTTATTAAAAAGTGTTTATGCTTTTGGTAGAGTTAAGCCTCCTAGATGCTTCCCGGTGCATGAAAATTCATCATAGCTTAGCATAAACGTAAGTGCTAGTGTGATATTTTTAACGTAGCAGCAACCACCTCTTGGGAGTTTTTGAAGACCAAGGAGTATTCTCAGATCTAGACAGCACTAAAATGCATGTAATGAGCTGGGAGTTATTTTAAGTTGCAAGATCTATAGAAGGTAGGTCACTGCGTTCCTGAGTAGAAAATGATCTGCAATTATTTTTGCTTCTTCGTGGAAAGGCAAGACCCAGTGCCCCCAAGTCAAAGTCAGAAACAAAGCCTCAACTCAGAACTAATTCTCCTAAGTAGGCAGTGAGGTACACATCTTGGATTTATTTATTCTTCTGACTACTGCTGTCATTTTGAACTTTCCTGTTGAACTGACTGTGCAAGCTTTTTTAATTCACCCCAAGTGACTTCTCAGCCACTGCAGAGTTGCTCAGTACACTTTAACTTCTACTCATTCAGGTTTGTGTTACAGTGATGGCACAGCAAAGCCGGCTTCCACAGATGGAGATTTTTCCCTTAATAATTTGTCCTTTCTAAAGCTCATCCATCTACCAACGAACATTTCCTTTCCTCCCTCTCTAGTTTTACCCTCCATTTGTCATAATTCTCCTCTACTATATTCTGCCAGATTCTTAAACCACGCGGCTCATAATTATCACCAAGATTTTTTTCTTACCCTCCATGCTGCTCCTATGATTTCACGTATGCTATCTGAATCCCCAATGCAATCAAAGGGTTCAGAATCAGATTTGATAAATAAATGTGAGATATCTGAAAGGCAGTTAGAGGAGAAGTTACCTTTTCTGTTACAGCACACAATTCAGCAAAACCAGCCAGACCTCCCACCTGTGTTTCTATTGCCATATCAACACCGCAGGTATGCAGTCTGATACATCCTATTTACCACTTCTCAAATTTCTTGTTTCTTTCTAATAGAATCAGAAATTATTTTTTATCTGATGTATTGACTTGAGTTCTTCCATGACAAGTTTTGTTCTCATTCTTTTTCAGCTTTCCAGCTTTGTCACTATTCAGGGGAGCCCACAGCTCCTGTCTGCCTTATCTCTTCTGCTCGATAAGTACTAGAGCTACCAAATTGCAGTCTTCCAGATACATTTATTAAGAAAATAGGAAAACTGTATGGAAGACAACAGATGTAAAGTCACACCAATCATCCATATATTAGCACTTGCCTACCTTTCTTTCAATAATCTCTAATGTGACTGACTGAGAACAATGTAGGAAGTTGTCTTGCCTGAAGTGCTCAGCCAAATGTTCCATTATAATGCTGATATATTATAACATTTACCTCTTTGCTTTTTTTTTTTGTTCTTGTTGTTTTTTCCAATGCCATCCAAAATGCAATACAGAATTAAAAGACCAAATAGGAAGATGGGATTTTTACATCATTACCTCACTGAAATAAGCTGAGCAATGGCAGTTTAACCAAGCCAGGAATATGGCCCTATTTATTTTTGTTAAAGATACACTATTTCTTACAGTACATTAGTAGTCTAACCAACTGACAATTACACATTTTGCTTCAGCTGAAATTGCTGGTCACAAGCACCATTAAATACTTCAGCACCAGTGTACTACGGCAAGGCAAAGGGTTCTGTTAACTCTATCCTTGGTCTTGATGGTCTCACGGAAGTTTCAAGATGCACTAAAAATTCCAGAAAACTTTAGATAGTGAATCATACCAACTGCAGTTGATCATGGCCACTGGAGATTGCTGTGTACCAGCTAGCAGTTCCCAGAAGAAACTCAGCTCTGTGGTGTGGAAATGAAACGCACAGGGAAAACAAAATTATAAGATTTAATTAAAAGAAAATAGGCAGTTGATGGCATGAGGCAGAAGCAGGGGATGCTGTCAGATGAACCGAGGGAATGAATCCTGGTTCACTATTGCATATTTTTAGCTGAGTGCTTTTTAATAATGTCTCACATCCAAAGACGGCGACAGCGTTGGCTTACCTCAAATAAGCTGGGGGAAAACACCAAGAGGGAAACACATGCCTTGGCCCCTTTACAGACCGAATCAATGACCAGCCTCAGCAGCTCCCTGCTACTGGAATGAGATGAGCAGTGGCTCCAGTGATGCTGTTCTACTTCATATATAACCTCCTCATTCGCAATAGGAGCACATTGTTGTTTTATACTCAGCTTGACATCCCCCATTACATGCAGTACCCTTGCAGTGGGATCGCTGCTCAATCTCTTAGTCCCCAGCCTGCACAGCTACTCTGCAAGAGCAGAATTTGGTACTTCTTGTTAAGGGCTCTCCCTTGGACCATCTTCAGGTTCACAGGAAGCCTCTGAGAAGAATCTCATCCTTTGGCACACATCCACAGAAGCATACAGTTCTTATCTCAGGCTTCGCAACGAGAACTGGTCACAGCTATTGCTTTTTCTCTTCCTTCTAAAATTGGTTCCACACTCGAAAGAAAATAGCAGAGCACCAGCAACATAACTGCCTTCCCAAATACGAGGTGTTAAGTGCCTCAAGCATCCTTCTCAGAAGCAAATGTTTGAAGGGAGAGTTATTCTCCCTAGGGACAGCGATATTGCCACTGTGTAAATGGCAGAAAAACATTCCCATACATCTAGCCAAAGATTCGGCATCAAATTCAAATGACACGCACTATAAAGCAGGAAAAGCCACACACAGCAGCTGGTATCTAAAATGTGGTTTGGGATGCCTCTGAAGCATTAAAGAACCTCTCCTAAACGACACTACATTTCTACTTTTCCTTTTCCAGAAAGCAGAGACTTAGCCTATTAGATTCAGTATCGCTGTAGCTTTCCACAAGTACAGGATGTCTTGCACTTAGCAAAATCGAGTAACACCTCCTTCTGAAACCACTCAAACCCTGTTCTGTGCCATTCTAACATAACCTTATGCTTCTGAGACTGAAATAACATTACCGTCTAACCCTTGCCATTTTTGGATACCCAGGCATATCCCAAGAACTTTTACTGCCTTAGTGACTACGTAAATGAAAAAGTACTCCCTTGGGATTTTCTCCTCAAGTAAAACAACACCAGAAGAAAATGCCAATTCCTCTGGTTCAGGGCCCTGCTAGTTCTTCAAGGTCTGCAAAGATACAGACAGTTTGCCTGAGATACCGAATCTGGCACTTGAAGCCCTGCAGACATGCAACAGTTAACCATTTAGAAGCACTAACTCATGATAAAAGCAGCGGACCTCAGCAGAATCACTTAGACCAGAATGATCTCAAGGTCCTGAAGGAATAGAGATGGTGTAAGTACAGTTCTTAAGATCATCTTTAATAGACATTTTATTTGATATTGTAGCTATGAAACGGAAGAGTTTTTAGCTCTTTATTCCCAATGAATAGCTGCTTAGACTTAGAATAGAGATTCTTACGGCTAATGCAACCCAGTCTGTGAATGCAACATGACTCCATTGCCTAACATTATTTCTTGTGAGCTTAGAGCTAACGCAAGGTAGACTTGATAGTGCATTTTCTTTCTTAATAAAAAAGGTCTGTAAAACACAAGAAATCATTTTTCAGATCCATCCATGTTTCTCTCCTAGTTCTCTTCTCCACATTAGATGTCAGTAGATGCTCCCACCTTGGGTTCCTTCCCCTTTCTCAAATTCCTGGCAGATGGAGGGTTACTCCATTTTCAGCTGCAGTCACCAGGCTCACACAGTTAGCATACCAACTGCTGAGCAGTATCTACATTGTGAAATGAACTATTGGTTCAGGTCACATTTCTAGCTGACAAGTCTCTACATCAAAAAAATGAAAGTGATTTGCCTTTGTGAACCTGAGAACATATTCAGCAAAAGCACTAAAGACCAGAGGCTCGCAGGCAATAGGCTACCAAACCACTTTTCCTAAACCCCTCTATTTTCTCACCGTCCCTTGAATCATTCCCAAAAAGTGTTGAAGGGAAATGAGACTCCTTGGGGACCTCTGGAAGAGTAACAGTTTTAGGAATGAAGAGCACTGGCTGTAGTCCAGCCACAGGCTTGTAGGTAGTACAGGCAAAGGAAGCTGCTATTGACTGACTCTCTCAAGGTCATCCATCTGCCTGCAGTTTGCTTCCCTCCACCTCAGGCTTGTAAAACCTCTGCAGGTAGCTCCTAAGCAATGCATAACAAAATGCAGGTTGGCACTTTGCTCTTGAAAAAGAGCAGTATGCTCCTGTGCTGCAGAAACAGTGCAGTCCATACCTCGTCAGGCCTCTCCAAGATGCCAAGAAAAAATTATGTAAAAGCAGCTGCTCTGGAAGGAAATCAAGCAATTTATAGCTGATTTATCTCTGTCACACACCACTTATCTGGAAAGCATGTTTTCCCTTTCTTAGAGATTGAACAGGTCAGGAATATTGAAAGGCTATGAAAAAAATAAAATAAAGCTAAAGCCATGAGCCTCCAGATCCAGCCAAAATACCCAATAGCATTTAAAGCAGCAAGAAACTACTGGAGATCCATGACCAGGCAGCGCACACTTCCATGTCACCTACCAGTCTACCTGGGGGCCCTGTTTCAGCTGCTGTGGAGATGGGCCTGTCCCCAGCTCCAGCCCTGTCTAACAATCAGCTGTGTCTAACATCTGGAGTTCCAGTTGATGCTGCTGCCATCCCCCTGCCCCGCTGGCTGTGTCACTGCATGTGGCCCACGGGCCCCCACCTCTGAGGGAGCAGCTGGGCCTCTCTGCATCCTAAAACTCATATCACAGGTAATGCCTCATGAATCCATCTGTTATATGCACAATCTTGCCTAAGCTGGGTACTAAAAGAGAACCAGATAAGACAGACACTCATGAAGTACTAAGAAAGAAAATCCCTAGTATGCCTCGGATGTGGTTTTTGCAGAAGTGCTATGAAGCCTCTGTGTTGTGTCTCGCCTGTAGCACTCCCTCCTCTCCGGTCTGCAGGGAGCTGGGAAGGAGGCAGTCAGCTACAAGGAGCTAAGACAGCCTCCTGCTAGAGGAGAGAAAATCACTCACACCTTGGAGACAATGGAGCCTCATTAGAGAACCCCTGTTGTTCCTAAGACTTTGCTGAACTTTAGAAAATGTTCCTTTTGTGAAGAGCAGAAGCTTAGTGGCTGACAAGAGGTTCCAACTGTGCAGGTCTCTGTTATAATGACTGCACGAGTTGGGACTCATTAGCAAGATGTATAAAAATACAACCATAGAGAGGATAACAGTCTTCCCTCTTTCAAAAAGTGCTCTTCCAGTGCACAGCTACAAGCCGCACATTTTGCATAGCCAAAGAAACTGCATAGCAGCTCTTCAGAGACGCTAATCTATACTGCAGGTCCACCTTGCTTCAAAGGAGGGAAGGTCAATGTAAAGCCTGGACACAGGACCTTAGGATTTCCAAGATCATGCCCTGCCAGGGATGCAGCAAAACCTATAGACATAAGAGAACTCATGCCACAGCCATAATGATTGAAGGGAATCTTAGTGCACTTTCATCCTCTCCCAGAAAATGTGTCCTCTTCGTTTGCTGTAAGCATGTACTTTATGCTCCCTGTAAGAAATTATGAAGGACCTTCAGCTTGTCAGTGCAAGAAGATCCTGCTTTGATTATTCATGTAGACACACAGGGGCCATCCGAGTTGGGACTGATCAACACATTTAACGTACTTCTCTCCATCAGAGTTTATTACCTGATTTTATAAACCCCAGTGCCATCTGTTCTGCTGTTTGTGGAGTAAAGAGCACACTTCAATTGCAGTCACTCCCATGCCTGGCATCATTTACAGGACTTCTTTCCACCCTTGGACCTGCTGCCTCCTGAGTAGAACACTGCTCCTAGTAGACCACACCACCAAAAGGTGACCAAGAAAGAAGGGCTGAATTCAGAGCATGTACAGAATTTATCTCTGGATCGCTTTAGGTATTTCCCTCATCTCCCAGTGGTAACTGACTCTGTGTTCACTAATATTGGCTTGTAAATCTGCAAAATATGCAGAGACTGAAGATATGAGCCTCAAAAGAAAGTCTGAAGTCATCCTGGGAGCTGGTTTCCATGAGATGAGAGCACCCATGGCTCTGGATACAGCTTCCATCAAACTGGGTATCTGACAGCCTGAAGGAATCACACTCAAACACTGGAGTTCACACAACAAAAGAGGAAGGGGCTTTAAAAACAAACACACACACTCCTGCACACAGATAGCAGAGAACAGAAAGAAACAACTCAATCCCTTTCAAGCAGAAAATACAATTCACCACCCATCATTTTCTTACTTGGGTATATTTACTGAGCATTACAATAACACCACTGCATTGCTTATTATGCTATTCTTAATTGTCTTGCTGTTTCTCTGCACACCCTCCCATCTGTTTGTCATTTTTGTCAGTTGTCTGACTGCAGTCTCTTTGGAGTCAGGGACTACCTCTCTACTAATGGTGTAGAAAGCCTGGCCTGAGATGGTCTTCATCTGTGACTGAGATTTGCAGAATGCCTCAAAACCCTCACAGGTTAATTAGCATCAAACTTACCTCAAGTTTTTTTGTTTTGCTGTTAAATCAACTTTCACCTCATAACAGAAAGCACTCAATTAAAAAGGACTCTCAATGTATATACCATTAAAAATATAACAGCTATACCAGTGTCAGAATCAAAACTTGAACATCATTTCTCTTTTCTTCGATTAACTCTTCCTCCCTTCTTGCTTTTGAATACCTATTGAATCATAAGAGTGAAACTCTTCCCCCTTATGTCTTCATTAGAAAAGCCTAATGCAAGCCACAAGGTTCCTTTAGAACTACAACCCTTTCTCTGCTGTACTCTGCACGAGGGGCTCTGCTTACTGTGAATATCACCATACAATGGATGCAATGGAAATACTCTTAAACAGAATAAGAACCATAGAAAAATATATTAAAAAATTAAAACACAAAACCTCAAAATCTTCTCTGTTTTAAGAAGATCCTAAGTATACTCCGGGAAGGTCTGTTATTTCTGTAACACTTTATATTGGAGTCACTCGTCTGACAAAGCCCATAGCAGGGGAAGTGCACACAACTGTCATTAAATGCAGGTTAATTTCCCAATTAACTCATTTGCAATGCTATCATCACAACTGAAAGCTTCTTTCCATCACAAAACAGCTTTTGAGTGTACGCAACAAAATAACAAGAGTTTAATTTCTCTGAAGATCCGACACTTCCTAACAACCAAAGGATGTGGTGTGAGCAGGGACGCCAGGCTGTTAACCAACGTGGCACAACGAGCATCCAAATCAGAGGCTGGTTTCTACTTTGGTCTTTCCCTTCTCGTAAGTTTGTTCTCTGGATCCAGCTTAAATCAGCCAGGACCTTTTCTTGAGGAAGCACTTAAAACTACAGAGGAACAAGTGTCATCCTAATGCTGAGATCTGGAAACTCCTTACAGAAAAAAACCTCCCAATCCCCGCACCAGGGCACAGTCAGAGCCCCAAAGGGACTAGCTATCTATTAAATGATGAGCGTGCATCTCAGCTTGATGGAACACGTGTTTCTTTAATCCTCTGAAGGAGATTTTTGTTCACATCTACATAAATACATGAGTGTCAAGAGAATAGTGTCTAACTATACAAGGAACACAGCAAAAGCATATAGGAGCTTTCACTACCAGCTTGTATCTTAGCACAGCAGAGCACTAAGCCACAGCCTCAACAAATCTTTCAAGTTTCTTTCTTAAATAAAACAACTCCCTTTCCTCACACCTTCTGAAAAAGAAAACTACAGGAAAAAAAATGTAAATGAAAACTCATTTAATCTATATTGAGACTGTTTATGAGAACAAAAACCCGATCCCAACCAACTGTAGCAAATACTTCTTAAGAGGGGGCTCAGATGGTGCAAGAGGCAAGGATCTTCCTGCAGATCTCCAAAGGCTGATGAACGAGCTGCCAACCAGCTTCAAAGTCTGGGGAAAATGCGGTGGGTAAAAATAAAACCAACAGCTCCTCTCCATACCCACTTTGCAGCATCTTGCCCTAATTTGCACTTGCAGTGTTGAGTTAGCTCGATCCATGGTAGGATTCACAGCCCTGCCTATCCCCCAGCCCTATGCTACATTTTCAGTGACAGCTTGCTAAATCAGTAGAAAGAGGCACAAAACTTCTGTTACCAGAGATGCATTAAATGAGTGCTTATTATTTGTTTCCGGCACTTTTGGATCCCAGGTCACTGCCAACAGGATAGAGCTGCCTCCCTGTTTACTGATGGAGCAGAAGGGTCACACCAAGCTGTAGACCCAGCTGATGTTACAGCTGTTCTGTGGCTGCACTAGGACCTGAAACAAAATCCTTAAATCGAGGGAGTCTCAAATTCCTGGGGCTTGAAATCTGGGCTGAAATTGAGATTTTACATTTCAGCTCCATCTCTAATGAGCAAGGCAGAAGCTAAGCCTCAGCATGCCTGATCAGTGTGTGGTAGGAGTGAAAAAAGAGCACAGTGTAGTCTCCTGCTGTTTACTATAACTGCTGGGCATGGACGCTCATGAGAGTGCATAGGTGCTGATACGCCAGCCTCTATGAGAGGATGAGGAAAACACAGATGGAGCTGTATAACTTTATGCACCACTCTGCCCTAATGAGATACATCTCTTGCCCTTACCTTCTTATATGGGCTGACGCTGAACCCTCTAGGCACTCATCAGCCCACCACCGGAGCAATCAGTTTATACAGAAAGGAGAGCAGAAAGCCAGCATTAATTCACTTAGTCAGTTTACAACTCAGTCATGGGCTTCTTCTCTCTTGACAGTTCAGAAATCTCATTCTGGGACTGGAAAAATCGTGCTACATTTCTCCTGTCTCTAACAGCAGGCTCAGGTAATAAAGACTGAGAATTGCATATTCAGGACTGTGCCAATGAGTTAAAGCAGCAGATGCTCAAGGCAGAAAAAACTGCAGGCCACTCTTCCATAGTTTTACAAGGTCTGCAGGGAGAGGAAGCATAAAGACTTGTATTTGTCAAAATAATCAAATGTCTCGAAAATACACTGGGGAACCATTCTGCAATAAGGATGGAGTTATTTTTACTTAGTCACTTCCCTGACCGAAACCACACTTTAAAATATACATTCTCGGGCTTTAACTACCTTTGAAATACAGCACGTAACTCATCAGAGATAGCAGCAATGAAAAGAAACTGCACCAATATCTAAACGTTGGACTGGACAGAAAGTCAATAAACACAAATATCAACACAGCTCTGCAATAACAGGAAACCATGGCAGATGAAAAAACACTGAAAACTTTGCCAGTGATTAGAAGTAGAGTGGAGACAAAGGCTGGGCAGGGGCCAGCGTGGACCCAGCACCTCTATGGCTGCTCTCAACCCACGCCCCTGGCAACATCACAGCAACTTCAAAGCTAAGTTGTCATCACTTGCAAACCTTCCTTCTGGATTTTGTTATGGATAAATAGCTACTTTTTCTTTTTTTCTCATTTGCATAAGCATTTTTCTCTACGGGAGCAAATGTAAGTGCTCTGCTAAGCCGGAGGGCAAACGGAGTGGCTGTACCCATGCAGGAGATGGAGAGGTGTTTGGCAAAGCTGCAAATACACCATGCTGACAGCCCTCAGCACAGCCTCACAGCTCTCCTGCTGTTCCTGGTTCTCCAAAGCACTGTGAGTCATCTCAGCCTGCCAAGTGACCTAAGGAAATGCAGAAAAATGATGCAAGAAGTGCCAGGCCAAGCACTCCTCAGAGCCGTTGGGATTGCTGATGGTGCTTAGATCTCTGGCATCAGAGGTTCAGCTGCAGTGAGGTTACTTTGCCCAAACCCAACAGCAAACACGAAACAAGCACTTGACTTTTCATTGAACTCAAATCTTTACTAAAACTGCTCCCTGCTCGATACTCGGGCCTCGCAGAGCTCAGTTCTCAGTGAGCAAAACCTCTTCCTGATTTTTCTTGCTTTTTTTGCATTTTTCTGGGCAGAATTCCTCTTCCCAAGTGCTTGCACTGTACCTTCCAGATCAGTGTCTGGATCTGGCTGAGGCACCTTAGTGATGCAGCAGTGCACAAACTCCCAACCCTAACCCAACCCAACCCTAACCTGCTCCGTGAACGAAGCCTGCTCCAAACTCAAGCACACATTGTGCATAACCCTACAAAAAGCAACAACCAAACCCCAAGATGAAATGTCCAGGAACAGGGGAAACACTTTCTGCAGCCCCGCCCTTCTGGAAAAGCACAATTTGAAAGAACCGGAGACCTCAAGCAAGACTGCAGCCTGAGGATCTGTCCTTGAGCTGATGCTATGGGATGCAGGCAGACCCTCCACAGCTATTTTGGCTGCTGGGTGCTGAGCTCAGAAAGCTCTTCTAGCCTGAGGGCAGATCAGGCTGAACAGAGCTAGGAACTCACCCAAGAACAGCTCTGGTAACTCTCCTCCCCTTCCCAGCCCTCCTTTTTCATGTATACATAAAAGTGAGGACAAAACAAGTTTGTGCCTCACCTATTCTAAAGAAATTGCTTTTCTATTGCCAAAGATATTCCCGTCATCAGAGAACACCTACATATCACAGCCAGCAATAGCTCCTTTGCATTGAAGTCTCCAGTCTGATTGTATAAATATGTATAGTGTGGAACAGAAAACACTCTGACAGGTACATAGGATGCCTGACAGGATAACCACTCCTCTTCCTACACGCGCTAAGCCATCGGGTAAATAACTACTCAAGCTTGCGGGCTTTTTTCTTTCTAAATACTTTCTATTTACTTGATCGTCTGCAATGACTCCTCTCTGAAATTGTTAAGCTCTATCATGTAGAACCATATTTAGATGGGATTACTCTTATGCTCCTATCAAGAATGAGATGGCATCACTCATCTAATACTGTTACTTGGCATAAAGTACTCTCTTTTACTCAAGTAATGGCTAAATTCCAATCCTCATGGCTACAGTAAATAATACCTTAATCTACAAGCTAGCCTGTATTTCTGGGGTCAGGCACAGAGCGAGGTGCTATTCTTCACAATTAATGCTCTGAAATTTGGCATTTTACAATCTGAAGTGCAAAGAGGGATTTGAAATCATCCATTTCTTCGGGCCTGAACATAGATGGTTTTACAGAGCCTGTTTCTCAGGAGGCAAGAGCCCAATATTTCACTCCAAAATGGCTGTACCAGCTCAGAACTTCCACCCAGAACAGCAGCAAATCCCTCCATGGGCGTACCCTACGGCAGAGGACAGAGGCAGCATTCAGCAGTACTACTCCAGGAACTTGCTCCAGACTCCAATGCGCAGGCACTGCCTGATCCTTAAGTGTTGCCTTCATATTTCACAGCCTTTAATAGATTTTTCTTCCCGATTTTCACCGTTTCAAACACACACTGCCTGCAGTATGGCCCATGGTAACAAAAGCTATAGGTTTTGCCACGTATTCTTTAAGTAAATACAGCATTATAATCTGTTTATATACGGGAATTTTAAATTAGGCCAGCATTTCACCTGTTCTCACAACTTATCTCTGATAGTGGCAGATGCTTCAGAGAGGGGAAGTCAATTCCAGAGTGCACAGTGAAACAATATACTGCACTTAGAAAACTCCTTTCAAACCCGTAAGTGCTTTAATTCTTAACACACAAAGAGTTCTATCTCTATTGTGTGCAGTTCAGGAATTAAGAGACTGAAGAAGCTACGTATCCTCAATGCCAAAGCCTCTTGAGAAAGAGGAGGAACACAGAGTCACGTATTTTGCATTCAGAAATTGTTCTTCTATCTTCACTGATACCTTATGATAACAAGCTCAAGTAGGTTAATTCCAAGGTATTTTCCTTTATCAGTGTCAAAGTAATCTTTGCTAGATGTCATCTGTTGTTAAATTTTTGTGAAATGGAAAACAGAAGCACTTGAAATTGCATTCATCATTCTCTTCCACACTTACTATACATTCTCTGATCAAAATGGATAAGTTCCTCTTGTACCAAAATGTCATTTGACCTCAACAATCTGCATGTTTCCATCAATAAAACTCATTTTAACTAGTTGGATCAGAAATACCAGCTGAATGGGACCAGCAATTCAAGCTGCAGCCTCCCTACAGCCAAGTGGCCAGGGACAGCTTTCAACCAAGATAAAACTCAGGCTCACAATCGCTACTGACTTCAGTAGCTCAATTACAAATGCTGTTAATAGACTTAAAATCTTGAGTGCCTTTCAGGAACTCCAGCAACTTCAATGCAGCAGTGAAATTCACAGACTATCTTGCCTCTCACGTACATTCTAGCTTTGATCATATTTTTTCTGACTTTTCATTGCCTACAAATACCCTTTGCTCTCGGGTGCTGGAAGCTCTAACAGAGAGAGCCCAATCACTGCATCTTTGTGGAGAGGACTGAAGAAGTGTGAATGCAAATATTATGCAAAATTCACAAGGAACAGAAAGACAGCAACAAAAATGGGAGTTATTTAAAATTAATAGTGAGTGGGACATATTGTGAGACTTGCAATTTAAAAAGCAATAGCTTGTTAAGCTTCCTTTAATACCAGCTTAGTTCATTACTCATTACATAGTGACAGGAAAAATAAAGCAAGAGGAATTGCTAATGATGCCAGAAGTCTGTATTATGTATTTTGCAGTTCCTAATCTTTTAAAACTAAACAGAAAAAAAAAAAAGCTGATCATCTGCTCCCAGTCCTCTGATTTCATACCAAATTGCCAGCAAACAAATCCACTTAAGGGGAGATTTTTAGTCCTTTTAAAGCAGTGGTTTAATTAGATTCCACCAACGAGTCTCTGAAAGCAACATAATTTCTTGTCCCAGAGCAGTCGGATGAGGCCCACACCCTTCACATGAAAACTGTCTTTCCCTGTCTGCAGCTCCTGCCCAGCCTCCGGCTGCATGCAGCCAAATGCACACACCTAGGGAAACGCTTGGCACAGCATGGGAGCGCCAGAATCTCCACTTTACACGGAGAGAATTTACTGCATGAGTCTCATTGAAAAGAACAGGACTGAACTCTTTTGACAAGCAAATCCACTTGGCTTGCTCCATGCATATCTTCAAAGCATCTCTACCCATTCCATGCATGCAAACAACCCTTCGCTCACAATGTGCTTTAGCGCACAGCCAGGTATAGCTCTCAGAGCAAGTGGATCTTCTCTTTGCCTTCCAAATTGCTAACAACCTATTCACTCTATTCTGATGACAAAGTCCTTATAAATACCATTTTGTAAGTAAAATTGTCAGAATGGATAAAAACGTCATCCCACTGGAATCATCAAAATGTGCATCTCCACCACGTAAGCCTACTCCTGGACCACAATGCCTGGTATTAAAATGTAATCTATCTTGTTTAAAATGAGAATGTAAGATCTTCAAGAGTTGGTAAAGATCCCCAGATGCACACTCAGGCTCTTTTTCACTATTTTGAAGAATTGTTACTGTCGTAATGGGAGGCACTAAAAAGTATAAGTGATTTCCTAACTGAAGGAAAACTGAATCTGAAGGTTATGTGTGATTGTGCATCCACTGAAGCATTTGAAAGAAGATCCTTGTAATCAGTGGTGCAACACTAGGTCCCAAGTAACTTCCTAGGGGTTCCAGTGCAAGAAATCTGAATCCTTCCCTCCTGCTGGCAGATAAGGTGCTCCCTAACCAGCCCAATAGCTGTGGGTTCTATAGAAGTATGGAAGCAGACAGCAAGGTTTATTGACTCCAGGGATCAAAACTGTAATGTCCCTATTTAAGAAGTGGTAGCAAATACAAAGCATCAATTATATGAAGTGAAAAATTCTTTGAAGCGTTAACTGCACTTAGGAAGGGCAACATAAAGGAAGAAGAATACAGCGGTTGAGGCCACTTTTACTTGAAGAGTTTCAAGGGAAAAAAAAAAAAAGCAAAACAGCTCCTGCAAGTCTGTGTGCGGTTTGTAAATACTACTATAGATGAGGTGGCAATGAGAAAACAGACAGTTGGGACAGCTGGCTTGGAAATGGTACCCAAAGTGAAAAGAAAGAAAAGAAAAGAGAGAAGTGAGATAAAGAGCAGAGAAAAACAAACAAACAAAAAAAATCATCTGTACGTGCTTTCCCCTACCCCTTCTTACTCAGTAGATACACAGGCTTGGAGAAGGGCTCTGCTGTAAAGCTTATCAGGTCAGCCTCCCTCCAACGGCTTTACTGGCTTCTGATGAGGCTGAGCTTTCAGATCTCACTCCTCCTAACAAATCATGACCATTGCAGTAGTTCTTCAGGACTCACCAAGAATAAAACCCCACCGTGTTATGCATAATGCAAACAAATATTTTCAACAAAGGTTTTTACACAATTATAAAATGGAAGAATATTCTTATAATGTTTCACACCATATCTGTTGTTTCACCACCTGAAATCTGGGCCTGACCAAAGGCAGAGGAACGTACTTGTGCTTGAGGTCTTATGCTATGGATAGAGCTGTCCAGGGAATTGTGCAGGGCACAAAATAAAATGCAGTTATGCCAGTCTCTCCACTCCCCAAATTGCAATCCAGGTAAAAGACAAGGGGCTCAGCAGTTAATTTGACCATACAGGCTTCGAAAAGCCTATTTAACCTGGCATCACAATCCCAACTGCTTGCAGACACTGCAAGGTAATATAAAGCAGGTTCTTCAGTAATACCACGGAGGAAAAGGCTTTCAAGAGACTAGAAAATATTTACATGCCAATATCTCTAACCAGCAAGAACAAATCAAAACCTAAGATAGAGCTGATGAGATTTTAGAGAAATTCTTGATGTGTCATGAAACCTTGTGTAAGTTAAAATATGCATTACTATGAATTAAGGATGCCCTTGAGTATTCTTACTTCCAGATGAGTTACTGCCTCACAGCACAGCAACCTTTTGTGGAGACCTCACAGGAAATTACGTTGCGTCTTAGGGGAAACAAAAAAAAAGGTTGATGAAATTACAGCGTGTCACTGTGGAACAACACCCCAGCCACATCTAATCAGAGAACTAGAATAAAAGTGTGCAGAGTATAGAAAAAGTTAGAGATTAAATTGATCCTTGAGTCAAGAAAGTCTAGCAGACGAGAACAGAGACCAAAATCAATTCACACTGCACAGAACAAAAAGATAGCTTGCTGGAGACCACAAGATCTAGAGTGGCTAATATGCACTCATACTGGTGTTTCTTTTGTACAACAGAACAGGTTAGGAAGTGAAGGAAGAAAGGAAAGCTGGAAACAAAAAGCTAGACTGTAGCACAGAATACAACTGATTTTTACCCAACATCTTCATTGCAAGTGTTGTAAAACACTTTGCTACTAGAGAGTCGATCACAACCTAAGGGAACAATAAAAAGATTTACAGCACGATAAATGGCTTAGGGAGGAGAGTGAAAAAGAATTGGGAAAAGAAAATCCAACACTGCTGAACATGACAAGGTCAGTTTGGAGGAACAAGGCCATATTGCTGCGTGAGCTAAAAAAGTAGCATTACAGCAGCTGATGGCACCTGGAGCACTTATTTCAGTGGGCAAACCCAGGTTCAATTTTACAGGTCAGAAGGGACATGACAAGCACCTAGAACCAGAATTTGTGTGCAACGCCAGGAACTGGTAGGCCTGCTCCCTCCAAGGTTCACCTCCAGCACACATGGGATGTAACACAGACACAAGGCCAGCAGTGTTAAGAGCCTCTTGAATTCATTTGTTTAGCTGTCATACCTACTTGATACCAAAATCAAAAATCCCATCTTTTCACTTTGACATCCTTTTCCAAACCCCTTTTTTACTAGCTGCATGGACATAGCCCACTGTAAACCTTTCGTATCACGTGACTTGCTCTCCTCATCAGCATTCCCTGCTGCCTCCTCCCGATGAGGGCTGCCACGCGGCAGCACTGATTGCTTGTAGGCAGCTTTCCAGTTTCAGCATGAAGCAATTGCTTATTAGATGGACAGGGGGAAACTGAAAACGTGGGCAGAAGTATTTATCACAGCAATGAAGAGCTTCGCAAAAAAAAAGGCTAGGTGGTATAAGAGGAGGAACTCTGCCAGGCCTGAAGGATGCCAGTGCCCAGGTGAGGCAAGTGCAATCAGTTCTGTGCAATGGCTGGATTCACAGAGAAATCTTTAAGCTTGATTCTTTAACCTGCATGTGAACTTGGTCTCCATGATCAGCAAGGAGCAATAAAGACCAAGGAGCTGCTGGATCGAGCATCTCTTGATGCTTTTACCTATGCCTAACCCCTTCTGGGTTAGGTCAGTGGTACTGCAGAGCACCAGAGCTCGGAAAATGACTTCTGCAGAGGAAACGCAGAGCAGGATCGAGCACCTAGCACAAGTGTCTTGCCGACACTTAAGGTCTGTATAGAGTTTAATGAATGTAATGAGGCAGAGAACAGTGCTTTTCCTCTAGGGAGCTGAGCAGCCCCACATCTGCCATGTCCATGTAAAACTGCAGCACAGGCAATTTTTCTTTCGCACATCCACAAGTAGTTTCCAACTGGCAGGAAGACACCAGGCATTCAGTGGTTAATTAAGTATAGGTGTTCGGTGGTTAATTAACTAATTGAAGGGCATCATACTCCTACGCAAATGCCTGCAATTTAATTTAACAATCTGTCACCTTTATAGAAGATTTCCTGCTGTGGAAGCTAGGTCAGCTTCCTGGGGACAGGCTGTGGTTATAATCACATCCTCGTAGCCTACAAATACTTTTGATCCTACCAGCGCCCAGACCAGTAGCAATATTTATTAGTACAGCTTTAAGAATAAGAAGGGAAAGAAGAGAACTGTAAACTACACAAATGGTCAAATAAATGATGTTTGGGATATCAGGGAAACATCCTCAGTAGGATGCTTTGCATATCCTTAGGCTGCCTCTCCTCCACCTTCTTGTACCTTCTTGAATATCCTATCAAGGAAAATAAACTGGTTCTGATTACTTGCTGAGAATAGAAGACATCAGTAAAAGTCACTTCCAACCTCTTTAACAACTTCATAATGCAAAAAGGGTGCCGTTCCATTTTCATCTCTTGCAATCCGCGCTCTCCCAGATAAACCCCGAAGACACAGGTGGTGTGCTCCTGCGAGATATCAATGTAAGTGAGCCTCACCATTCCACTCACTGTGCACCAGAGCCTCTGTGAGTAACTCAGCAGACTATCATGGCCTTCATGACCACTACAGCCATGCATATGGCCAGATATCTGGCTCCTCACACTCCTCATCCGCATTTGAGCAGTTCTGCCTACTTTTATAACAACAGGGATGTTTTTCCTGCTGATTTCTCACCATAAGAAGGGAACAGGTTTCATTAAAATCAAAGGTATTACTTAGCTCTGTAATCACTATCAGATATTAAGAAAAGAGTGAAAGGCAGTTGGTTTGTGTACCTGAAATCATTAAGCACCTAAAGCTGCATGCAGACACGAAGATATCTGCTTTATATTTTGGCTCCTCAATACCTTTAAAAATCTGGCTTTCTTCCCTTGGGCACCCAGCAGAAAACTGGCCTCAGTCTCCACTTTTTGTAATCTCATTTGTAGCAGCCATCTGACATCCTGGTGCCCAGCAGTGATATTAATCATTGAAACACTCTTCTCTTCCCTCAGCGCCTCATAACCCGAGAATTCGTTATGTAAAAAGACTGGAGCTCAGAGAGCAGTTGACAAAACACAGTTCTTAGAGTCATAGGAACATCAGCCTGAAACGCTGCTACAACCTTTTCCCCTTCCTGCCCAAGAAAAAAAAAAAAAAAAAAAGAATGGAAGAGGATAATAAGTGCAATGCTGCTGGGGAAAAAAAAAAAGTCTATTTACCTGGAAGCAGCAGGGCAATTTGTGAACATGATTATGGCCGGGACGCTTCCACTGAAGCTCTCTAAGAGATGGGATCGTGGGCCACATCACCTGGCCTCCAAACCGTGTCTGCTTAGCTTTATGAATTTCTTGCAGCTTTCAGCCCAAGGCTAAGTATAATCTGAGGCAGATTTTTCACTAAGAATGTATATTAAGTGTTTTGGGGCTAGAAAGTAACAAGATCAGGCAGTTTGAGTGAGGAGTCTCTGGCAAAACTGCAATCTTACACAGCAAATAACATTTTACTTTCAGAGGAAAGCACCATTAGTCTTGAGCTCAAAGGAGGGGCTGGGGGGGAAGTCTCTACTGCTGTCATCTGTCAGACCAAATTTTGATGTCTTGTCACGTGGGTTAGTAATTCCTACTAGAAATAAAACCACAGAAATCAATAGGACCATCAACCGAACATGGCAGTATTCAATGCAGGTAAGAAAAACATGAGCTATCTCTAGAAATCCGGTCAGTGAAAGCCTGGCCCTGCTTGAGTTAGAATCCCTAAGCCAGTACCTTTAAACTAATGTCTCATTCCACAACAACACTGTCATTTGTCAGTTCATCTGTTGTGATGCTGCCGTGTGCTTTCAGCAACAGTCACGGCAAGAAACATGAATTTTTCATTATGGGTGAAGCTAAATGGAGTTAGTTCAAACATACCATAGGACTATATTATCGTCAGCAGTCAGCTGACATGATAATTTGACCATGCATCAGAGGCCTAAATTTTAACCAGAGCGATATAAAGCATGCTAACAAATACAGGCAGATGCAGCAAATCAACATTATGGTTGTTAATTCAAGATGCCATTGAGGAAACACGAGAAATTCCAGGTTTGGGGCTTTTCGTCTTTTAATGACGATTCAGAACTCCAATGGTGGATTCCATGGGATGGTTTCCAGTGAATATAATGATAGAGATTATGATCTGGTCCAACTCCATCCTCACTGTAAGGCCAGTATTTGCATGCTTATTAAAAAACAGAAGACTGAATACAAGAGAAGGGATGGCCAAAGGAAAGAAAACAAAAGGGAAATTAATGAAGCAGAAGAAAGGAGAAAGGAGACATAAAGACTACAGAATAGCACTGGGTCATTCTGAATTCTCACAGTGATACTAACAGACTTTATAGACTACAACTGCTGCTAGAAAGATACAGAATATAGGCAGGGGAATAGATGGTGGATGGTAAAACAGCCAGATTAATGCTAGGGCAACAGAAAATTCAAACTGTCCTCTATTTTATCCCATAGGTAAACTCAGAATGCACCTCTGGTAATAAATCCTACCTGCCTGCCAGGTGTTACACTTGTCTAGATCTAGAGCCAAAGTCATATAAACTCTCTTCTAAATGGATGACAAGGGAAAGGACTCCAAGGAACTCCACATCAGACATATTTTCCACTGATACCTCACACTTTTTTGCTCTTGCTTACACCAAAAGGGAATGTCTGCATCTCTGCAATGAGTGCCCACTTGGCACCACTTACAAAAAGCAAAGGTGTGGTACTGCTGCATCTGATATCGCATCAGTTCTGTTACATTTTCTCTGTAGAAAGACTGAAAAGAACAATTACATTAAAAGCACATTTTTCATTAGCAGACATTTGCTGAAGCAAATGCTTCATGTGTGTCATCTTACCTTAAGCTGTAATGGAGTCCCGCCTGCACCTATTTCAGGGAACAAAGCAATTCAGCAACACAAAAGGAATGAAAAATTCCGCATGTCACTGAAAGAACAGGAAGACACTGAAGTGGTGTTGAGGACGCACCTCATGCTGAAACTCATCAAGGATCAAGATCACTCTTTTACTAAGGGACTCACTTAGGAATCTCTGGAATGCTCTAAACTAGTCTTATGTTCTGGCCAAAGTTTTCATTTCTAACAGCATACTGGTCCCTCTGCTGCTGAACTGGTCACTTGACAGTCTCTAGAAGGATGTTGCTGTTCATGGTATTTGATGTTCCCCGATGCCCTCCTCCAGCTACTTCAAACTAGATTTAGTTTATTAACCCAAGTAGCAGCAGAAGTGCTCCTGCTGTTAAGTGAGATTTGGTGAAAGTTTCTGCTAATAGTTTCCATGTAGAGCTCCGGCACAGCAAGGCTGAGAAAAACAAGTGCAAGTTTTCTTCCAGATCTGGTGAGCAAGAAGGCAAGCACCACGCACTGTGGGTTACTCTACACATCACTTTAAAGAGAGGTGTGCCATCTGTTCTGTCCTCTAATTACAAAATATAACCCAAACATAACTCATAATTGAATCATAAAAAGCTATAGAAGATATAAATTCATGGAGAAAGCTCTTTACTTAAAGCAGAAAACATCTGCAAGTTCTTTTCCTTCTGTCATCCTTCAGGCAGCAATCTTGGGAAAATGAAGGGAGGAGGACGTTTTCCGGGCCACTGCCAAACATGCTTATAGCAAACCTGGATGAGTCCCCGGGGGCTTCACTTTAGGTCATATACGTCACAGAGATACTTTTGCATTAATTAATCCGCCTGTAGAGAATTGGAGTATTACTATAATATAATAAAAGGGGTACATAGCCATGATAGTCTAAGTACGTAACTGAGGCAAGATTGGAAGAAGAAATGTCTACCTATTGGAGAGATTGATAAAGTTGGTGAAAAAAATAGTTTTTGGCAATGTGATTCCTTCATTTGGGACCCATATTAAAAAATACTTTTTTTTCCTTTCAACTATATTCTATTATAAGACTACAGTATTTTAGTTTGCTGAGCAACACAGTCTTCACCAACATGGGAACACAGATATAGTGAACAGCTGAAGTTCCAGTGTTTCTGAAGTTCCAACACCAGTGTTTCTTAAAAGCTGGCAGTCCTTGCACGACCTGGAGCTTCGCAGACGTGCAGCATTTTGCTCAATCAGGAACTCGTTGCCTTACCAAATGAATGTGCCTAATTGCTGCTTCCTGAATAGATGTCTATCAGTGATATTTAACGAAGGCACGGATTTGGGAAAGGAGGCGGCAAACGTAAAGAAATGTCTTTGGTTTTTGCAGGGTCAAACAAAACCACTGCTCAAACACATTTTAACACCTAGCATCTTTCACTCTGACTGAGCATGTTTAGTGAAACCACATCTGATGACAGCTGAAGTCTGACAGAATAAAGCATGGGCAAATGCCCACACAGCCTAGCTCTCTCACACATAAGGAACTACAACATTTCAGTGATGACCCCTATTACAAAAGCTGGAGTGATGACCAAGCACACGCTACTCATATCTGCTGTGGGCAGGTACCTGACTCAGGTCCCCAGACACGTGGGCTTTATGATAAAACACGCCTGAACACACTGAAGGTGAAAAACACAGTAACTGATGATAACCAACTGCAGGATGTTTGTGCCAGATAACCAGTTGCTTTGTATGCCAGAAAAACACGCCGTCATTAAGAGGTCAATAAAAGTCTTCCTCCCATGGCCAAAAGCTCGCTTCTAAGGGCCAAGCTGGCCACGTATTTGAATGGTTTATAGGTAGAGGGTTCTGTTTGCCAAAGCATTCCCTACTGCACTATGTCAAAGAAAACACAGTTTGTAAAATTCAGAGCCAATAATCAAGAGATAACTGCAGACAAGGACAGAATTACCCACGGCTGAAGTACAAGAAAAATTAGAGCAAAAAGACACATTTTTGATGCTTTTAGGATGTTGGAGGTCTTGAACTGAGGAAAAAAAAAAATGGGTGAAAAAGAAATGCCAAAAAGGCGTAAGTTCAGAAATAGAAGCAATAAGGTCCTGTATGCCAATATGAGAAACTGAAGTGCTAAAACAGATGAGTCTGAATACCTGGCAGTAAAAGAGGGCTTTCACAAAAGAGGCACTTCCTGAGCATGGCAGAGTGACAAAAATCAATGCAATGCTATTCGGGAAGGACAGAATAGGTCATAACCACTGGGAAGGTTGCTCTAACTGAAAGATCCCTGTAACCTAACAAGATAACATTATTGACTGAACAGAGGGAACTGTATCTTCTAAACTATAGAGTCATACAGTCTTCAAGCATAGGACTGTCTATCTTTAGAAAAGTTATTATTTTAATGTCCAGAGCCACACATGAAAAAAAAGGAAAACCACCAATGAATGCCTGATCTTATTTGAATCCGCAGAGCTTCTCACACCGGTTTCAGTGCAACCGACACACCATTTCTGAACATAGTTTGAGCATCCTCAGATAAGACAACTGTATCTGGGATGATTGCCCATTTCAGGTTCTCTGCACCTTCTTCTGAAGCGTCTGGCACTGGCTTTGGATTTGCCAAGCTGCTTGTCTGATCAAGCACAGCAACACTTGTGCGATGAAAAACAAATGCCAAAGAAATGAAAGGAAAAAGGCTGAAGATACAGCTATCGTGCATTCTGAACAATCACACAATGAAAATCATAAAAATCGGCTGCAATAAAACCGTCTAAAGGAAATGTTTAAAACAACTTCTGTGGATGAAGAAAAGAGCAACATTCAGATGGGCAACCACTTCTGCAAAGGCGGAGGCAGTAGCAAACCTTTTCTAGGACCTTTTTCCCAAAGAAGATAAGAAGTTGAATCAACCAGGAAAATGCAGGGAATGGGGAGAAAAGAAGGAAGCAAGGTGATTTGGAGGAGCAAGCAGGCATCCGAGCAGACTGCAGCAGCAGCACTTGTTCTGCTCAGAGATCTGCTGTGAGGAAAATCACAGTGCAGCCAAGTGCTGTGATAAGTACCGATGATGAAATGTTTGGAAATGATAAATAAGAAGGGTGCCATGTAAGGCATACAGATAAAAACAACCCTTTCCGTTCATGAAGGATCTGCACAGATTCTCACACAGGTCCCCAGCACTCTTGCCCTCCCCTCACTGCCTCAATACACATCTATGTACACATGAGATCTCCGTGCTGCCCAAAACTTCTAGCAAAGAGTGCTGGAAAAGGGACCCAACTCTAGCAACCCCAGCTAGCGACAATTTCTCAGTGATCAACAGTGGCATAATCCATGCAATTAATAGAGCAGAGTTTGGTTTACAACCCAGATCAGACATTGCTAAAAGGAGCAGGAGGAGTGCTATGGTGGAACTGGCATGTTTGTTTAACCCTTGAAGATAAGACGGATGGCTTTCACAACCAAGTGACCCTAAGTTTCCAATATTTATACAAAATCTCATAGGAACAGCCCCAGGCACATTACGAACTTCTTCAGCTTGCAGAAAAACTGAGCATCTTGCAGTCTGATAACGCTAAATGGATGCCCTGTCCCTGGATGCATTCAAGGCCAGGCTGGATGTGGCTCCGGGCAGCCTGGTCTAGTGGTTGGTGACCCTGCACATAGCAGGGGGGCTGAAACTAGATCATCACTGCGGTCCTTTTCAACCCAGGCCTTTCTGTGATTCTATGGTTCGATGATAAATGCTGCCAAAAAGGTCAGAATCAAGTAGTTGTTAAAGACTAACACTAAGCACAACAGCACTGTCCCTGTCCCTGTGTTGCACACTCCTCCTCTGAAACTCTCAATTCCAAGTGGGGGCAAGCAGGGGCAGTTTTCCAAATAAATGTTCCATTTTAACATTCACTGTTTCTGTAAAGTCGCTTTCCATTTTATGAATTTAGTCGAATAACTCATGAGTAAACATTTTTAATAGCATATTCAGCGCTGCCTCATACCAAAATTAAACTCTCCCAGTTGTATGATCCTTCTGTCAGGTTTATAGATAGTAGATCAGAGGAAACTGTTTAAAACTTAGCATCAAAGGTAATTAAAAAACTAAAAAGACTGCCACGTATAAACAATATTTAGATCACTGCACAAACTCTCTGGAGTGTCAAGGCCAGCCATAAAGTTCAAGCCAGTAATACAACTTCCTGCTTAATTAATATCATTTTGAAAAGAAGCAGACAGTAAGTCTGAATAGGGCTTCCCAGAAGAGTACGCCTACCAATTACACAGACAAACAAGTGGGCAGTGGCAGACCTAAGAGACAACTTATTAGCAGCATTTCCTTGGTGATAAAACCCAGCTGGGGATACAAAGGCCCGCAGGTTCAATGCCCTAGGTGTGACTTCTGAAGACACAGGGAAAGTATAAAAAATAAGAAAAAAGAAAAATCCCTGACAGCACTACCTACAGACCTGCAACGTTCATCTGAAGAATGAACCTACCTGCCTGTAACTGCACAGGTGACTTCAGAGACTCAGCAAGTTGACAACAGAGGCAGGAAGAGCAAAATCCACCCCAAGAAAGGCCAAGCCCCAAAGCAGGGGTTTGTTGGGGAGATACATGGATGTCCACAGGCCCAGCAATGCACACAGACGCAGTGCAGGTACTTCTCCTCTTCAGGTCATTTTGTACAATAGTAGATTTGTTTTTTTTCTCAGATTATAAATAAGAAAAACCCTCAAATTATTCAAGATAAAGAAGCCAAAATGTACTGCAGCTGGTTTGCAAGCCGAGCCTATTTCCCAGTCTTCCCAATAAACCACCATTAAGAGGTGGAGCAGTAGTCACAGAGGTGGGAGCCCAACAATGAATGCAGTCTGTCAAAAGGTTATTAGTGTGTTACGAAAGTGCTGTATTTTGCTTTGCTATTGTCAGAACTTGGCTCATCTAGAAAAAGGAATTTGATCAGACACCTAGGAGAAGAGCACCTAAGACTACTGAAAAGTACTTCAGCCATCTGCCCGGCACATAAATCTTGGATTATATGACACCACACATGACATGGTTCAGTCCTGACATTTACTGAGAGAATCACATGAGTCTGAAGGGTGAGAGGTGTGCACTCACTTTCCTGGATCCACCTCACAAATGTCTTTCTTTTTCAAGGGCAAAGCTCTTCCTATCTTCTGCAGATACACATATGAAGTTTTAACCGAAGAAACAGACTTGGAATAAAACTTCAAAAGAAGTAAAAGATGTTCAGCTGTAATGGAAATTCGTTGGCATGCGGACATTTAAGGACCAGCAGGGTCCTTTTAAACACCACCAGGTTCAGAATTACCACTATCCCAACACCATCCAGTACAGGCGACTGAGTCACTCCCAACCATATACACTATATAGTAACATACAGCCAACTCATATGAAGGTCCATGTTGCACTAAAACACCCAGGCTCTTCAAATAGCCCCTTCATCCCCTCTCTTCTTCCTTCTCCCTACGTTAGGTATCTAGCTGTATTCTCTAAGAGGAAGAGACCTAAAGTAATTGACAGAGACCTGAATAATTTGACAGCGTTTTTGCACTTCTGGCACACCTGTTAAGCACCTAACAGCCTGGAATGGCTGCTATTAGATAATTCAGTTGGTAAAGAGATGTTGTTTTCCAATAGGTTAAAACTGTCAGTCTGATGAATAATTACATATATTTTACCTACATTTTATTTCAATCCTGGTTTCTAATTTTCAGAAGAAAGGTAAACTAAGAAAATTCTACAAGTAAAGACATTTCTTAAAAATACTGCCACGTTTTTACACAAGCCTCCTTTTAAAGCAATGTGTGTATTAGTCCCATTTTACGGCTTCACACCTGCTCAGAGGCAGTTAAGCCATCAGATAGATAAAATGCTTCACCAGCAAGGGAGCAGAGCATCAGGTCCTGCAGCACCAGCAAACACAGAGCCCTTGGCTGAGCTCTCCGCGTTCATTTTAAAGCAAATCTATACGAAAAAGTACTTCCTTTGATGATATTGCTTTAGTGCTCAAGTGGTTTTCTGAGCACAAAAATATTTATTTCTCTGTCTGGGGTACTGTTTTCAATTGAATGACAGAGAGAAATTGTTGATTTCAATTTTATTTTTTTTTTTATCTCCAGTAATGAATGTTGGAGAGAATCATTTATTTTTATCAAAAAGAATTTGAAATATAAATCCACAATAAGAAAACAGCCCAGTCTGAGGATTCCTTCCCTAACAGGTAACCCGCTACAAAAGAATCTACTGAGACGTTCTATGCCATGACTGCAGCAAAGTAATTTTTTCCTTATGTATCTGTTTCTATATATACACAGCGTCTCAGCAACAGTGTCACAGAACTCCCATCTCTTATCTTACACAATTTATTTTGAGGAAATTGATTTGATTTTCTCTTAATATCCTTAATATTCATGTAACTTGATGCATATCTTTCCCCGTGGAACAAAATAAGCCCATATACACCTACTGTTCTGGTATAATCATTATAACATAGCTTCCAAACTTGATATATCTGGAAGTCCCACAGCTGTCACTCGTTATTGCAAATTTTAAGTGAAGTAGGCTCTTGTTAGCCAAAATTGAACACCCACTCACAAAAGCTCAGTTATCTCACTCATACAAACACGCATGCAGCACTGAAACTGTTTGGATACAACAAATGATTCTGCATGCTGCACAGAAGTACACCTGGGGTGAATACCTTCTCTTTCCTGAAATGGCAACAAAAATTGCTTCCCATATAGCTCTTCATTTTTTAAAAAAACATCTACTTTTTCTGCTCAGGATGAAGTCAGGAGCAGCAGAATTTAATTGTCACAAAAAAGTTTCTGAAAAGCTTTTAGAAGGCACTGAACATCCCAGAACATGCATCCAAGCTTCTGATAACTTTGCAGAAGCTTCTTGTTGTGCCTTTTATAGAGCCCAGCTTTACCCTATGGAGCCTGCTTCCTTGTATGCTGGAAAATGCCTCATTCCACAATACCTGCACATACCTCTCTTGATGCAAATACCAGTGGTAACACCAGTGCTAGGATGAGTGAGGCTCCCACCAACCCATCATATTGAAGAGCTCTGAGAATGCTTTATCTGCTAATACCACCAAATGGCTGATATGAGGACATGTCCAGATTTGTGCCTTACTTTTTCTTTTTAATGGCACAGCAGTCAATAAAACATGTGATGGCCAAGCACCTCTCAGCAGGGTGTTTGTGGGGAAAATAAGGAAAAGATGACGCTGATGCACGGCACGACAGAATAGCAGACTGTAACTGTAATTCATAGGTATCTTTACTGAAATGGTGCTGGTCAAGGAGTTAAACTGAGGAACAGTCCAAATCTGTTCTCACACAACTTCTTATCACCTGCCCTTCCCCTGTCCCCCAACAGCTTCGATCATTTCCTGCAAACCTTACGGGCTCTTTCCCACTGACTGCTCCAATGCAGAGAGCAGAACAAGCAGCATCCCTGCTGCCCCACAGCAGACTCTGCAAGAGAAACCATGGCCCCTAGGCATGTGGCTTGGGTTCTGCAGGCCAGACAGCCCAAGGCAGCACACAGGGACAAGCTTTAACACCACCCGGGTCCTCTGCCATCGCCTGCCCTGCCTCCCATAACAGCAGCCACAAAAGCTATGAGCAGAGGCCATGGAGAGCTGAGGTTTAAAGGTTTGCATCTAATTAACATGCCACAGCTATTTGGAAACCAGCTGTGCCTCTGCAGCTTCCCCACTTTATGAAAAGCATGTAGAAGTAACGGACAAAGCATTTGGCAATAGGGTGGGAGCTTCATCTGGACACAGAGCAAGGCAGGGTGTAGCTGCAGACAAAACCAAAATCAAACTACTCTCGCCTGCAGTGCTGGGTATGTGAGCAACCTGCTGTGCAGTCAGAGAAAAAGGGTTAAATTGGGCTGCTGTTTACAGAAAATGGACTTGTTTGGTAATGCAGTTGAAGATTTGACACCTCTATCGAGCGACTGAAGCGATACATACTAGTTAATGATATCTGTGATGAGAAAAAATGGCTGTTTGACGGAGCGTAATGGAGGCTGATGCCTCTAACTTGCTGAGCAACCTAACAGCTCCTATTATACCAGCAGCCAGCAAAGTGTGTGCCAAGACTGCACAGTCCCCAGCCCACAGCCATCGTGTGGCCGCAGTGCACTTCTGCTTTTACAGATGGGATAAAAAAGCAAAATCCTCAGCACGTGGCTGGAGTAACAAAATTAACAGAGCATCGCCAGTTAGGATGAAACGAGGTGCTGCAATAAGGATTAACTCACTAAGCAAAGGGAAGCAATGCAGAAGCAGGTATGTGTGGGATCAGATGGGACTCTGGAGTATCAGGGCTGACTGAGATCTCACCAGCAGGATAATTACAGAAGTTGTAAAATCCTCATGAGAAGAAAAAGCACAACTGTAGAAGCAGACCAACAAGACTAAGTACATGCAGTTTCAAGGAGAACATGCCAGAGAATTTCAGATTTCCAAGCAAGTTCTGTTTTGGAGTCCCTAAAAAATTGGGTACAAGTGCCCAGTACAAAGGACAACACATCTATATACATGCACTCTTCCAATTGGTGGCAGTGAGATTTAAAATGAAGGGTCTTCTGCTGGTTTCATAACTTCACATGAGAATTATCAAGTTACTTAAAGGAATGAAGTTGCAAAAGGGAGCACTCCTAACAGGCACATAGGGAAATCCACCCTGTTATTACCAGGAAGGTGACATGCAACTGTAAGCAGCTTGTGCTAAAAATACTAAGCAGGGAACTGAATAGGATACGCTTTATGCTGAAGAGTGAGATTTCAGCTACAGTGACAAAGCATTAAGGATTTCCAGGCTCCAGACTCTAAATAACAGGTCATTGCAAGCTTTGGTAGAGCAAGCAGAATCTTAGAGGAAGGCAGCCACTTTGGCTACCAGAACCAGAGCGGTAATATATACCTCCAGCTTCGGCTTTCAGAAAGAAGGAGCACCAGGAAGGCAGGCAGAAGCACTGCTGAGCGCTCCATGCTGCAGCACACCAACCAAGACGTATATGTGCATCCCTTATCACTTCTGTCACCAGCAGAAGATGACAAGGACACCAAAGACTGCAAGACATAATCAGCATGTTCTCCACGGTACAAACTACATCCCATCACTGACATGAAACAACAACAAGATGTGGAACAACAACAAACCTAAAATGAGCTCATACCGATTCTAATACATGCAGCTACAGTGAATGGACTCACACTCACACAAATTGTTCCTGCTTTTCTTTGCACTGAAAGACCAGCCAACAAACTCTTGAGGTTGACCCCTTGTTTGCACCAGGCTCTTACTGCCTGACGTTTGCATCAGAAAAGCACTTAGTGCAGTACAAGAGTGAAAAAGTACTGTGGATGGGGGTCATGGATAAATAAACACTAAAATGACATCTGATTTTTCATGCCCAAAGATGCCTCGGCACATCCTTTGGGAGTGGCATCACTTGTATGCAGACAATTTCTGGGTTTTATATTTTAGTTTGCACAGTCATTCTAAAACAGGCAAGCATGCTGCATGAATACAACAAGGACTGAGCAGATGGTGGATGTGTTAAAAACTCTGGCCTTCAAGGATGGGAGCTCGTAACAGATTGCAAGTGGCAGTGGAACTCAATTCATGTCCAGAGTTCCAATCGTTCCGTTGAAGAAAATGGTATCAAACATGTCATCCCTGCTCCCCTCCGTGCTGCCACAAATGGATTAGTGAAAAGATTTATCCAGACATGTAAGTAAACAATTTGTGCTTCAACCCAGGATAAATGCTGCTTGCAAAACAAGAGTACAAATTTTCTATTGGCCAACACGAAGGCAGCCAATACTTTTACAAACCTGACAGGTGCAATGTGGTGCATGGAATGTAACTTAAGGTCAGTTTTCAGTCAGTCAGCGATTTCAGAAGAAAGTAGTGTATGAAAATGGCCATGAATAACCACATCCAAAAGCTTAGTTCCTGCAAGGATTTTTTTCTTAAAAATGCTATTGGAAGACAGCAAACATTTCTTTTGGATGCTTAAATGGTTCCATGACATTTTGCAGCTCTGTTTTATACAAAAGCTATAAATCCATCTCACTCAGTACATGCCTTCACAATGGCCAGTGGTGAAACACTGTGTAGACAGCAAGGCCAAAACAATGAGCAGTTAGAGACAGGAGCTCTCCTGCAGGTCTTGTTGGGCACTGTTCAATTTAGTCGCTTACTAGGAGAAGCCCATGCCATCCATTGCAGAAATGACTGAATGCAATCCTCTGGCCCATGTTTAGTCCTATAGATAAGAGAAGTGATCCCTACTCATCTTAAAAATGTAGGGAACAGAAATAACTATATTAAACTAATAAATTAAACTAATAAAATCCCTTTTTACTAGCAATATTTTACATGCTAAGAAAAAAATATATATGTGCTCATATGCCAGAGTGAATTGTTTTTTAAATTTAGCGAAGCAATCCAAGTAGGACGTTTGGCACTTCAGCTGACATCCACCAAAAAAGCAAGTTGTTTTTGCGTAGCGCTCTGCCTGGAAATCTTTCCAATACAGTTTTACTTTCCAGACTGATCAAATATCCACCTCAGATGTTCTCTGGCAGTTCAAAAGCCTGACAAGGAATCTCTACCTTTTCCTCCTCTCTAGCGAAGGAGGAGTTATCATTCTCCAAAGGGAAAGAGAGGAAACCAGTCATGCTCCTTCACTTTGCCTGACTCCATTCTGCCTCTTTGGATCCAGTGCTGTCTGACTGCAGTGCAGAGTTGCTTTTCTTAAGCCTTGGGGGCTCGGAGGAAATTGCCAGCAAGTTGCACCTCCAGCAGGGGAGGAAATAATACCAGCGGAAGCATGTTTTGCCATTGCAGCCTACAGAAGCCCTCTGAACACAACGGGCTTTCTTGGCACAAGCACAACTTTGCAGGTGGAACTGCAGTTCACGCGACGGCTTTGTAATCCCACTGTAGGCCTGCCATGCAGCCATTCATTAAGGCAATGAGATTTTTGCCTCTAAGTGCTAAGCCTGTTTTAAATAAGAGACTTAAGTTCTTTAATTCTGAGTATTGCACCTCGCGCCAGCTGTTTGATCACTAAAGTTGGCAACTGCAACAAAGAAAAGCCATGGAGGGAAAAGAAAGTAAACTTCATACAAAAAAATAAAGCACAGGCTGCCATCTGAATGTAAGACAGGTGGCTGGTTGGTTTCCTGACCCCACAGCAGAGCTTTGCTTCTTTCCAAACTAAATCCTATTAAAGCATGAGGTGCTGGAGGAGGAAGGACATGAAACTAGCAGCACGCACACTGAACGTGTGCAATGAACAAAATCAGCACCAGTGAATCACTGCTTTGTTTTCTCATGGTCCTCATGTACCATTCACCAGAATCAGTGCAGAAAGTTCAAAAAGCAATTTACAAAATACAGCTGGAGGGAAATGGGGAGCTTTAGTCACCAGGATTTTGCTGGTCTGGACTCAAGCCACCCTAATGTGTATGGCTCAGAGGGGCTCCAAGAATAAGGTGACACAATAGTGGCTGCTGCTGCGCTATTCTGAGAGCAACTGAGAAGAAACAAAGGTACCATGGTTAAGGAAAGAACAAAGAGGGCTATAGCAGCAGCATGCAAAAGCAAGCAGAAAGAAATCCTGAACGTCTTGAAAGCCTCTGTACAAAAACTTACAGGACCAGGTCATTCTGGTCCTTTGTCCTTGGACACCAACCTTCTGCCTCATCTAAACTACCATTTAAAATGTACGGCATCTTTAGAGCAACTCTCAGTTGTATCATGCTAAATTATAAGCCTCTGCATGCATTCACACTTGAAGCAGGTTGGGAGGGTTTTCTGGAGGGTGTTAGTTTTTCTACTGAAGACAGATTTAAGATGCGTTAGAGTATGACAGTCTAATTACAGACTGCAATTTCAATTTCATTTGCTTCTGTTGCATCCTGTGATGGTTAAACATTTCCTGGAGAAACAATTACAGGACAGTACTAAGAAACACAATTTACTGACTCCAATCTTCATGAGTATTCAGATTTCATTCCACCCAATTCCCCATTTCATTCTGACCTAGCGGTGCTCTCCTCGTACTATTAATAGCCCAGAGAAGTGTCTTTACATATCTTAAACATATATTTTATATTATTCATACAATGACTTTTGTGGATTTGCTACCTTTACCAAAAGTTGAATTCTAAATAAATAAATTGCATAGCAGTATTAATACATAGTTAATACATTAATTAATTTAATTCATTAAATCATGATTAATTAATTGCTTTTGAAACAGTAGTGTCTGGAAACAAACTGAGAATGGTGGTAATGATCTCATCTGCCTTTTGCTTTACTCTGTATAGCTCAGAGTATTGGCTGGAACAGATTTAATATTAGTCACTGTCCAGAGGTGGGAATAACATTTGCAGCCCTTTCACTCATTGCTTTAAAAGGCCAGTTTCTCTACAACTATAATATGTCATATCCTGGGGCTTTATCCACTGCTGGGTTTCCACAGCTTTGTACTAGGTCTGAATTAGCTACACTGGATAGACTGGACTGCAAATCTTACAAGGCTAGGAGCTTAGTCCTCACCAATACTCATGGCCAAAAAACACATCAGTATGTCAGCAAAGCCAAAGCTACTCTTACTCATGAGCAACGGAAGCAGAAGCTGGCCCATGGTGGGCGGTTTGAAGGTGGTATCTAATATACAGCCAACTTTAAGGCATTTTTTTTCTACTCTGTTAAGAGCCTTCCTAACCTGGTTTCCTAAAGGAAAGAAGATTATGAAATTGAACTGTTGGCTGTGCATCTCACAAATAACTAGCGAGTCCATTTGTCATTGCCAGCCTGATTTGACAGATACGCGCTCTTTCAAAGTCATTAACTTCCCAAAGTTTATGAGAAGATACGCATTTAGGCAGCAAATGTAGCCCTTAGCAATGCCTTCACTGAGAGATAAAGCTCCAGCATGATCCCCAACCCCTATTAGACATCAGAATCTACCTAGGAAAGAGACAGCATGAATAGCACTGCTATGGAAAAAGCTCTAATTGCTGTTCATATAAATCAGACACCAGCTAATACAATCATCTCTCTCTCACTTCTATCAGTTCCCAATAGTTCTGCTTCTCACAGCACTGCCATTTTTTGAAGTCTGTAATTCCCAAATCAAATGAGTTTTCTATCTTAAAAAGCAATGCTCCTTAAAATACATCCTTGGAGAGCCTTCACAAAGTCAGAGGCAGAGATAAGATGTCAGTCAGAGACTGAGCAGTTCCTGGAGGAGGTAAATAACAAAGGAGAATCAGCTGCTGGGAGGTAGGTAGAGAAAATGGCTGGGAGGTAGGTAGAGAAAATGGCATTCTGGGGTAAACTTCTGGGGCAATGCATAGGAGTAAAGCCTGCACTGCTGTTCAATTACATTTTTATTTGTCACAGACTATCACAAGATACACAAATGCTGAAACACCCCTCTGCCTCAAACCACCAGCCACGCCTGGACAGGGGTGCTCAAGGACCAGCCAGCGCTCCATGGGGTATTTTCAGACCAAGTTCCTTCCTCCTGCTGGTGGGAGTACATGCTGCCCTGCAAGCTGTTCTGCTGTTACAGCCCTCCAGATACCATCAGCATACACACAGGTCTTACATGAGATACCCACGAACACTTGAAGTATAAGGATGGAAAACAATGCCATTAATGAGGGACTTCTCACTTTCATTTCTCCTCCTCCTTTCCCATGGCATCCGAGTAATAAATCTAGGCTGCTGGCAATAGTGCTAGTGCACCAGGCCAGCAGCACACATTAGTACAGAGCCTTCCAAACCATGGTCCACAAACCATCAACAGCTGCAAAGCCAGAGCAAGAGCCCTGCAGCTCATCACTGGAGCCAGATTAAATAGGTTGTTGGGGTTTGTTTCCTACACAAATTCTAGTCCATACCATTCCCAAGTGCCTTCTACCACTTCCTTGGTTCTGTTCCCAACCACTTGGGATCTGCAGCATCTCAAGACTGGATCAGCTGAGAATTTTCTAGGGACTGAATGGTAACACAAAGCAGCAAAAAATGAGTACCTCAAAACAATAAGCGCCTTGCCTCATCTCTTTTAGCAGTAAGGTGGAAAGCAAAGCCTCAGCTGCTCTGTGCTCAGTGGTCTGCAGACCCTAAAGGTCTTCAAGCCACATGAGCGCATTTCCTTGCCTCCTGGACACCCTAACTGCTGGAACGGGAGGATCTCTTTGCTCACCGCTGTGAAGACTTGGACTTCCTTATAGCGCATACAACTCTACTACATTTTAACAGTGGAAAGGAGACATGAGACATAGAAACGAGGAATGATAAATTTCAAACTTCTTCGCCTCTTTTCATTTTGTTGCTGTCTCCTCCGTATATGCCAATTTTTCTACAACAGAGCTTTGAAAAATCTTGTGCTTTACTGAATTTCTCTATTAGCTTAGAGTATTATCTGAAGAGTCAGATATAGGCATTCAATTCTTTGATGGACAAATTGCTACCAATTTAGCTGGTCTCCTCTAGCACAGGATTTCTAAGGAGAGCAAGCACCACTGGAAACATCAATCAGTACAGTCCTGTGCATTGCCTTTCTGAGTCCTGGCAGTTTGGGAGTTACAAGTCAAAGAAAGTAGGAATGCTGGCATAAACCAAGAGGGATTAAGGAGATGACATTTTTCTTTCTATAGCACTCTCACATCCCTTAGGATATAACTTACCTCTTTTTACCAAAAATACTTTTTTTCTAAAAAGAGAGAAAGCAAGCAGAACCTTGGATTATAAGCACAATAAAAGTACAATTTTGCTTTACTGTCATAAAGAATCTCTGGATGTTTGGAGGGCAGAACGAGGGGGGAAAAAAATGTTCTTCCTCAAGTATTTCACAGTGAAATACAAATATTTCATTATGAAATAAAAGCATTCTGTTTTGAGATCATCTGATGCTGTCTTTAGTCCCAGCGGTTTTAGCAATTCGACAAAAGAAAATGGAAGTTTATAGCAGTGAATGAATCAAGCAACTCTTATGTATCAGGTGACAAAAGTCACCCTCAGATCTTGCAAAGCAGAGCAGTGATACAAGGATGGCAGCTCTGTATATGGCAGGACTCCAGGAAACAGCCTCTGAATGGCAATTCCCACCATAGCGGCAGTGCTGCTGGCTAATAACATCTTGTCCATGTCCCAGTACCTTAACAGCCCACAGTAGCCACCAAATGCACTGCCCCTAATTTCTGCAGGATTCTTCACGGAGAAGAGAGCTATTCCTGGACAGATTCAGCACCAACACTGAGAAGGCACCTCAGCCTTTGACATTCATGAAAGAGCTCTGTGTTGCCTTCAACAGCCAGAAAGGGGAGGAGAAATTTGCTCTATTTTAACAGTTATATGACAGCTTGTAAAAGTTTTACAACGTGAGCGCAGCACCTAATCCAATAAAGCTCGCCAGGAACATTTAAAACCAAAGGCTCTGAGATTTTGTTTCATACAGAATCACCAGACTTATAATGAAGCATCACCTCAGAAACGCAGAGTCAGTCCTGCTGGAGTTGCACAGGACTAAGGCCTATTCTGCTGTCCCACTGCAGGAAAGATAATTGGTAGTGCTGGGGAATCATAGAACGGCCTGGGTTGAAAAGGACCACAACGATGATCTTGTTTCAACCCCCCTGCTATGTGCAGGGTCACCAACCACTAGACCAGTCTGCCCAGAGCCACATCCAGCCTGGCCTTGAGTGCCTCCAGAGATGGTGCATCCATCACTTCCTTGGGCAACCTGTTCCAGTGCATCACCACCCTCTGAGTGAAACAGGCTATGAAGATGCACAAAATGGGCTGGAGTTAATGAATGGGAACAGAAGGAAGAAAATAGAAGTATGCTTTGTGAAGAAAATCAAAGCATTTTGCCAGAACAGAATAAAAATCAGGAGCAATCTATAAAAGGCATTTAATTCATTTAATGTAATGACTGTGCTTTATACATGGAAATAACCACAGCTTTTATTTGGAGCATCAAAGAAGTAATTTCTCTTCCCACTTTCCATTGATTGTCACTACCCAGCTACCTAGAGAAGGGTAAAAGGGAAAGCAGGATAAAACAGCAAAACTTTGGTGAGTGTGTAAGCAAAGAGCAATCCAATGTTCTGGCAGAGCTGCTTCTCCCTTAATTGCATAGAAACTAAAAGCTGACAGATAACTGACATCAACTTGAAAAACAACAACAGCATCATCAACCTGTAATCGTTCCAAGACTTTTGATCATTAAAAATAGACTTCTTCTCTTCTTTTACAAAAGACAAGTCAGCTTAAACTAATACTTTTAAAAATAATCTCTTCTCAGTTGCTTTCTCCAGTGTGAGAAGGTAAAAAGCTGCATCTATTATAACTACATGCTGTGCAAACCTCATTTGGACACGATCATCATCAATCACTCCTGCTGTGCAGGTAGCATGTGAGAGGGAAGCAAACCACAGATCGTGCTGCAGTATTTGACACCACCCACTCGTTTTCCTGCTTGTACACTTCGGTTCAGGGAGAAGCCAGTTCACACGTGGTCATCCTCTCTTTTTGGGACTTCTGTCTTTTCTCTCCCTTCAGGCATTTGAGAATAGCTTTGATAGTTTCAGGGGAAGGCAAAAACCTTTCCTTCTCACTTTAAAGATTAAGGCTCCCCTACGGAACAGCATGCCAGAGATACACTACCATGTGTGATCTTCCTTCTGTAAATACACACACATTACTCACAGCAGCACCTTTTCACATCACACGCATATGCTTCAGTGGAAGATGAATATTGTAAAAGAAATCAGAATGCAGTGAACATCCTTTGTGGCTGTGCCATGCACAGTCCTGAAAAGAGCTATTCATGCCAGCTTCTGAGTGCATTTCTCCAGCATACACTTCAGCTAGCTGACTGTTATAATCCTGACTGGGGATAAGGCTTAAAAGAGCATGAAAACTTGGTGTGTTTTTTTGCCTTTTTCAGCAGGCTCTGGAGTAAGGTAGAATAAGTATTAGATGATTTTTAGAAACCAGAAGCAACCAGAAAGACAGACAACAGCCTCATCAACATGCCTCCTACCAGCATACAGAAGATTAAAGAGAGCGACCTCCTCGTACCGCACAACTCTGGTTAGTTACTACTGTGCCAATTCAGCGGACTTGTGTTACTTTATCACACTGAGCTCCTTGGTACGACTCGGGCCAGCAGAAGTTGCCCACGCCTTGTGTTTCCTGATGCACCAGCACTGCAGCATGCCTGCTTTTAAACAGCTGTACAGCAGCGCACGCTAGAGAACAGCTTCTTCGATCTCACGTAGCCCTCCACAGCCCTCCAACAATTTCTGAGAGCACAGAGCATCTGTAGCCATGATGTGGTGACATTCATCTGCAAACATCCCCCACACCCCCCCCCGAAGTGCCAGGACATAGGGCTGTCACTTTGCAACACCCCCATCTCACTCAGCATGTTAATGAACCTCTCTGGAGGGGTGAGATGTTCTAAGGCACCTCCCAGGGACTTCACAGCAGACATCCAAATCTGGATGGGCGGTTTTTTGTGCTAGAACTCTCTTCCCTCTCTGAGCAATGACTCTACACCCTATTCTTACATGACAAACAGAATTTATAAGCTGCATCCCTCGCCAAGCTCCTGCAGTCTCCTTCTGCAGCCTGTGCTCCCGTTTGTGGCAGTGAAGCGCCCGACCACCCTGCTACTGACAGCCACCTCATTTATCACAACGGTGACGTAGCGCTGCACGCTTGTATGTTCCATCACGGTGCCCTGCTGACACACGCACACCTCGTGCTGAGTTGATGAGCTCCTGTCACAGAGCTGCAGCCCCAAAAGAAGTGAGGTTTTCCTCCACTTCTCAGAGCCACGTGGCAATGCCAGGACCCGTTGCTGGATAGGACAGAGAGCAGACAACTAGAGATTTCAGATACAGGCAATAGCACTGAGATGAACCAAGCGTGTCATCCCCGCTACAGTGGTGGATGTCAGCAAGTGCTCAACTTTACAGTCACGAATAGCCTCAGTGACTTCTCTGAGACCATGCATGACTTTTGAGGCAAGTACATCCAAGAACAAACGCTTGAGGCAAATAAGCTGAATAGCATGAAATGAAAGGGTGAAGAAAACACCCTCTGTAGGTCTCCCACACCAATCAAGGAGGCCAAAGAAAGGCTACCCTGGGCACCGTCTTGCTTAACTTTCAAGTTCAAACTTTTGAGCATAAAAGCAACAACAAGTTTACTTTCCATCTTCGTAAGTAGACAGAAATACAACCGTCTCGCAGTTTCAAACAGGTACTCACCCAGAAGAGAAGGTTGAAGACAAACATTAGGTACTTGATACACTGCAGGCAGTTGTGAGCCATGCTGCACCTCTTCAGTTCTAGGAGAAAAATAAATGAGAGATCCAGGTAAAAGACAACGTACTTGTTTCCCTTGGGGGACGTGTACTTAGCCTTGGTGGCCTTAGGGCCCGGGTTGGTGTGGAATCCAAAAAAAGAGTTGCTGGCCGCCCCAAACTGGCCGCCATACATGCTGCTGTAACGACGGAAAGCGCCATTTGGGAAACTGTAATCCTTGCTGTCCAGGGATGGGCTCCGGTGGTAGGTGGACTCATCAGTGCTGGACCTGCGCATGGTGGCTCCGACTCGTCCCGTCGCAGCTGCTGCTCTGACAACCGTCAGGTGTCGGGGGCGCGGGTAAAAGCTTTGCGGTTTCCTTTCCTCCTCCTTGCCAGCAATCCCCTACTGCTTTGCACCAGCTGTTCTTTTGTCTGCCATCCTGTCAAGGAGTTGCACGGGCTTTATGGCAGCAAAGTTGGAGAACTGGAGGCTGCTTAGCCAGGAGTTAGGGAGCAGCGTGCTTCCGCGTGAGAAAGACTTCGGCACAAGTAACCATTCCCTCCGGCGTCACAGCGGGCCCCCCCGGCCCCCCCCGCTACCAGAGAAGAAGAAAAGACAGAGAGATATACTGTACCCAAAGCAAGGAATTTTAAAAAAAGGAAGCGTGATCTCGCTCGGATCGCAAATGCCATACAACCCCCCAGCTCCACATGCCGCACGCAGAGCAGACAGCGCACGGGGCCGGCGGTTATCCCAGAGACCGGCGGGCAGCTCCCGCGGCCCCGCGCTGCCTCCGCGGCCCCCGGAGCCCCTGGGCGCGGAGCGAGGCAGTGCGGAGCCCGGAGCTCCGCCCCGCAACGCTGCTCCTCCCGCTGCTGGGCGCGGAGCTCCGGCCGCGGCCCCGCCTCGCCCTGCCCGGGCGGCTCCGGTCCCACCCGCGGCCCCGTGCGGGCCCGGCCGGGCTGAGGGTCAGGCGCTGCCGCGGCTTTAAAGGGCAGAGAAGTAATCGCGGTGGGAGCGGAGCTCTTGCAACGAAGCATCGTGCCAGCCTCAGCACAAATCGGCACAGGCAAGCGATTAATTAAAGAACAAATTAGCAAAAGTGAAATGAGCTGGGTTTGCACGTAGCCCGAGCTCTTCACCCTTGCAAGCCACCCTCTAATTCTGTTAATTTACAAACGGCAAAGCTGGAGCCTAATTATTTCCTTTCATTTCCTCCACAAGCTCTAAAGACACGGCGCATATCTCGTGCGAGCTTCGGGACTGAGCGCAGAGCTCAGGCTGATGCCTCCCGGGCCACCTGTTCCAGCAACTCTGGCTGACTCCTAACGTGTCCGCCTTTCATTTCCCTACCCCTAAGCACAGCAATTTCAGAGCCACGATGGAGATCTTTCCTCTCTTCCTGCCTCCCTGTCCTGCAAGCAAGAAAGTGTCCCAAGCTAGGAGCTCTCCCGCCCTGGGGCACAAACCCGGCCCTGAGCAAGCAGCTGTTCTCACCCCAAGGTTCCCATGCACTCCTTGCACTTCCAATGGCAAACAGCTCTGCCACCAGCCTTCCTCTCTGCTCAGTCTCAGACTGGTCTGGCAATGCAACACCAAAAAAAGATTCAACTTTTTTCTCTGTCCCTCATCAGCATATGCACAAACTTGCCTATTCGATGGTGAAAATTGGACGCGACTCCATGCAGATTATATTGAAATATAGTCAGATCACATAATCACTATTTAACAAGGGTACCCGTGGTATTGCAAGCATGTAACAGACTCCAGTTTGGCATATTTACTGTAAACTTGGTTTCTGAAAGTTCACAAGCAGCTGGCTTTTAAGGCTATCTGGGTAAGAGAAAAAGTAGAAATCATTCCATTTTACTATATGGTAGGAAAACAGCAATTCCCAAGAAAATCCAATCCTTAACGTAAGTGGAATACCCTGTAAAGCAAGGATGTGGGGTAAGACAAGGAGTTTCTAAATGCTGCTTCTAAATGAAGTGGGGTTCTTCAGATAGATGCAGAAAAATGCCCGCAGTAAGCAGGGCTTCTGCATGGCCATAATGGGCACATTTCCCCCTGCCTCCTTCACCAGCAACACTGAGCACACTGTACCGAACTGTCAACTTTTTAAGGACACTTCAGTGCAGAATTCAGCCCTTGTTGCTGTTCTTCTTGCTCACTCTAATATCGGCATGTTAAAAGGGGCAGGGACATGCTGGCGCCAAAGGTTAAGCCAATGCAGACACATAACCTTTTGGTAGCTTGAGCCTAAAATCCCAGCCTGGGCCTTGTGACTTCTGTTCACCTCTGTTTTCCATCCACTTACCCTTTCACTGGTTGCATCTGTGTATTCCCATCCTGGGGCCAATCCATATTGATTCCTCAGCACAAGAAGCAAAGCACTGCACAGCCTCACCAGCACAGCTTAATGTGCATTGATTTTGGTGGCACACTACCATGTGTGCTGTAACAGCTCTACTTCTTTCCCTGTTACACCTCAAAAGCTGCCCCTCGTCTTTCCCAGTGGTACACACTGTTTCTGGACCCCAAACCACCACCTGTTTTTATACCTCTTTGGATCAGGCTTTTATTTTACCCACTGAATGCTGCTTTCCCATTCTGCTCCACAATCTCACTCTCACTGTCACACATGCAAACTCTGGCCCCTTCAGGTCGCACTAATGCAGCCACTGGGTCACCTCCTCATTAATTTATTCCTCATTAGACCTTAATGGTTGCACGTGCTTTCCCTAATGCTTCCTGTCACTGTCTTCAAAACTCTGTACCTGCTCCAGCCCTGCAATGAGACAGCCCACTCAGCAGCCTGCTCCTGAGCACCCCATAAAAGCTGTAAAGAAGAGAGCCATAAAATAAAATAAATTCTGATAGAAATGACTACTAAAATATACCGTGTTAATGCAGGATATGTGCCTGGCAGCCAGCACTGTTCTGCAACAAGGGGGGCTGCAAAAGTATGCACGAGAGGTTATACTCACTCCCAATAGTTTCTGTCAACAAAACGGCTAAGATTAAACTACTACGAAAGGGGGAAAGTACTGGGGTTACAGCATCACAATCAAAAGGGCAGCCACTTTACTAATTCACTCCAAATGGTTAATTCTTGCTTTCTTGTACGTACAGAGATCACCATGGAAAAGCACTAATCGAAACCATTTGCAGCTGTCTGTCCCCTTCAGCAACATGCCTAGCGACCAATCCCTTCTCTTTTTTGGCTCCTGCCCAACACGCTCTTACCACTCCAGCTACTGCTTGGTTAGGTTCAATTCAGCAACAGAGGCTTTATAAAAAACGTACATCTTCCAAAGACTAATCGGAACAGTTCCTCTGCTGACCTTTGGTGAACCAAAGTTCAGGGCCAGGCTGGTGGTGTTGGTGAAGAGAATAATGCACTCCTCATGGAGCCCTTCTTTTGTTTGCTTTCCTATATTCGTTTTGCATGAACGTAGAGCTGAGAGGGAATCTCACCTACGTCCCTCAATATCTGAAGGGAGGGTGCAAAGAGGACAGAGCAGGCTCTGCTCAGTGGTACCCAGTGCTAAGACAAGAGGCAGTAGATACAAACTGACACACAGGATGTTCCCTCTGACCATCAGGCAGCACTTCTGTGCTGTGCGGGTGCCGAGTGCTGGCACAGATTTCCCAGAGAGGCTGTGGGATCTCCTCCTTGGAGATCTCCAAAAGCCACCTGGATGTAGGCCTGGGCAGCCAGCTCTGGGCCAGAACAACCCAGAGGGCCTGCCCACCTCAGTCACCCTGGGATTTTGTGCAGGAGAAAGCCAGACTTCCTCAGCTAACACAACCTAAAGAACTTTAGATATTCACAGCTGCACTTGCAACTTCTTTAAAGATTTACTAATGCCTACAACAAAACTTTGACAAACACTTCCTTCCGAAGCAATTTCACTTATGTAGCAGACTTAGGGTTGTTTGAGTTTTGTGGGTTGGTTTTTTTTTTCCCCCCATTTTCTTTCTTTTTTCTTTAGAAATAAGGAAATTTGCATGAATTAAAAGGGATCTTCCATACTTAATAGCTCATCTCCTTCTGCTCACATGCCACCTGAAGTCATGATCTTTGGTTTATGGCACAATTAGTTGCTATGGAAATAACATAATCAGATACAGAGAAAATATTTGGGGTATGATTTGCAACGTTCTTTATTTAAACCTGTGCACAAGTTACTTGTGCGGAAACCTCACTGCCTTTTACATGCTCTCATCTGCATAATAACTTTCATCACCTCTGCTGTGCGTTCAGACGTAATGGTATTGCTACATGCACGACTCACACTAAAGGCATTCTTCACCCATATTTGAGCATCTGCATGTTCAAACAGTAATGAGAGTGTCCATGCATGCAAGTGAGCCATTGTCAAGTCCAAATTAACAACAACAAAAACTGTCTGTAAAAAACTGACTTGGGATTGGGCCCCTTTACCCTGTGTACCACAGAACTCCTTTCCCCTTTGTGCTTTCTGTGCTTTTGACACCCTATTCTTTGCTAATGATTTTCTTTTTTCAATCATAGAGCTTTTAAGTAAGGAGATTCTCTGTTGCCCCAGCAAATTTTGCTTACTTCTAAGTCCTGGATAGGGAGGATCACTGCTCCAGATGAAAGACAAGCACTGCCAGCCGCTGTACTCGAGAAGCAGGAGCTTCTGCCAATGCCCTCAGTAATAAAGAACGAAGAAACAGAAATAAAGAATATGCCTGACACCCTGTACCAGATGAGTTGTAGCCCAAAGAAAACCTTTGTCAGGACCTATCTTTGCGGTGTCAGCAGGTCTTAGCAGCACAAATGCAATTTATGTGCTAGTTTTCTTAAAATCAGGTTACATTCTCTAACCTGAGAGATCAGCTGACGTTCAAAGAAACACTGCTTCAAACACATGCATGGCACTCAGGATCTTTCTGTCAAGTATAAAGCAATCAATCAGGAACAAAAATCTTTCAACTACACACAGCTCTGATAGCTTCCAAAATAAGGTATTTTAAAGCAGAAGCAAACAAAACACAGACTTAAAAAAAAAAAAAATCAAAGATTCATCAGTGTTCCCTACCAAGTGTTTGCTTTTTAACATCTTCATGGATTTTTCCCTGAAAATTCAAAATGGATTGTGTTCTTGCCTTGCACCCTTAAAGCAGGGCTAGGGATGCAAACACAAAGATAAGTTGCTCTAAGTAATTTCAGCTCTCTTCCCAAGGCAATGAAGGCCCAGCAATGTTCACTGATCTCACAGGGCTCCAAGTGCTCAGCATGTTTGAGAATCAGGTCACGGAGAGCCCATTTCCATAAGGTGCTCAACCACAATTTTCACTGTATTGAGATATACGCGTACTTAAATAGTAAGCACATACTTAATGCTTTTGTGAGCAGGACTGCACGTAAGCCTGAGAAATGTCTAAAAGGCTGCAGATGGAGCTGGACTCTGCATACAGCTGCTATAGTAGAAGAAATTGCTCCTTGAGCACATGTCTTTGAGGCTGATGCTTCTCAGATCTACCAGCAAAGCTGGCAGGGAGGGGCCTTCACCAAAACAAGAGAAGTTTGCTCAGCTGGCTAGAAATGGGGCAGGGAGCTCCCCTGCCAGCAGCAGTCAGAAGATTTGAGTAAGTACACTGAGACCTAAGGGCAGCTAGAAACATCCTATCTGCTGCTGGCATTGCTGGGTCTTGCTGCCATCTTACTCCTCAGATTCAAAAGACCTCTGCTTCCTTCTAGGTTCCTTAGGCTCCTTCCAAAATCCTACCTTAAAGATAAATAAACTTCTGATTCTGAAAAGGGCTGAAAATAAGATCCCCAAAGGAGGAACAGCTTTCCTTTTCATCTTAACTTCTAGGAATTAGGAAAAGGATATTATATTTTATGACACACAAGTACTGTCACACCAACTCAGAAGGCATTTCTTACAATGTAAGCTGTGCCAGAGAGCTTAAAATTAAAACTGAAATATTAAAGAGACCGTGGCAAATAAAGAGTATTTGAAAAGGAATAATAAACAAAAACACTAGATGGCCTTCCAATATTTGAAAGGAGCATATAAACAGGAGGGGTATGACTGTTTACGAGGGTGGACAGTGATAGGACAAGGGGAAATGGTTTTAAACTGAGACAGGGAAGATTTAGGTTAGATATTAGGAGGAAGTTTTTCACACAGAGGGTGGTGACGCACTGGAACAGGTTGCCCAAGAAGGTTGTGGATGCCCCATCCCTGGAGGCATTCAAGGCCAGGCTGGATGTGGCTCTGGGCAGCCTGGTCTAGTGGTTGGTGACCATGCACATAGCAGGGGGGTTGAAACTAGATGATCACTGTGGTCCTTTTCAACCCAGGCCATTCTATGATTCTATGACTCTATGATATGATGATGAAATGTTTAATATTAAAATGGAATGGACCTGCACAAAGAAAACGCAACCAGACATATCTATATATCATCAACCATTATCCCTTCTCCTTGATGTTGTAAAGAATCGCAGGGCTTTTATCATCCCACATGCTAACAGCAAACAGCAGTGGATCTCTTATCATTGACATCTCTGCACCCATTCAACCAAAAAGAGAGGAGCTTCTGCTATCAGAAAAAAAATTTATGGGCAGGAGCTTTGCCTTTCTGCTTTGCCATTCTCAGCATTCATAACACTCCTCAAGTCAGACATAACTTCAGACATACCCTCAAGTATATTTTTTTAAATAGATAACACACACAGGTAAACAATTTAAAACCACAGCCAAGGATTTACTCGTAGAAGATGTATTAGTGAGCATAATAGCGATAACACATTGAATAAAAATGCTCTCTTAAAAGAAAGAGAATCATCTGTGCTGGAGACCATATATCTGTATTTGCTTCTTCACATCACCACAATCTGGCTCTTTATATCTCACTGTCAAAATCAGTAAGTAAGCCATTTCCCTATGGAATAGCACAGCTAACAGCGAGAGAAAAGGCACCTGTACTTTATGGCTACAGAGGTGTGATACTTTTTTGTAAACGTGCCTAAATTAATTCACCAAAGATAACACAGAGGCCCTAATTCAGTAAAGCTGAGCTGTCCAAAACAACACTAAACTCCTCCCTATTTGTTACAGCACTTGGTGGTATTTAAATTTAATGACAGTGCTTTGCTTGAACAGAACTAAGGATATAGCTGAGTCCTTTAAAGATAAGAAATGAAAGATATTAAATGTTTGAATTCAGGCGCTCTCACTGGAAAGGTTCCTACAAAGTATCCGGTTAGGCTTCAAAGTTCTCACCTGTTCTGCTCACAGGCTGATTCTGGATTTAAAGCCAATGTATCGGTTTTCATCAGGATCTCAGATATTCCTGCCCTGTAGGAAACATCTGGCACAGGACCTGTGCAAAATTTAATCCTGCTCAATCTAAGCCCTAGCATACGCTAACCTGCTAAAAATGCAAGGTCAATCTCTTCTGCAGTCTGACCTCTAAGCAGTTTGTTTGCTGCGTTATATTTACAAGGATTTTTATGAAGGTAGATTTACATTTAAAGAAAATCGTTTCTGCATCAGATCACTACAAAGCCAGCTGAGAAGTGACTGGGAGCATTTCCACAAAGAATGATGGCTGCTCCCTGATGGGAACCAGTGTGACGGCAGCTGTTAGCCCCGCGCTGAGCACTGGCAGGTCCGTGCCCGTGCCCAGCCTTCACTGCTCCTGCAATCACAAACTCTGCAAAGAAGGGAACGAAGCCAAAGTCGGCTTTGGCGAGATGGTGGTGCAAATCCGATTTTCCCCCACTGTAAACTCATGTCTCGTGCAGCTGGAAGCTGACAGCTTCAGATGAGAGGAATTTATCATTATTATTTTAGTGCGAGAGCAGTTCACTGATTGCAGCTTGACAACTCGAGTTAATTACTTGATGAAGGGTCTGCCGCTCACTGCCTGGCTCCACATCTGTGGACAACGACAATCAGCAGAATGAAATCCATACTTAAAAGGTCTTTGGTCTTTTTAATCGTAAGCTTAAAATCACAAAATCCATATAACAAAATGTGCAGATCAGGGGAATTACACCAGAGGTTCCCATTTCCCCAGCCCTTGGGACAGTCCGGTCTCTGAAGCTCACTGAATCTCATAAACACATCTCACTTCAAAAGAATCCTCTCTCCCTCCTGAAGTCCCAGTGGTTCTCAAGATAACTGCTTGGAACTCAACCTGGCCACACTCCCTGATGGCTGCTTTCCCATCAGGTAAATAACAACTTGCAAGCTCTTGCCTGCTTCTGCCAAACACCAGGTGGGATTTACCAACCTTGTAAAGAGATTATGTCAAAACTGCCTGGCCTTACCTGTTAAATCAGCGTGTGGAACCCGTGTGCTGTTTTACATCCAAGTTAGCAAAATGTTGGGGCTCTTTACTAAGAAGCCAGATAAAATAATACACAATGCCATAATCCTAACCTCCTGAGAAGTGGTGAGGTGCAAATAGCACAGAAACCTGGCTGGGAAGGGAGCCACATGGGGCTGGAGCCACTGAGTGGTGAGGGAAGGGCAAACACATCTCACATTGGGAATTAGAACAAGATGCTGCCAGTAAACCAGGAGCCTTATACATGTGGCAGCTGCTGCAGAAATTAAGCCAGACTCCACCTGTGATTATATTGTATAGCTCGAAATCTGTGTGTCCCTAGTTCTTTGCATAGACAGGAAAAAAAAAACGTTTTTTTTTTCTCTGTCTTCGTCCCATCACCACACTTTGCACTCTTCAGGACAAAGCCTGTTTCCACCTCTTTTTAATTTTTTTAAACTCATCACCTATGAAAATGTACTGCACTTCTAGGTGCTCTCTTAAACCCGAAACGTGGCACATCTGAACTGCGGTCAATCAGAAGTTGCTGGAGAGTAATCAAGAGAAAGGAGGCTGCCTCCTTTAGTAGAGCGTAACAAGTTTGAAGACAAGCAGCTCTCATCATCAGAAGTGATGAGCAGAGTGTAACAGCAGCCATCTCACCTAGGGCTCCCAAATTCTAGAAAGCACTGCAGAAAAAGACACACAACTACAGACAGACACAGGAGGAAGTATTTAGTAAGAGATGCGCATAACAAACAGAGAAGGCTGGGTTCAGAAGCCACTACAAGGCTTGACTAATTTAATTCTCGTGTGTTTGACTCTTTATTCATCCACATATGGACTCTGATAATAGTGTGTCTAATTTCTCTGACAAACTTTTCAGTCCTGGATCCCTGCTTCTCTACTCTTCAAGTACCATGAAAGTGGATGCAGATTTTGTTGTATCTCTAGAACTATCTCCTCTCAGTTTGAAAGCAGCTCAAAGGAATGGAATTCCACAACTTTGCCATGATTTAAGCTCATTTTCAACTCCAATGAGAGCTGTATTTTATTCTGCCTTCATTGAGTTGTTACAGGAAATCCTAGGGCCTGGAGCACCTCCCATATGAGGAAAGGCTGAGTACCTGAGTCTGTTCAGCCTGGGGAAAAGACGACTGAGGATTAAATGTTTATAAATATCTAAAGGGAGGTAGGAGGCAAATGGATGAGGCCAGGCTCTTCTCAGTGGTAAGAAGCAATAGGACAAGGAGTAACTTGAACATATGAAGTTTCATACAAATATGCAGAAGAACTTCTTTACAGTAAGGATGATGAAGCACTGGAACAGGTTGCCCAGAGAAGCTGTGGAGTCTCCTTCTATTGAGATATTCAAGGCCCGCCTGGACACCTACCAGTGCAATCTACTGTAAGGAACTGCTTTAGCACGGGAGTTAGACTTGATCTCTTGAGCTCCCTTCTAACCCCTGCAAATCTGTGATTCTGTGAATCAGAATAGTGCAGGGGTAGCACACAGTTTTAAAACAGCTGCTTGTGACATCTCTCTGCCTCCAAGACAGAGGTGTTAGTATACAATAAGCAAGCTTATAAAACCAGGTTGAAGAGAGACTAAAAGGATGCCCATGGTTGTCTCCAGCCAGCTGTGAGTAAATCCCTGTACTATCAGCAGGGCTAGCCAAGATTTTTCTGTGGGACCAGGTTACTGAGGTCCTAATCTCAAATTCTCCACCAAACCTACAGTGCTGATGGCTGCTGCCATGTCTGAACAGGTAAGATCTGAGTCAATTCTTCAGGCAACAGGGCAGAAGAGATGCAGCTCCATGCATTAACTTCGATAGTCTTTGAAGAGGTATCTGAATGCTGTCCAGAAATTAATTACTTGGCATGACAAGCTCTGACAATTAGCTAACTGGATTGCTTGATGGTAGGATTTTAAAAACACATTGCTCAAGGAGGAAACTCTGCAGTGCTGCTGTCATAACAGGCAAAGCTGTCAGAGAAGTGTACCACCAGGACAGCGCTGCAGGCTTCAGGATCACAGCTGCAAGGAAAAGAAAAGATCCCAGAGGATAAGGACATAACTACATCTGCATTCCACAACCATCCTTCCAGGAAAGCTAGAAAAGAAGAGGATCTGGGCCTTCTCCTGGCTACATTGGGCCCTCTTGAAGCAGTAACAGAAGCCAGTGTTAGCATCAGCTCTTGCTAGGGCTGGAGTAGGCCATTTCTATCATGCTGTGTTCAGTAGAGATCATGGGCCAGCCTGCAAATCCAGCCCATCCATGCATGGTGTGACAGCAGGCCCAGTGCCCTTGACACTGTGCAGACCCCAAGCTGCACAGCCTCCAAGATCCCCCACGTGCTTACTACAAGGAACCCTGAGGGTTGCTGCTCTTTCCCCTTGCCACCAAGCTTTGCCAAATGTTTTTCTCCTGCACAGAAGTTTTTGTGCAGATTTCCCTCTCGGCAGTTGATGGAAAGCGTTGTTTCACTCTCTCAGCCCTCACCTGCTTTTGGAAACAAAACAACACTCCCGCTTCCTCTGCTTTCTGCTTATCTTCCTTCTAGGCAAACAGAAGAGATGAAAACGCACAGATTTCAGGATAGTAAATACCCAGTGAGTGACTTGACAGCAAGTAAATCAGCATTTTGTAGCATTCGTGGCAACAGCTTCTGGCATCACAGAAGAAATAAAATTCATTAGACAACAAATAAACGATAACCTCATATTTACAAGGCAGACTTTTAATGTAGCCAATTATTTCATATGTAATGATGATGAAAAGTCTTGCACTCCTGTTCACAGATCTGAGATCACTGGGTTTTATCAGTGTAGCTGTTTTTATGAAAGAGGATCAGGGAATGTATTAAATAGGGAAGACTGGTTTCAGTGGAAGCTGGGTGCCCGCTTCCCTGCTACGTGTGGGAAAATCTTCTGTCTCTTCACAAGACTTGACAAACATATTTCAGTTGCAAAATTGTTGCATTTGCTTTGCAATTTGTTATTTTCATCAGATATCATTATCTGTATTAGTTGGCATTTTCTTTTCCAGGACTGGATGGCTCTCTGGGCCTTTAGGAGGTTTCAAGAAGCTTCCGCAAATATTTCCAGTACATATACTTAGAATCAATGCATACATTAATGAGCGTGTGTCATTCTTAGGTTGGAGTTCATCAGGGCTGATCTCGGACCTTCTTCAGAACCAGGGACCAAACCCCAACCTAGAGGGGTGCACTGAAGCTGTGTTCCCCAGCACCAGAACTGCTTTAGTGCCATATGCTAATGAACTGTCAAGTTTTAAATGAACCCCTCAGAGGTTCATGCTCCTTGGCCACAATTCAGGTGGCTAAGCAAGACTCTCGACCTCTGCAAGACAACTGAAAGCATTGCATGGGTTTACATCAAGTAAGAACCCAGCTGATCACCCTAAAATTGCAGGGGCTGCATCTCAGCCAAACCAACCGTTGAGGTATTTTCCCCTAGAAGCATGCTGCCTTTCTCTGTCCTGGTGCCATGGAAAAGACCTGCAGCAGCATTTCCGAGCTGCACCAAGATTTGCTTGCATTTCTCCCTTCCTTTGAGTAGGGGCTGTGCTTTTCTGAATTGGTAGTGTGCCATGGCTCAACTTGTGCAGTGTATACGGCTTTGGCACGGGTGAGGTCCCCTTCTTCCAAGCTGTCACCAGACTCACTGGACAGCCAGCTGCCACCGGGGCTCAGCATGCACAGAGGAACTGCGAGTGGCACAACACAGCCTGCCTCTTGCTCCTCCACTTCTGAACACTGCTGGCTCCCTCCTCTCTTCAGCCAAGCAGCCTGTCAGTGCCAGAGGTCACTTCACAGTGTTATTTGCTACCTGCCAGTCTGTACCCAAGCCAGCATTCCAGAAACCAGAATTTTAGATTTATTTTTCCCTTCCAGGCAAAAGGGTGGCAGGACCCTGCCACTGAGTGCACATTTTGTGCAGCCTCCCATTGCTTCTGAGAATATCATATCAGGTCATCATCATATCATATCATATCATCATCACCCTGTAAGCCCTGTTACATAGTGTTTGAAGTGTTTTGGCAAGGTGTATGCTCTGAATGAAGACTGCCCAGGACAGAGGCACAGTGTAATCCTGCATGGAAGCTTCTGCTCCCCCAGAGCAGAGGAGAGGAGATGAGGAGGCATCATAGCTCTTTGAGTTGGGGACCCATGCAGCCACAGCCCTGAGAAAGTTTCAGTTCTCACTGGGATTTGCCAGCTCAGTGAGTGTTTAGTCCCAAATTCAAATGTTCTTTTTTGTTATCCCTGACAGGGCCAATCTTGTACCCACTGAAGTCAATGGGAGTCAGTAAAGTCAAACTCTGATGAGCCCAAAGAGGCAAATTTCTGAGAAACCTCATAATTTGCAGTGCAATTTAAAGCCATCTCGCCATAGGTGTGAAATAGCTAAATAGCAGACATCTGCAGCTACTTTACCGACAGCTGCCCTCCTATGCTCAACCTGCATAGTTAGGGAAAACTGATGTGCCTCTCGATGTGCCAAATGAGACCATTAGGTTTGGTCTTTTGCTAATAAAGGAAGGGAAAGATAGGAATCAGTCTATCCTGCAGATGAAGCAACAGGAAGGACTACAACTTTGTCCCCAAAAAATCAGCTAAGCTAGTAGACTGAAGTCAGAAATCACACTCCTAATTCCACCCTTGCTCAAGACCTTCAGCGTAGGTAGGTCCGTTCAAGTCCCTGTGCCTCTGTGTGGTTTCTCCAGACCTTTCATCTCAGACCATCTCCCACTGCATATTAATACAGAGCTCACAGCTCCTTGAGATTTCCAGGGATCAGTGCAATGCTACTGGAGATGGATGTGCTGCAATAATAAGAGCATAATGATAATGAGGAGAACTCAAACCTGACATCTGAGCACAAGCACAGAGAAATAACACGGACTCATGGATACATAAAGCATTCTAAGATGCTTTTTAATATCAGTGGGCACCAGGAAAGAGCTTTTCTGAACAAGAGGTCAACTTTCATGCTAATTACCATTATAACAACTAAGTCTTCACTAAAGTGTCTTTTGCTTTTACTGCAGGAGCAATTACACGTGGCTAGTCATTCCAATGTTATTTGCGCTGTGTTCAATCATTGCACTGGCTGGATGAAAACTTACTTCAACCAGAACAACGTGTATTACAACCTGTGTATTGATTTGATTCCTCTGAGACAGGCCCGCAAATGGAAATGGAGGGCTGCCACATTTCTAGTACTCTCAGTACTGTCCTAAAATAGTTCACTGATGCAGTATAAGTAAGGGAAAGCAACAAAGTAATTGAGAAATACAGTGCAGAGAGATGATGATAGTGAGAAGGAGACGTACAGTGTCAAGATATAGGGAATATTTTAGCTTTGCTTAAAGAAACTACACCTCACATCCCCAAAGCAGTCACTAGCCATACAAGTAGAAGCAAATAATTTCAGTGGACTTGTACATTTCCTAAACACACAGCTTTTCCATAGTGGTAACCACTGCATTCCCTTAATGCTGATGCAAAACTACAGCATCGGACCCATTGGCCAAAGGTCAGAGTAAATTCTTTCCTATTCTGTGCTCCTTCCACAGCAGAGCCCACCTCAAGCCCTGCTCTGCGTTCCCTTTCCCAACAGTCTCTCTCTCAACTTATTCAAGCGTGTATGAGAAGGGAATAAGTTGTCCTCCAGCATAATGACAAGTCTCCACAATGGAAGAACTCGCTTGTTATAGCTGGCAGGTATCTAGGCTGAAATGATGCAGGCAAACATCTCTGAAACCAACCACCTAAATGTTAATAATGAAGCTTAGTGGCTCTGCAAGTTATTTCAGGCAAGCCAATGAATGCTTTTACGCGTGCAGGCACTGCAGTATGAACTAACATTCACTAACAAGCTAACATTTGCAAAAGGCCAAAGGGAAGCTCTGCCACAGGGATACAACAAAATACAAGCACGTGTCAGGTGGATTTAGTTAACAGATGTTACAGCAAGCAAAATACATATGAAATATATATCTTCTCTTTTCTTCCATCCATCTTTGCTACTGACACTTGTGTTATACATCAGTATATTTTTTTGCTCCCAGAAAGATCTTGTTCCATCTACTTTATCAACACATACTTAATAAATCATATTTGACAGCATAAATCATATCTTACTACAAATGAGATTTAAAGGAACCATTCCCTAAATGGAGTTGATAAGCTCAGTAAGGAAGCCACCATTCATGTTAAAATTCAAACCTGTAATACGTCAGCATGCATGGTAGCTAACAAAAGAACCATGAACAGGCCCACTTAATGCATCTCCACACAGCTTAAAGAAAATATTTCCCTAAATCTCATCAATGTCTTTCAGAGGAGGTAGAAAAGCTCAAAGCCTGAATAGCCTGACAGTTTGGAGCTACGCATCTTACTGCTAAGTGAGAGATGCAAGGCAGCTGGTTTCACAAGGACACCCTGCATTTTGGCAGCAAGTCTAGCTTGCCAGGAGCACTAATGAAGGTTAATTTCTGACTGTGGAGTAAAATAGAGCATGCTCAGTTCAGAGATCTGAATCATACTGCTGCTTCTGATATGTTTTACTAATGACTTTATGCAAAACACAGTGAAACTTTCCTGTGCTTGTTTAGATTTTATATCTAAATGCATCTGTTTCCATCCCTTTAGACCCCACTCTATAAAACTGGGGCAGAAACAGCTAAACCATTCTTGAGACTGCCTTTTTAACAGTCTGTTGAAATCCTCCTGAAGAAAGATGTTGATGGATTGCAATCACTTGATGCCCAAGAACAGAACAGCATTATTATTAAATGCGCTTGTTCTCCAGTGCCTTTGCAGGATTGCTCCATGGTCTGTGTGCTTTAACAGGAGAGACCTGTTCTGTACTGTACCACACGAAGTATGCTGGGGCAAACAACAGGTGTAATTAACTTCTAAATATGACCATTCATATCACAAATCAGGCTATTTCTGCTTCAGACTGCAAGCATTGTAAAAACAGAAAATAAACCATTTTGTCACTGTCTTCCTACTGGCCTTTATCTACCTCACACCCAAATACACCCTTCTGATACAAGTCAGAACTCTCTGGCTCGATACTGCTGCTAATCTGCAGAGTACTCTGAAGTATGTACCCTATTGACGATATTCTGGAAATTAATTATAACAAAACAGAAGTAAAAAAAAAAAAATCAAAACAAAAGACATAGAGGCCACCAAGCCCTGCAGGACAGCAGCCTCACGCGGGAGCTGAACAGGGGCTCCCATTGATAGGAAGATAAATGAGCAGAACCAATAAACGGAAAAGCCAAGTTTCCAAATGCCCTCTGCTGGCATCCATTAGCATTACTAAGCATTTCACCCTGTTAAAAATAATTTTTCAGAAAACTGACTGAAGGTTTGTCATTAGAAGACACCCTGGTTTTACAGTGCTAATAACATCCCTTCTTCCAGCTTTGCTCTAACATCCATATTTGTTTTAACCAAACACAACAGAAACCCACGTGCTGCAGTCTCCCTGTAAATATCATCAGTAGGTTGTCTTTTAGCTGGGAAGCACACCTGGAAAAAGTTTTCAAATCCACTAGCTTCCAGGGATCCTCACCTGCATTATTTTGATCAGCTGCTGCTCTAGAAGCTGCTAGCAAGTTCTGCTTATCTTCCCATTTAATAGCAGAGCCACGGGAAGCCATCTGTCATCCCGCTGTGGGATGCAGCATTCCATGAGTTGTTTGGTGGATTTCCAAGCGCAGTGGAACCGCCAACTTACTTCCAGCATCCCTCCTTACCCATCCATGTGGAATTTGGAAAAGTCATTAGCAACTTATAGAGTAAGAAAGCCAGATTACAAATCCTTGATATTCTGGCAGTGAATTACACCTCCTTAATTTTCAGTTACATAAGGACATTGTGTCTAATGGTATTTTCAAGTTAAGTTTCACCCCCCCCCCCCTTTAACAACTAAGCTGTAGTATCAGAGAAGACCAACAATTAATAATACAGATTGGGAATATGGATCAGAGTGATCCTCAACTGTTTGAAAGAGATGATTATGTCTGCATATTTTCTCTGAAGCACTACAGGCGATGAAAGTACTTCAGACATGTTTGTTAACAAGTGCTGCTGGGAAAAGAGAACACACCTTCCTCCCTCTCACATTGACCACAAGAAGGGACCCGCATAAAGAAACACCCCTACCTGAACACTGAATCCTGTGTCGTGACGAACTGAAGAACGCAGACATGGCAGCAGTCTGGTTTAGGGCAAGGAATAAGTAGCTGCAGTTCACAGTACAGAGCCCTCATGCTGACCCTGGGTTCTCCCTTCACTGAAACACCACGGGGCTTCAGGACAACACCTTGCTTGAGGTACACCTCTTTGAGACTAGAATAAATGTTAATCAGGCTTCACCCACTAACTTCATAGAATCATAAAATCACCAAGGCTGGAAAAGACCTCTATGATCATCCAGTCCAACTGTCCACCTACCACCAATATTTTCCCATTAACCCATGTCCTTTAGTACTACAGCTAAACGCTTCTCGAACACCTCCAGGGACAGTGACTCAACCACCTCCCTGGGCAGCCTGTTCCAATACCTCACCGCTCTTTCTGATAAGAAATCTTTCCTGATAATACAACCTGTATCTCCACTGGCACAACTTGTGGCCGTTCCCTCTAGTCCTATTGCTAGTTAGGCAAGAGAAGAGGCTGACCCCCAGCTCACCACAACCCCCTTTCAGGTTGTAATAGAGAGCAATAAGGTCTCCCCCCTGAGCCTTCTCTTCTCCAGACTGAACAATCCCAGCCCTCTCAGCTGCTCCCCATCAGTCTCGTGCTCCAGACCCTTCACAGCTTCATTGTCCTCTGGACGTGCTCTGTGTCCTCAATGTCTTTCTTGTAGTCAGGGGTTCAACACTGAACACAGTGCTTGAGGTACGTACTCACCAGAGCTGAGTACAGGGGGAGGATCACCTCCCTGCTCCTGCTGGCTGCGCTATTGCTGATACAAGCCAGGATGCTGATGGCCTTCTTAGCCACCTGGCCACACTGCTGGCTCATGTTCACCTTACTCCCTCTGCTATTTCCAGGCAAACTAAGGCTGAACTGCAGCAGTCTCCCCTCCTTGCTCAGAGAAAGGAGGCCCCTCTCTTAGCACTCTGCCCCTGAAGTTTAATATAACTTGTGACGCATATGAAATCTTTGATGAACCTATAAAAAGACCTTAACAATCAGAAGACCAAAGCTGTTAAATTAGAAGTGATCACCCAAAATACATATTCAGTAGAACAGCTTCCTTGTGGTACTTTAACTGCAGAACCAAACAAGGCTTATAATAACCTTACTTACAGAGGTAAGTGATTGAATAAAGCAACTCAGGGCTATCCATTACAGACACAACCCTTGGTGGGACAGCACTGTTAAAATGCCTTCATTTCTTTATAGTCATCTCTAGGCTGGCAAATCTAATTTCCATTGCTTTCCACAACTGCAGCTCTGATAAATTTCATTGGGGTTTTAGTGCACACAGGAAGCAGCTTGGGTTAGTCCTGGAGATAGGCTTCCAACAATGGCTCTCCGGATGACAGACCACCCCAGCCTGCCTCTGCTTCAGGACTGGGAACTGACTGTAACCTTGCAGCATAGGATGTCTCTTCTTGTAGCTGATCATTGAGGTAGGGAATGCTGTTTTTGTTTTCTTTTAAAAAAGAAAAGCTTGGGCCATCCACAAAGCTGTTTCAGCTTACCTTTTTGGTGTTGCTATACTCTGACATCTGTACAGGTGGCAGATTTTAATTTTTTTTTATCCCCTATTATATTTTCATTTAAGTGCTTTTTGGATGGGGTAGGAAAATAATTGTTTGGTCTGGAAAGCTGCAGGGTACTCTCCTTTCAGAGGGGAAAACAACCTGACCTTCCAGTTTTGATCAAAGTCTAGAAAGACATTTGGATTCTGACAAGAAAAACATGGAGAAAAGGATATAGCAGGAGGGGAGGAGTAAGAACAACAGTATGCCTTCATTTTGACATTTACAAACCACATTCTGTTCGGTGGATAAGAAGCAGGATAACAATACCTCTAAGCCTGAAAAATACTCTTTACCATGCTGGGACAAAACTGCTGTGTTGGCAAGCCTTCACTATAGCACGGTAGCACCTGGGGGTTTCCAAACTTTATGTTAATAGCAGCACAGGATAGTGCCTAGAAAAGGCTGAACTGAGAATTGGAGCACCAAGAAGTCATTTTAAAAGATGAGTTCAGTCCAAATCATTCAGAAAATGCTTCCTTAAAGCCTTCTCATCCAAAAGCTGGTTCAAAAGCAGTACTGGAGCATTCTCCTGTTGAGGTGTTTCAAGGAATTTCAAAGGAAATAGTCTCAATTTTTCAAGAAAGAGTATTTTACTCCCCAGATCCCATAAATTCACTGCAGGAGTCCCAAAACTCCAGCTGAGTTCTTTCCTTCTTTTCAAGAAGGAAATTTCAAGAAACTTGCACAGAAACAACAGATTAGAATTTAGGAAACAAACACAGAAAGAAATAAGCCACACATTATGCCAAAATACACTACATTCCTCTAGTTCCTTTTGTTCTGCAGAGATAAAAAGGGAAAATAAACAGTAAGACTGGACAGTAAGATTCAGTACTGTACCTGCAGGGCATTTTAACATGTTCTGAAAAACAAGCCCCTTAAGGTTGCCTCACACTGGGCTCCAAATGAGAAGCATCACTTAGGTATTTCCTGATACTGAGCTTTGCAGAATAATTAATAGTGCCTGGAAGATAAAGACTAAAATAAATGGATAACAAATATTTACAAATATTTACCAAGCTCTGGGTTAAAAATGAAGATACAAAGCGAATTTCAGGGGGAAAAAAAGTACAAACAAGATATTTTTCATACTGGTGCAAGACCATGGGGGGGGGGGAACCAGAATAAGAAGCTGACACATGATAAATGAGAGGCTGAGAATTAAGCTTGCCCAGTGGTAAGGGATTGTAGTACTGCCTTCAGCCACATAAGGGCAAGGCATAGAGAAGACGGAGCCAGACCCATCACACAGCTGCACGGTAGCAGGAGAGGCAAGGAATACAACTTTGCAGTAATGGAAATTCTCACTAGGTGTTAGGAAGGGGGAAATCACTACAGTCAAATATTAGGACAGCGACCAGGGATAAGGGGAAGCTCTTTCTGTGGGGGATGAAGGAAGTACTTAAGACTTAAACAGTCAACAGTCCCTAATTGAACAATCCAACATAAGTTCAAAGTTGGCCCTGCTTGGAGCAATGTTTTTGACCTATAGCAGCCACTTCTGACCCAAATTCTTTTCTTTTTTCATAGATCCCATGATCTACGGAAAATTAGGGCTGCATAAGGCAGCAATATGAGCTGAATCAGGCTGTATATTGGGAGCAAAGCAGGAGGTGAAGCACTACAAGCACCAGTGTTTTGGAAGAAGAGTGTGAATAAACAACAGGCTGTCTGAGAGGTGGAGGATGGACCTACTGTATCTTGGACTGCATTTCAAGTATTAAATGAGGAATTTATTATTACTGAGAGTTAAGTCATTTAACAGACAGCATGAGAAACTTCAGAAGAAATAAACACTGGAGGAAAACATATACAGAGACTTTACAAAAACTCACAAAAACATGGTTACAAATTGTACATTGCTTGTCACAGAAGGGACTTAGAGAGTTTAAATATGGCCACACAGGCACAGACTATTTACAGTCATGTTTAAGAACGAAGATATATGGTGGAAAACCTTCACACCCAGATTGTAGAATGAGGGACCGGGCCCAAAGGAGTATCAATCACTATAAATGGATGCACTTTAGTTGACCTAAGATGTATATAAAGTACAAACTGACAAAGTTAGAAGTATTGTGTGCTGATAGCTCTGCAAAAGTACGACCTATAAATTGCAGAGAAGTAACACCAACATAGATCAGACAGAGTTGTAGAGTTTAAAAACATAAAAATATCACAGGATTTTTCAGCCATTCCTACTCACAGAGTACCTGTAGAACACCAGACACAGTGACCATAAGAACTGAAAGAGAGAGAATGCTTCATCGCAAACTCGGCTCTTCCACTTGGTGAGAATGAGAGATTCAAAAGGCTAACAGATGTGAGTGGCCAGGGCCTAAAACCACGATGACAGCTATTTACAGAGCACTGAGATCTTCTGGGGAAACAGCACAACAGAACAGTACAAATTGGTATCTTGTCTGACCTCGTGCCCTTGCAAAAGCACCACAGAGAGGCAGCTCTAAAATACTTCAGAAGGCATTTAACATCCCTGATGCTCACCTTACTGGTAGCAATTATACTTCCTTTTCTCTCACTTCTAACCTGCATTGAAGAATGTAAAAAAATTTTTGTGTCAGGATCCTATGAATGCCCCTCACTGGGAGCTTTTAAGAAAGGTCATTATTGTTATGGACACCTGACATATAAAAACACTGAAGCACGAATAAGGAAAGACCACTCAGATGAGCAGCGAAAAAGGCAGGAATAGAGACAGTGCCCTGTATCTCAGCAGTTTCTTATTCGTTTGATCAACATGCATTTTACTGCTCATCACTTCGCCATTGGTCTGGATCAACCAGGAACACAGAATGAAGACAGCTCATCAACAGCATACCTTTACCACTTGCTGCAGCTGCACTTATATTTCATCCAATGCATACTGATGATACATCCCATGTGACTGGGCTCTTTCCTCTACTGCTGGAGTGACACTGAAAATTTCCATACTAGATAACCAACAGATTATCTTTTAGTATTTTTCCTCTAATACAATAACTACTTCCTTCCACAGCACGCTCAACTCTCATTTATCCACAGGCCAGACCTGAATATCCCTATCGATTTGGCTTAGACTCCCATCAACAGAAGGAGAAAGGGAATTTATGGGGCTAGGTTGCTGGGGACTAGCAGGAATTACTAGCAGGAAATGCTTTGATGGCAGCAGGGAATAACAGAAAATAGCCTGTGCAAACACTGTCACTATAATAAGCAAGAGGCAATTCTACATACTGGTGAGCTCATCTTTTAATTGCCTTGAAAGCTAATGCTTGCCCTCACAGAAGTGATTGCAATAAAGATCGTTTCAGTGCATCTTCACTGATTAAACAATGTAAATTAAGGGAAATTGTGACTTCTAGAAATAGATGTCAAGCTCCCTATTGGTTGAGAGTCCAGGGAAGTCAAGCCCAACAAGTTCAAAGGGAAGGAATGTGGCGCTATTTCCAACTTTCACCATTAAGACACAAAGTTGCCAGGCAAGGGAAATACGCTGTGCACCTGCTGCCTGTGACAAGAAACACTGGTGTTAATACTTCATGCACAGCTGCTTCCATCTAAGAAGCCAAGAGGAAGCCCAAGATCTCACAAAAGCACATTCCAAAGTATAATACCACCGGCGACATGTCAGAGCCACAATTGACCTAAGCATCCATGTAACACAAGAGGTACGTCCAGCTTCAGTCTCAACCACGTGGCAGACTTTCCTGACAGGGTGGCACGAGGCAGGGTTTGCCGCCATCTCCCCACACCGGTGCACCCAAGAGGGAGGGCTATGTTTTTCTGGGCCAAGGTTACATTCTCCTATCCCTTGGGAGGGACGAATTAGGTGTTTTCAACACATCAGAAACGGTTTGCTTTCTCTTAAGTAGCTTGCATCTGCTCTTTATTGAATCTACTGCTATGGAAGGCAGCCAAACCACTAGCCCAGACTTGGATATCTTGCAGCACACAATGCCTACTGCATACCAAGGCAGTTCCCCACTCCACTAGCACTACGAGGGACCACAGCTACCAGGAGATAATTGAGCCTGCCACCTCCCTCAGCTCTACAGGACAATTCATGCAGGGTCCTACCATCATCTGCATTTATGATCCCCATTAGAATCAGCAGCTCCTACTCAATGTTGCATCTGATAAATCACCTCCAGCTCAGTCTATCATAATCCCTGTTAGTGAACTCAGCTGGATCTAGTGTGATACAGCCATTGGCATACCTGCTAAGTCTGCCTCCCAGAGGCTCTGATTATACTGGGACATTTCATGAAGTGAACGCCTGACTCGCTACAACCACCATCCAGAAGCCACTCAATTCATTTCACATCCCCAAAGAAGCATCAAATCCAACAACTGATTTGCAATGGCCTCAAAGCAGCTGAAGTAACAGACTCTGTATTTCATTATAAGCTGCTTAAGCCCATGCATTCCCATCTGCAGCCACACCGCCTTTCGCTGGAGCTGCACAAATACATTAAGGTCATTGTCAAAACAATAGGATGTTGTCATCCTGGATCAGCTGAACAGAGACAGCAAGTAAGCAGTACTTGCATGGGAGAGCAGACAACAAGGGACTTCAGAGAAAGCTGACTTCTTTTTTTTTTGACAAAGGTGAAAATGCCCGATTTTTCTAAGCTAACTCCAATGGTCTGGGATGTTTTTAGCAGGCATTGACCAAAGGGCAGCATTTAAATTGCCTCGGTGCCTGTTGTAGTGAGGCAGAACAGCATGCTACAGTTGCCAGCACAGCTACTAGCAGTTGCTCGCATACAAAAGCATGCCAAATAGAGCCAGTACATTAAGAAAAGAATCCAGGTCGTTTTCTATATTTGTTTTTGCACAAAAATAGAAAATTACTGGCCAAATCAGATTATGATAACAAAGAATTTCAACTGCATAGGACTCTGCTCTGTCCCGGGGTTACTGCCTTCTATGTGACATTTTTGAGTAAAAAAATCCCAGACCTTGTGCATGTGAGAGTTCTGCTGCAACAGGCACATGGAAACCACAATTATTCAGCAACAAATGGTTACAGAAAAACACAGCAGTGACAACAAAAATCCACCACCAGACTGCCAAAGCAGTAAGAAGCACAGAAGTGAGATCTGCTTTGATACAACCACACTCAATTAGCAATTTCATCCCCTCTATATGCCTGGTATGTGCATATAAATAAGCATCTGTGAACATGATGCCTTCCTGGAGCTCAGTGTCAGCAGGACTTTGGAGCACACAGATCTCCACCCAGGTTCAGGCGTTGGAAAGATGCAGCCAGCAGCTGGGATGCTCTAAAACTCTGTCCTTGGGGAGCCTGCTGCTGTCTGTCACACCCCAGGAGCCACAAGAACCGCTTTGCATTCCTCCTTGTCCAGTGACCTTCCCAACACGAAACCAGCTCACTGGTGTCTTTAATCCAAACACTGGAGAAAATTCTTTCCAGAAACTCATTTAAGGCAGCCAATGAACAAAAGCACTTGTTTTCTTCTACACTTAACTGCTCAGTGAAGTCCACAGGCATCTTGGTTCTCTGCTGTAATGAAACCTCAACACACATGTGAGTCACTGTAATAACACTTCCTTGCACACTGAGCAACATGACAGGAACCTATGCTGAAGGCTATTTAGACGAGACCCTGTGAACACAAGGTGTTATTCACAACGTGGATCACATCCCGTCCCATTACCCCCTCTGGGAGCAGGAGTCATACACAGCCAAAGCCATTATAGCAATAGCTAGGAAGGTGGGAAGAATGAGAATACAGATCAAAATAGGAAGGGTATATCCTGTCTTCCAGCAGAGAAACTGCCCAAATTTCAGGAAGCAATATCCCTTTGAAGAAGTGATAGATGCATTCCATTTTGGCAAGCTCCAGAGTTGGACTGCAGGGAGACCTGAAGCATCCACAAAGCTCCACAAGCCCCAGGGAATAGGAGCACATGAGCGGTCTCCTGGTCTGTTTGCAAAGCCAGTGGGCTGCTGTTGGGGGAAAGAGGACAAAGGCACTGCTGCAGAGAAGCTTGCTGGGGAGAGACAAGAGGCAAGAGCTTAATTTGGAGAGAAAGAGCACAAGAGTATGTACATATCTGAAAGGGACAGAGGCAGGTTCTGCTGGAAGATTCCTCTCCTAAGAAAGAGGAACAAAATGGAACAAAACCTCTGGACCAAAGAACTACACTGTCTTAGTTTCAGCTGGGATAAAATTGTTTTATTCAGGGTGTCTGGTATGATGCTATGTTTTGGTTTTAGGAGAAAAACAATGTTGATAACACACTGATGTTTATAGTTGCTGCTAAGCAGTGTTGTACAGAGCTGAGACCATTCTCAGTGAAGGGCCCAGGGAGCTGGGAGGGAACAAAACCAAAACAGCTCACTCAAACTGGCCAAAAGGACATTCTGTCCCATATGGAATCATGTGGAAGGAGCTTTGAAGGGGGTGGGAGTCCATCTCGGTCTCTTCTGCTCAATGGGGAGCTAGCTGGGCATTGGTTGGGGGTTGGTGAGCAATTACTTGTGCATCACTTGTTACATGCATTCATATATAAATATAGAGTCATAACTAGTATCCTTTTTCTTTTCTCTTAGTAAATAGCTCTATCTCAATCCACAAGTACTACTTTGTTGTTTGTCTCACCCCTTCTCCCCCCTCCAATTCTCTCCCCCATTCCCCCTGGGAAGGGTTTGGGGGGGAGGGAGGGGAACAACTGTGTGGTGCTCAGCCACCTGCTGGATTAAACCACAACACACACCTACAAAACCTGGTATCAAACCAGCTTAGCACATGGCTCTGTTAACTCTGCCCAAGTATTTTCTGTTTGATGACAGACTGAATTGCTGCTCGCTGAACCGGGGTTATCTCCTCTATGCATTACCAGCCTGGTAATCAGAAGGGAACCTGGCAAACAGGGTAAGAACAAGGACAAAGTAATCTTCCCTCCGCGGTCTGCTGCCAAGCGACAGAGCTGCCTGCCTGCCAGCAGCAAGCGTTTCATCAGGGTCTCAGTACAAGAGCTTCTCTTTCCTGCAGGTAAGCATGTGTCATCTTGGGGACAGCCCATCTGCTGACTTCACTACATGATGGACACGGAGTGGGATGCAGGAGGGGAACAGCAGGAGTTAAGAAAAGAGCCTTTTGGCTCACCCCTGCCATCAGCAATGCACTCCCAGTGCTGGCAGCTCCAGGATGGCAGGTGGTCTGATGAGATGCTCTCCCCACCCCACCACTCCAAACATCCTCCTGGCTTTGTCAATGCAGCTTAGTGCTGAGGCCCCAAGGAAAACAGAGCTGCCCGGTTCTGCTGAGATTTCCCAGTTCATGGAAAGAGGGCACACGTCAAATGAGACCACATCAAGCACAATCAGTTCCAGGACTGCTTCCCAGGACCCCTAGAGAGCTGACAGCGCCATGCCTTGGCTGTTAAGCTCTAGTGCCACAAGATTCTCTCGCTCTCCACCACCTCACAGAAGTGGTTTGCATAAATACAGCTGTGTGGTCTTTCAGCAGCGTTTTCCTTCGGCTTTGCAGCTTCGGTCCCAGTAAAACATCTGGAAGGGAGTGCACTGGGGGACAAAGCCAGAAAGTTGCAAGCATACAAGAAACTGCGAGGAAAATCTTACAAACTCATTGGTATCTGCTCTGTGAGCTTTGGGATTTTCCATGCTGACGTTAGAATGACTTACTAGGGCTTAGAGTCCTCACACCTGTCCTACCATAGGTTAGGACCCAAACCATTCCTCAGTACTTTAGAAACTTGCTGTTTCCTAGATAGCTGCCCACTGAGTACCAGCTGCATTTCACTCCAGACTGAGTTCTCTCTTCAAGGACATTGGGCTAAAGAGCAGGACTTCTCCTAGCATTTACAGTATGTTTCGTTTCTTTCTCACTCCTTTCTTCCAGAATCTCTAGCTCCTTCTCTAGCTTGTGGAGAAAAGGGAATCATACAGGCGTTACTCCAAATCCAGTAGCCAAGCAGAGCATTCTGTTCTGGTTTCTCAAATACTTATTTAACCCTCTCCAGCTATCTGTGTTACAAAAACCTCGTCACCACTGGTTTTCCCATGCACAAACAAATTGCTACGTCCTCCCTTTTGTCAACTCTTTAAAAGGCTTCTTCATAGCCACCCAAAACACGTACTGTAAGTTGAGAACTGTGAAAAAGATTAGTTTTTAGCTCAGTAATGATGCTGAATTTAAATCACAGTTTTAAGTGGTTGCAGAACGTTTTAACAGCTGCTTTCTCCCTTACCCTCGTTCCCCACTTCTGCCTTCCCATTTCCCCTTGTCTCAGTTCACTGGGGGTCTTTTGGACTCTTCACTGAACATTCAGCTTAGAAAGAGGAATCAAATCAAGCTTTAATCAAGCATTCAAATCACTGCAGGTAGATCCATTTGACAGCCTCAATAACCAAGCACTCCTGTGACAAAAACTACCGACGCATGAAACTCACATATGCTGTGCAGAAGCTGAAGTACCAATGCAATGCAATCATCAGGGACTTTCCACAGCAGTCTACTAACCACACAGCGCAGATAAACTTCGTGTTAATAACTCTAATGCGCTGCCATATACACTAAATTGGGGAGGAGGAGGGGGGTAGCACAGAAAAATTCCCAAATGCCCAAGATCAGCACTTCTTTTCCATACGTATAAGCAAATCTCACTCAACTGATTCCTGGAATCACTATCATCCTCTCGAGCTCCATAAGCAGCTCTTCTTGGCACTGCTGCCCTGCACTCAAACTGTTCTCTTCTGCCATCGCTGTTATCCAGATCTTTTACTCACCACAGTAAAATTCACTTTTTGGAGGTCTAAATTTTTCTGCTGAGAAAGAAGCAGCAAAGCTGTTCTCACTTAATAAAGACCTGAAAACAGGTACCATGTGGAAACAGTCACAAAACCATATTTTCAGTTTCATGCAAAACCCTACATGTTTATCTGTGCTCATAAAGAACTATCACTACTAGAACAACAATAAGGATACAAAATTATTCTGCCTATTCCAAACCACAACTTTGGATCTCCCCACCACTTTTAGATGAGGTGGTATACATTTGAAATCTGTAAGTGCAAGACCTGAGGAATCAGAAGAGCAAGGGGCTGAAAGAACGATCTGTATTGCTAAAGAAGGTGGGACTAAGATTGCAGCAGTGTCACATCCACCATCCTGTTGCCCTCCTTAGCCAAGCAGGAAAACAGCAATAAGATTTCTGGAAGCTGCACTTAGCATGGCTCTGCTGCAACAGACTACCCTCCAGCTACTCCTGAATTCTAAAGGGCATAAAGGATCCACCCAAAAACTAGCTTGTCACATCAGGAAGAAACTTGACATCTCGCATCCTTTGTCCTCTGTCACATGCGTGTGACCCTGGCCAGACCACCTCAACATACACCTACCTCCTGGTGCTCATGGACATGTTGGTATAAGCACATGGATGAATAAAATTATGATAAAATGTGTCAGCAGGCAAAACCTACTTAAGGATTTTGTGAATAAATGCTACTTTCCCCTTCTATGAGGTTTTTCACTGAATTTTGTTACACTGATTTCCCTACACACGCTCAGTTCTGTGACGCTCATCCCTTAACGCCATAGCAAACGAGTCCATTTAGTTTCCTGTGTAAGTCAAAGCTCTTCTGCTTGTCTACCCCATATTCACAGCACTCATTTCTGAAATTTGCTTTGGCCACAGACTCCCTGCAGTTTATCCTAAGCCTAAGTGGGAAACTTCTCTCCATGAGAATCCGCAGGTTCTTGACATATCCTGTCAATTCCCTCCTGTTACACTCAGGTAATAAGGACAGAACAATAACTCCAAGGAGGTTATCAGGATATACTATGGCATAACAACTAACGAACTGTATTAATGCTCACTGTATTACTCCTGTGGTTGAAACTTTAATAAACATGGCTTTTCTTCACACAGGTGAAAAGGAAAATGCTTCCAAACCTCCTGGTAGATATAAGCATCTTAGGGCCATTTTCCATTTTATTAGAAGATTCTAGAGCTGACGAGTCTTCTCATCTTCATTCAAGATCAAACAGAAGTTACAGTTGGATGGCTGATGAGCCATTTGTACATTGCCACACACAGAGAAACACTGCAGCCCCAAACATTCCAGTCTGAGTCTGCTGAAGTAGATAGCTGTATAATTTGTACATATTAAAAAAAAAAAAATCTATGTTAAAAGGAAAGCCAGACATTAAAGTTCCTATCTGCAATAGTCTGTCTGTAAGATACAAGGCATCTTTGCAGCCTAGCATCCACTAACAAACATCAGGCAGAGGAACTGCACCCAGCTTGTGATGGAATGATACATTCCCTCCTCCCACTTTCCTTTTCTTGACAAGATTAGTTTCCCTGGGATGAAGGGAAAAGAGAAGCATGTGGCAGTGATGCATACAGTCCTGGCTCTGTGATAAGCAGAGACTGCAAACCCACCATTCTGTATCCTGCCAAACATCTGTGAAGTAGATTACAGGACTTTGCTGTTGGTTGAGTTGTTTATTTAAATTCTACCAGAAAACTGCATTTCAATCTCAAAACTGTACTCTGCTTCCCGCATTTCAAACTGTTTATACTATTTGATTTGGCAATATAACTCCATTTAGAAGGAAATGAAAGCTCCTTAAGCTCTGTCACTATTCACATGTAATGTAGGAAAAAACTGAAACTCATTTAAAATCTTCAGAAGAATTTGTAACGCATAAATAATCTAAAATATTCCTACTCATTATAGCTGGCAACATTAAGCAAGGACTAAAACACTGCTGGAAACAAAGACATGAAAAGATGAACTTCTCTAAAGGTCATATGCTACCAGTGGATGAATAAAATCCATCCTACCCTGTGGAAGAGCTTAACACCAAGAACGCTGTAAGCTTGACCTGATTGGAAACCTCTAACATTTGATACTCTAAAAAGACTGTAAGACATTGATTCTTTCTCAGTTCAGTCTAGTTATCAATAGGGTTAAGGGAAGGCAAACACAGACAAATGCTACTCAACATGTTCGAAGCTCTGAGCAGCACTAATAAAAAATGCTCCACTTTCAGGTTAGTGATTTACTGCTCCTCTGTCAAACAAAGGAGCTTCTGTCACTTGTGTCCTTTATCGAAAATACCAATCAGGGATTGACTCCTGGGTCCAAAATTCCACCTACCATCCACTTCAGGAAACAGAACTTGCTTCTTAAAAAAAAAAAAAAATCAACGGAGGCTATTATCACTTACATAAGCATCAAACCACCTCAAACTGCTTAAAAGCACAAACAAAGGAAGAAATAAGAATTTATTTCACAGGGGATGCTATGCTTCAAACAAAGTCAGAAGTTGGCTTTGAAAGTGAAAATCCCACTTTTCTAAAATACTGAATCAAAGTTTTGTGCTGATGGTCCTTTCACTTTAGGGCACGTACAAATCAATAAAACAACTTCTGTAGATATTACCCAAACTTCCTGGTTTCAAGTGGGACCAGGAAAGGCTACACAAGGGACAATGAAAAGAATAGTGAGCTGACATCACAGTAGAATTTTTTTTTAAAAGGTTTGGTTAAGAACAGCAATTAAGATGGCTTATAGGATTTAAATCTAGTGCCCTGAGACTAAATTGATTCCTAATTCAGCTACAGCCTATCACAGAGAGCACGGCAGAATCACAAGGTGATGCTGTTCACCTATATTCTATGAAAATTAATTTAATTGATGTGTAGTTTACTAATATGATCATTACTAATATGATCACTGCAGGCCCCCTAAGCTTTTATTTGTGTTGCTAAGTACATGCCTATGCTCTAGATCCTAAGATTTATTTTTATTTATTTTTACCACAAAATGCTTGTGAGAGTTCACCCATTTCTTGGGCACCTTTGTCTTATGGTCCTGCTGAAGTTGGACCCTGCTTGGCATTCTCTAAACTGCCCAGCATTGTTGTTCTGCCATTAAAGTACCCTTAGCTCACACTCAGTTTCTCCAGTTGTTTCACCACTGCTGTTATCTGAATGTATAAGTGTTGATGCAAGGAATAGGAAGCTTGACTGCCCTTCCTGTGACACATATTCTTTCTACATGTGGGGCTGCATGTGAGAGGGAGGAATCAGCCCTCCAGCTCCTAACCTTGCTTCACTCTGCCTTAAGATCTCTCCCGGTTTGGAGCACTGCATACTGCTAACCAAAATGGCTGCCCACATGCCCACACACCTTCGTTCATACTCGCACATTTCATTTCTGTTCCTGTTCTGATCATAAAATTATCAATTGCTAATAATTTCTTGATGTTAATTCTGTCTGCTTTGCACCACTTCTTTCCTGTAGCCTTACTAATGTTAGCACTTTCACCCTTTCTTAGCTCTTCAGGTTCTCAGCACTAGCCTGAGGTTTGACTGCTGTATCTCCAGGCTCCCTCCTCCCAAACCTGGCTACTTCTAATGCAACCACATACGCATCAAGTCATGATTTCTAATGGTCAAAAAGCCAGTCTCATCAGCATGGGGCAAAACGTCAGACAGACACAAAACCCAGGAAAGCTCTGCTGCTCACCATTTGGTAGCCATCAGCAGCTATGGATAGCAAAGCCTGCCCCCACCCATAGTGGGGCAGACCAGTACAGTTGCTCAGTACAATCTGTGAACCAGCATGCACTGCTTTATAAGTTGCCTGCCACAGGAAGAATGACAGCATGACTAAGCAGGCAGCATTTCAACTGGAAAATTCCCTGCTCACTTCTCACCTCCATCCTTTCTGTAAGCGCATGCTAATGCAGGTAACCAGATGGTCCCCTTCGTGTTGAACTTGTGCTCCCATCTCCTGCTGAGACAAGGTGTCCCACACTCACTCCCTCCTCACAAGCCAGGGAGAGAACAGTTTCCTGGCTTTTACCTTTAGTCTTCAACACAGATGAGCTGGGAAGTCCACGTGGGCAGCTTGTTTGCCAGCAAAGCCTCCTCCCCCTTGCACAGAGGGCACAGCTCTTCACACCACTTCCCACAGCAAGAAAAAAGAAAGGCTTTAGCAGATCTCAGCAATCGGTAACTTTGATGAATTGTCTGGCAGTGGCACCTGCTGCTAAGGATACAGATGTACAAGAGGAATTAAAAGGCATTTCTCCATAAAGCAGCTGATACCACTGCAGATATGTCATTGTATCAATATGTATTTTTTCCTCTCATCTGATCAATGAATTTTGCTTTGGTGAAAGAATTAATAAAATAGCTTGGGGACACAAATAACCCCAAATTAACTTTGCAGAAATACTAGTATTGGGACAGACAATATAAGCAAAAATATCCACTCAGAGAAGCAGTTTTTCATTCCGAGCAGAAATTTGCTACATTCAAAACATCACTGAATAAAACTCAAGAAAAAAAAACAACAAGCAAACAAAAAGCCACTGATATATATTTCATTTTGATCTAGTGACCCGCCTGGTGGATGAGGGAAAGGCTGTTGATGTAGTCTACCTAGACTTCAGCAAAGCCTTTGACACTGTCTCCCACAGTATTCTCCTGCAGAAGCTGGCAGCCCGTGGCTTGGACAGGTACACTCTTGGCTGGGTAAGGAACTGGCTGGAGGGCCGGGCCCAGAGAGTGGTGGTCAATGGAGCTAAATCCAGCTGGCGACTGGTCACGAGTGGTGTTCCCCAGGGGTCGGTGCTGGGGCCTGTCCTCTTCAATATCTTTATTGATGACCTAGATGAGGGCATTGAGTGCACCCTCAGTAAGTTTGCAGATGACACCAAGCTGGCTGGAAGTGTCGATCTGCCTGGGGGTAGCGAGGCCCTACAGAGGGATCTGGATAGCTGGGCTGAAGCCAATGGGATGAGGTTTAATAAGACCAAATGCCGGGTCCTACACTTTGGCCACAACAACCCCAAGCAACGCTACAGGCTTGGGGCGGAGTGGCTAGAAGACTGTGTAGAGGAAATGGACCTGGGGGTGTTGGTTGACGATCGGCTGAACATGAGCCAGCGGTGTGCCCGGGTGGCCAAGAGGGCCAATGGCATCCTGGCTTGTATCAGAAGTAGTGTGACCAGCAGGAGCAGGGAAGTAATTGTCCCCCTGTACTCAGCTCTGGTGAGGCCGCACCTTGAGTACTGTGTCCAGTTCTGGGCCCCTCACTGCAGGAAAGACATTGAGGCCCTGGAGCGTGTTCAAAGAAGGGCAACAAAGCTGGTAAGGGGTCTGGAGCACAGGCCTTATGAGGAGTGGCTGAGGGAGCTGGGATTGTTCAGTCTGGAGAAGAGGAGGCTCAGGGGAGACCTTATTGCTCTCTATAGCTACCTGAAGGGAGGTTGTAGTGAGCTGGGGGTCGGCCTCTTCTCTCGTGTAACTGGTGATAGGACTAGAGGGAACGGCTTCAAGCTGTGCCAGGGAAGATTCAGGCTGGATATTAGGAAATACTACTTCTCTGAAAGAGTGGTCAGGCACTGGAATGGGCTGCCCAGGGAGGTGGTGGAGTCACCAACCCTGGAGGTGTTCAAGGAACGTTTGGATGTTGTGTTGAGGGATATGGTTTAGCGAGAACCATTGGTGATAGGTGGATGGTTGGACTGGATGATCTTATAGGTCTTTTCCAACCTTAGTGATTCTGTGATTCTGTGATAGTAATAACTGAGTACTATTACAACTGATCTGTGCTCTGTGGCTACCAACCCCTTAAAATGGAAACACATAAACATTCATAGATTAGTTGAGTCTCAGGAAGGCAAACTATTCTTAAGGGAAATTCTATTTCAGCAAAACAGATCAGAAGTTCAGAAGGAATTCATGCGCATCATCTTGCAGAAATATCTCCCCATTCTGGTTGAGACTTCAGAAATAACTACAACAAAATCGCCACTAGAATATTCACTATAAGCTATATGCTATACCCACTGTATATAGCAAACCCTGAGGGCACATTTGTCATTTCCTCAAGAACTACCAAGGGAGTTAAAAGCACTGAATAAAGATGCTTTATTTCCTTATTTATAGCAACTTTCAGGGTGAATTTTCTTTAAGGTGGGCACATGAGAGCAATGGTTCTTCAGCTCCTCATCTGATTGCTTTGGCTGTTCAGAATGCACAAAGCAACCGCTCAAAGCTACTGTCAAAACAAAGCTGGGGATTTTCTGGCATCAGGCACATCCAGTAAGACTGCATCATTCTGGCTTAGATAGAACAAAAAGGCTCTACTGGCTGCTAAGGGCAGACAGAGGTGGGGGAAGCAGGTTGGCTGTAGGAGAGGATGTGAGGGCCAGGAGGGCTGAGCCAAGTCCATGGTGAAATCCCATTACAGGTACTAATTCAGACAGTAAAACTTAAACTTAATCTGCAGGCTGTCCTAAGTGCTTCAAGGGATGAAATTCCTCTTGTGCAACTGTTCTGGCTGCAGTCATACCACCTGAACACAAGCAAGGACCTTGCTGCTCTCCAAGACCTCTGTAGGATGCGCAGTAGGATTTGACTTACATAAGGAACATCCATCTACGTTAAACAGGATTTAAAATGTATTTCTAAAATACGAGATAAATTAAATGAGAGGCTTCTAACCAATGCAGTGTTGGCCAGCAGGGAGCAAGGGACTAGTTCAGGCAATGCTTTGGCCTGGTAAGATATCCTTTTGTCATGCCTATGAAGTACATCCCCTTTTGAAACTGTTACTGCTTTTTAATTCAGAGTACTTATAAATGAATTGTGAATCATCTGCAGTGAAATCTGTTACAGGAATGTTAAAGTGATGTTTTCTTTTTTCAACTTTTACTTGGGGAATCTTTGTTCTGGGCCTTTAGATTATGGGTTGCTTTTGTTTTGTCCTAAAAAGTTTGATGTTAGAGAAACAAGGCAGAGAATCTTGAGAGAATACCTAGAAAGACATTAACAGAGTTCTGAGGAGTGTTTCACAAATAAACAGTTCTTCAACTTGTATTTAATGGCAGCTTCCAAAATGATCGTTTCTAACCATTGCTGTACATCTACACTACAATGCGGCCAACCCGCAAAGGACTCCTGCCTTGTATAGCTTTGCTCCACACTTGTAAATGTATTTTTAGCTGTCTAATAAAAAAATAGGTACCACAATATCTTTCCCAATCTGAACAGTGTTTATGCTCACTGATAGAAGCACTGTGCTATGGAGCTACAAGACTCTGCTCCCTCTCAGCTTGCATTTTGTTGGTTGAAGGACTTCTCATGTGCACATAATTCTGTCCAGCTTCTATTTTATATCTGTCTGCACATTGCCTGCCAGGAATATTCCCTCTAACAATGTGTTCCAGCAGATTGGTCTATCAGACTCCATTCTGTAACAAGCTGAACACAACCAGCAGTGCTTAGCTCATGTTATGGCCTCTCCCAGCCCCACGTTCTCTTGCCAGATAGCCCCTGCCATTGTATTCAATCCTTTTCTGTCAACACTTGGAATTCTTCACCTCACAGGTAAAATTTGTAGCTTGCTCTTGTCAACACAGTGGGTTTAGTGTTGGCAGAGGAAAGCTTATGGGCAGAAAGGCATCAAGAGTCCACTGCTTGCATACCACCTCCTTGCATATCAATCCCACAGAGTTATGTGCTTGTAACACACAATCCTAACAGGATGGCAGCATGTCAGCTACAGAAATTATTTTAGGACCGTTCATAATATCATCCTGCTAAAGATGAGGCAATTTTGTGTGAGAAAAAAAAATGACACATAGCATTAATGCAGCTTTTACCTGACCTTGCTCACATACTACACAGCTATTTGCAATTCCTCCTATAAACTATGCCAAGCTTCATACTCAGAAATGAGATGTATATGGATGGTATATTTCCCATGATAGGGTTTCCTAAGTTATCCTCAACAGTAAAGACTTGATACTTCACACCACAGTTCTGGCTGGAAGTAATGTGGGCAGCATATGCACTGAAATTCCCAGCAAAGACATGAGAATGCCTGAGGCCTGGAGCTGAATTTTTGCTGCCTCTTCCCACTCTGCCCCAGCTGTTCCACTGCACCTCTCGGATTAAAGTGGGAATGCTGACAGAATGCTTCTCAGATGGGAACAAGAAGTCCCGGTCAGGGTTCTTCTCAGATCCGGAGAGGCAAAAGGCTATTTTAAATGTGCTGATTGTCAGGCACGTGGAAGACTCCACAAGGCTATGCCTTGGAGACTGGAGAAAGAGAACACTCTCCTAATTTTGGACATAGCTTTCCCTTTGGACTGTGGCAGCCATCATTCAAGTGCCAACAGTAAAGCACAGGGCACAAACATAGCAGTAGCTTCCATGGTCCACAGCTCCACGCTCTAGCAACACGTGGCCCAGGAAATTGCTGAGCTGGAAGTAGTATATACTTATGCTTAAGCACTTCTAACAGATCTGCTGGCCTAATATCGTCTAATTGCTTTCAGCAGGCAACATGTCCCACCGCAGTAAGTTCCTTGGGTTAACAAAACATGGCGTGAAAAAGCACTTTCTATTTTGCAACTACCATCTGAAAAATCAAGTTGTCCTACAGCTCATGTACCATGAGCAACTGAAATAAGCAGTCGTTCCTGACTCATGTCTCCAGGTTGTTTGCAACTGCCAAAAGACTACTTACTCACCCAACCTCCTCCCTCTGCCAGGCAACTATTACAGATAATAGCATCAGCCCTAACTGCAAGAACAGGTCATTTGGGGGGCACTGAGCACTGTGCCTTTTGCAGAGGATTAAGGACATGAGTTTCCAACTCAAAGCCTGTAATCATGCAGAATTAAAGAATTACAGAATTGAAGAACCCAGAGAAACATGAAAAGATCACGCAGACGAGGGTCAAACAGGTTGTAACTATGCCAGGCCACACAGACATTGGACCTGGACAGGCTGGAGAGCTGGGCGGTAAGAAACCAGATGAGGTTCAACAAAAGCAAGTGTAGAGTCTTGCACCTAGGGAGGAATAATTGCATGCACCAATACAGGTTGGGGGATGACCTGCTGGAGAGGAGCTCTGCAGAGAGGGACCTGGGGGTCCTGGTGGATGACAGGATGGCCATGAGCCACCAGTGTGCCCTTGTGGCCAAAAAGGCCAATGGCATTCTGGGCTGCATTAAAAAGAGCGTGGCCTGCAGGTCGAGGGAGGTGACCCTCCCCCTCTACTCTGCCCTGGTAAGGCCTCATCTGGAGAACTGTGTCCAGTTCTGGGCTCCCCAGTACAAAAAAGACAGGGATCTCTTGGAAAGAGTCCAGGGGAGGGCCACAAAGATGGTGAAGGGCCTGGAGCATCTCCCCTTTGAAGAAAGGCTAAGTGAACTGGGTCTGTTTAGCCTTGAGAAAAGAAGATTGAGAGGGGACCTGATCCAGGTTTATAAATATCTAAGGTGTGGGAGGCAAAGTGGCGAGGCCAGACTCTTTTCAGCAGTGTGTGGAGACAGGACAAGGGGAAATGGCCAGAAACTGGAGCATAGAAAGTTCCGCACCAATGTGCGCAAGAACTTCTTTACGGTGAGGGTGACGGAGCACTGGAACAGGCTGCCCAGGGAGGTTGTGGAGTCTCCTTCTCTGGAGATATTCAAGACCCGCCTGGATGCCCACCTGTGCGACCTGGTGTAGGGAACCTGCTTTGGCAGGGAGGTTGGACTCGATGATCTCTGCAGGTCCCTTCCAACCCCTATGATTCTGTGATTCTGTGACTTCATCTGTTCTCAATGACTGCCCAGGCTGGAGGTTGCCATTTACTCTATTTTAGTGCTTCACTAGCCCAGGAAAGTTTTATTATTAACAAACTTGAATATTCTATTCTGTGACAAAAGTCTTATTTCTTACCCTATGGCCACAAAGGGCTCTTTCCTTCCTCTTTCCAGCAGCCACTTACAGGTTTGCAAGGGATCATTAAATGCCTTTACCAAAGAACTCCAGTTCATGCAAATTTTCCTTTTAGATATTACTTAGACCCTGATCATTCGCATCACACTTGTGTTACTTTGTCCGGTTGATCCACAGCTGTCAGCTACAGCTCCCAAAAGGTAAACGATATCCATGCTGAGGTTGTACTGAGCACCAGACAAGGATCACTGCACAGGACTGATGGGCAAAATGCTTGGGCACTGCAGGATGGTCCTGCCTTTTGAAACAACAGTTAGCACTGACTTAAATTTACCTTGCGACCCATCGTAACCCCCAGATCTCCTGCAGGTCTACTTACACTTATGCAGTTGATTATTTCTCCAGTGAGACATATTGCATTTATCATTATTTTTCATATTTAAACCCCAATTTGTCAAGAGCCTTTTAGCCATCAAATGCATCTTCTCTATTTCCCACCTCCTCATAAAATCAGATCGGTACTGCACAATACGTGTACCAAGCTATGTGAGGAAGGAAAAACTTTCAGATTCCAAGAGAGTATTTTTAAAATTAAGTTATGAATCAGAGTCTGAACTACCTTCATAATCCTTCCCACTTGGTATCACAGGTGCAGCTCATCTCTAATGAGGTTTCATGGGATAATTAAATCCGGACAGCTTGGGCAAACATCCGAATCTTCAGTCACTCACCTTTGCTGACAGCCCTGGCAGATAGCTCATGGTGTTTTAATTCCTAACACAAAGAGCACATAATATCTGGAAGCACTGACTGAATATTTTAGACATCTCTCATTGTTTTTCTGCTGTAGGTAAAAATGGCATTATCTGAAGTGCTGCATTTGGAAAGGACTTTCTCATGTTCTTGTTATTTTAAGCAGCGCTGCTACTAGTAAAATTACACCACGGGTTTTGCCATGTCACTTCTTTAAAATACCCATTCAACTATTTTCGTGCCATGCGGATGACTAACCTAATGTCCTGCAACATATTTCTAACTCTTACTGAAGGTCCCAAAAGGGAACATACAGTGAGGGCAGCACATAGGACATGAGGAGGCAGGATTACTGCATCTATTCCTGTCTTTGGACTTTATACAACTCTGGGAACATCCTTTAAACTGTCTGCAGTCCATATTCACACCCTGTAAGACTGCTTTGGCGAGAAGAACCCAAAACTCCCACTTTAGAGGCAGAACACACCACCCAGTAGCAATGCACCAGCAGTTAATTTGGAGGCTCTGAAGGGGCAAAAAAAAAAAAAGGTAGAATTAGCATGTACGTTAATGACAACCAGATTTTATTCACACAACATCTCTGCTGTAAAATCATCCTCATTATACAGATCGGAAGCTGAAAAATAAAAAGATTAGATGAGTATATTCCATCTGTAAGGATGAAATATAAGCCAGGTCCTGTGCCCAAGCCCAGCACCTCACCCACTAGGAGATCTCAAATAAAAATAAAGCCATATAGATCTGACAGTTCCTCATGTTTGCTACTCATCCTGGATCTAACACCTTACTAACATAGCTTATAGTATGGAACTACATTGATTTCTGCAGCCTTATCCCACATCTTAGAGCAAGACACTCACTTTTATGAAGTTGTTTTTCCACATGAGATTTCCAAAAATCACTTTACGTTACAGATCAGCCTCATAGCGTGGGAACTGCATGACAAAACGGTATCCTCTACTCAATATCAGCAACATTCAGGAAAGCAAGCTGTGCCAGCATGATAGAAGATTAAGTGCCAGAGCTATCTCTGCCTGATTTTGTTTGCTAAAGCAACAGCAGTGGTATGTGGTGCCATGCTCAGTTAGCAGGCTCTTCTAATGCAAGCCCAGCCAGCGGTATCTGGAGAGAGCACATCTATAGGTGCCTGTGCTATGTGCCAAGTGCCAGCAGATCAAAACTCAGGTGCCCACAGCAGCGCCAGGCAAACAGGAATAGCACAGAGCAGGTTGGCACAAGCAGATGCACTGAGAGGGTCAGACAAGTTTGCAGCTTCACTTCAATGATGTGCCTGGCTGAGAGGTTACTGGGTGTGGAGCCACATCCTTGTGCCCCGGGCACTAACAACAGAATCTGCACCCGCAGCTGACATTGGTATCTTCTAGCAACATAAGATGTAGCAACTCACTCTGGAATGAGGATCACACAGTTATTCAACTCACAGGGCATCAAAAACTACATCAGCATCAGTTTAGCGAAGTCCTGCTAGCAATGGCCTGAAGGTTATGTGTTTGAAATGTCCAGAGACCAACAGAACAATACATTTAAAAGTGAAGTGAGTCACAAAAGCTTTAACAGCATCCTAACACCACTTTGAACAACAAGTCCTGACTGTAAGTACAACATTCTCTCTTTCATTAAGTTGAGTAGGTTTTTAATACTACTGAGAATAATCACCTGAATTCTGTCAGAAAGGGATTAAACCCACACAGATCCCATACATACCACAGCACTGACACAGCTTGAAGTTTTAGAGAGAGCTTTAGGTATCCACATTTTAAATATTGTTTTTTAAATGTACAACTGCAGGAAGGCTGTGAAAGAGCAATATTTACGTATTTAAATTCCCAGGGGAATTTCTAGGCTAGAAAAGTTTTGGAATGAAGCAAAAAAAAATCCAAAAATCAAGGACAAGCAGTCATACAAAACAGCATTCAGGTGGGAATGAACAGCAAACCCTGCCAAGCAAAACGCACCATCCCAGGTCTCTAGAAGCTTGTGATGTGCGAAGCTACAAGTCTGTGGAAGTGGAGCTTCACAGAGAAGAGATGCTTTTTTTTTCAAGTCATCATTGGTTTAGCGAGATTTTGCACAGATCAGCAGATCTTTAATTATTCACATTTAAGCAACTACCAGAAATGAAAACAACGTACGATACCTTGATGAGAGTGCACCAGCAACACGGGTCCCTCCCAGAGTATGAGCGGAGCAGGGCTGGGGCTCATGGCAGCGAGCTGCTCCCCTCCGGTGTCCGGCCGCACAGCTCTCATGGGCGCTCTTGCACAGAGCGAGCGCTGAACCCTGATTCATGGTTTCAAGCTCCAGCCGTGGAATGCAGCCATTGAAAACCCAGAACTATTTTTACCCCTGAGCAGCCGCAGCATTTCTATCCCATAAAGACTTCCAAAGCTAATGCCTTACCCTAAGCACACACACCCTGAACCTAACCAGCTAAGATGCATGGTTCCCTGGCATTCGGTGTGGTTTTTAAACTGCGCAGTTGCTATCAACAAGACAAAGCAGCTCAGCCCCTGGCATTATTGTCAGCCCTCAGAAGTCAGACATTTGATCCCAGTTGTCAAAATTAGAAATTCCTCGGAAATGCTCCGCTTCACAAGATAAGATCAGCTCAGAGCAATGACTATCTCTGCAGCTCATCTTGTACGCCAAACTCAGCCTGCATTTAACAAAAATGCAATAACTTCTTCAGTGAGCTGACAGACTGCAGACGCAAGTGAAACCACTCCAGGTTTAATCTTCAGTTTTATGGAAAATCACAGAGCCAAAGCAATTCCCCAAAATTCACAAGTCAAACCACAACTTTCTATATAGAACACATCCAAAAATATGAAATTGACTTCAACAATGAGATACAAATCAGAGCTAGACACTGAAATTGCTGTTCGAGACTATACAGATACCTGGACCAATAGAAACATTCATAATTGCAAGTCTTGAACCTAAAAGACCATACAAGTGTACCTCAGGAAGAAAAAAGTCACCTTGTTATTTAACACCCCTACAGTAAGACAACAGAACAGAACGGAACAGTGATCAGATTTTCCCATAGAAGAACTAATCAGATTTTTGCAAAGTCAACAATAATCAACACAATACACAAGCACTTTGGTAGGGAACAGTCTAGAAACAAGTGGACATACTTAACAGGTCCAACTGCCAAAAAAAACAGCAGACTCACTGATATAGCTTTTTCATGTCCAGCTGCTAACAAAGAAAAATAACGGCAGATGTGACACAGAAATATGCAGTTAAAACACAAGAGGCAAGATACACATCTACAAAGAACAGCCAATTATTGGTAGTCCTTAACCTGTGGAAGGACCCGGTGGCTTCAGTAAGAATTAGCAACTCCATAGCAACACATCTTACACTAAAAAGGAGTCCCACTCACATTCAGCTTTCATGGTGACAGAAGAAATAGCGTGCAAAAGGTGAGACTGGCAACTTCAGAAAGAGACCATTAAGCAGCAAATGCCATAGCCTACCTGTTTCCCAGAGTATTTTAGTGCAGAAAATCCCTAGACAAGTCTTTCAAATAACAGCTGCAAAGTAACCTACAGTAGGTTGGAGAAGAGTGTTGGAGACGTATCAGTTTGCCTGTCTGCTGCTGCAGTGAACATATAGAGGGCATCCATCTGCATCTGGAAAAATGCAATTCTACACGTGGCCTTTACAAGACACATTTTCTCCCAAGGCTACAGATTATCCAAGCAGGTAAAGGAATCCAGGAAAGCCAAAAGACAGAATATACAACAGTCCCTGACTAACTTCTAGTTAAGAAATGAAATTGAATTTTTACCAAATTAGAGCATGCATAGCTTTCCTCACACAAACACAAGAATGAGAAATGTTCGGCTAGCACTCCTTTTTCCAGCTAGTCACTTCCCCAAAGCAGCAATTGTGACTGATGCCACTTTACTCTGCAGGCTTCTCTTCTCCAGAGCTGCACTCTACCATAGCAGCAAAAGCACCAGGCTGAGATTCGGATGATTATGATTCAAATCTTGGCTCTGACATCAGCCACTCCTCTAACTTTGGGTCAGTCATTTCACTGGTACTCTTCCCTGCTTCCAAACAAGAGGTCTTGTTGAGGGCACCTCCCCTGGATCTAATTCCTCATCTTCCTCCCGTTCTGAACAAAGCAACATCTGTTTTCAATTTCTGTCCTCTTAGCAGCGGGAAACTGACATCAAGACTGATGCCTCCTGTGATCAGGTGGTGCAGTTTTGATGCTTTCTCTGTAGCTCAACTCAGAATCCGTCTCGTTTGGATTGTAAGTGGTCTCATTCAGACTGGAGATTCTCTCCCCCAGCTCGGAGATTTTCCCTTTTGATTTGGAAACTTTCTTTCTCAGTTTGGAGGTCCTCCTGTTGGGTTTGAAAATTCTCTTTCTTGATTAGGAGATTCTTAGTCTCAGTTCAGACTCTCTCTTGGAAACCCTCCCTTTTGGCTCTGATACTCTCTCCACTCAGTTTCAGAGGCTCCCTCCCTCTCTGGCATGGCACTGAATAAGGCCTAGTGGCATAAGCCAGGCCCCAGATAATTTGTGCCTTCTCAGATCTACCTGAGCCGCAACATCCTTGTCTCAAATACTTGCTTAGGCTCTCAGGATCTTGCATGTGTTCAGGAGTAAAGTTCCATGACACTGTCGATGCCCATTTCTCTTAAGTTTCTCCCTAGCACCTCCACACTCCCTGCCACACAGTATTCCCTGGCTTTGGGGAAGGCTTCCTCAAAAAGAAGTTTGTGCAGAGGTCCCAGAAGGTGGGCAGTAAACCCAGACTTCAAGGCCTTGTTTGCAATACAAGTCCCACAATACTGGTAGGCTTTCTAACTCTCCACAGGGTACAGAGAGGTTCATTCTAAAAGTACCCTTTTCCCAGCCTATGCCCCAATAAATATCATAGTTCTAGTGTGGTTTGGCCTGGTTCCATGACTAATGGGGCGGATGGACCCATCACTCTGTGACAAGGGAAAGGGGAGTAGGAAAAAGGTAGGGAGATGGGCCTAAAAAAAAAACCAAAACAGCAGCATATGAGGGTGAGGACCAAGAGAAAGCTGTTACTTTAAGGTGAATTTCACATTACAAGGTTGCAAGAAGTACTGTACAAACAAGATGGCTTTGGAAAACACCAGAGTATGAGCAAAGAGGCCAGTTCAAACACCAGGGCTGCTCCCAAAGACAAAAGGAAAGCAACAGCAGCAGAAGAGAGGAAAGTCTTCTGTCAAGGATGCAGTAAAGGGAAAACTGCAATAAACAAAACATGATGAAGAAAATGCAAACTAGATGACCACTGCCAATTTTGCCTATTTACTTCTTCATATGGCAATCATAATGTCTCTTTCCCATAGAAACATCTACAAGAGAAACATTTCCTTCTCTCCCTCACCTGGCCCCAAACCATCCTGAAAACCAGCGGTCAGTGTGAGGCACAGCTTGATTCCAAAAGGGAAACCTTTCAGACTCAAAACACAGCAAAAGACAGAAGAAATCCCATTCACACCAAGAACTTAATCACTCAGTAGTTGATTTCCCCGCAGAAGGAAAAGAGGCTTCCTCCTGAACAATTCCCTCCAAGAACTTTTAGACATTGGCTAATACCGCAGCCTCATCCATGAAGCATAAACTTTTTCTTACAGGGACTTACACACTTTCTGAACATAAGGCACTTATGGACACTTACACCTTGCACTGTTTTACAAAAGGAGAGTCTGAGTATCACAGTACAAGACAGACAAAGGGATTACGGTTTTAAATGCATGCAGCAGGACTTGCTGTAAGCTGACTCTCGAATAAAGTGGGTAATAAAGCTTAGGATGCTGGCAGGACCCCCATAAAGGAATTCAATCGCATTATGGTAAATTCAACTGTCTCATCTTCCACTCTTTGTCTAAGAGTACAGTAACATGGTCTCAAATCCCTGCTCCTTCACTGTCTTTGCTGTGCTGCACCTTAGCACCTTAACTAAGCCCACATAAAGGTCCATGACTTGATGTTATAGATTAGGTCTCTTACAGATCAAAACTACTTCCTTCTCTCAGGAGATGGAATACTTTCTGCTGTGCTCTTGAATCTCCATCATTTTCATGTCCCGGTTTCATGGTGCCCCACTGACAGTCATCCCATACAAGCGGTGGAGCAGCTAACACAAGTGTAGAGCCCATAAGTGTTCAGGTTGCCTCCTTTGTTGATATCAGAACTTATCACAACTCTTCAGAATTCACAGCTGTCTGCAGACACTTGGACACAGTGACATTTTCACAAATCAGGAGCCACAGTCTAACCCACAAGCAGAGATTCCGCTCTATGGAAACCACACTGCGTTTTCTGTATGGAAAGGTGACTTTTACCTCACAGACCGCAGCTGGAGATGACAAGGCCCATACAACAATAGCACATCAAGAAGACTCTGCTTGTCTCTCTTTAAGCCAACAAGAAGTAACAAATCTCTTTTGTCAGCCTTGGGTCGTCTCGTTGTAAATTACATCTCACGAAGACAGAAGCAAGAGAAGACATCCATGGAGGAACGGGGTGGGTTTGTTTGTACAATGGCTTTTGTTCCACGCAGCCATATGGAAATGCAAGATAAGGGTGTCTATTACTACCCAGAGACTATAGGACACACTGCACTCCGAGCACAGGCACAAGTCCCTTTAATGCCAACGGGTGCTGAGTGTGCTCAGCCAGAGAACACAGTTGCTGCATGTTCAAAGAGGCGCATATAGGCAGCAAGCACTTGCTATTTACTTCACTTCTGACAACTTCAGGGCAGTCTAATACTGCATTCACTTTGAGAAAACAAAACGGATCAGAAACATGCATGCTAATTAGCTGAAACCACTCATAACACCATACAACAAGTCCCCATGTGGATCACTGTTAATTCAATGCCTCATTTGGCCCACCTGAACACAACAAGCCAATTTTACTGAGGTGATGAAATTTTTGGATAAATCTCTGAAAAACATTATTTTAAATGAGAAAGGCAGCAAAAGAAGCAATCTAACACATACCAGCGATATTGTACAAGGGAGTAGGAAAGTGGCTGTGAAGTACCAGAGCTCTCTCCCAGCATGCAAGGCAAGCATTCTCATCTAAGGCATGAACACATATCTAAGATACTAGGAAGGGATGGAATAATTTCAACATGGTTAAGAGCCTCACAGGACATTTACAGTAGCTCTGCCTGTCCCATGCAATATCTGAATGGATGACATCAGGAAGACACAGCTTCAGCCCCCAGGATCTCACACACATGGTTATCAAGGCTTCCAAATGCCAGAATAAAAGCTTGCACCCACAGTTACAGGTACATTTCCTCAAACAGATCACAAAAAATTGTTAAACTCACAGGGAAACATTCTCCTCAGAGACAGACCGTAGATCACAGTGTTAAATCAGTAGCCCAAGTGAAAATCTAGTTTGCAGCTCAGTCATTAATTCTGCCGCTCAGGGGATCATTCACTGACAGTTGCACGAGCAGGGTCTCCTCCACAACCCAACTATGAACGTCATGGTAATCTCTAACCTCCCCCACAAATGACTTTCTCTTCCTCTCTGCCATTTATAATACAAAGATGCTTCAGTTACTCCCACCTTAAAAAATTTGTGCCAAAATACATTAGCCACTCTGAGTTCATTACAATTCAGGTGGTTTTTTTTTCCAACAAATCCCACCTAGAAAGATCTTGTTTATGTTCTCTGGAAATGGAAACCACTTTTGCCATTGACTTTATGACTCCTTAGTTAGGCCCTTCAGTAGCTCTGGCCATGCTCCTGGCTCCTGAGCTCTTCCTCTTCATGCCTTCTGAGTTACCCTTTCCTGAATCCTTCCACTTCTCTAAGTTCTCCCTCAGCGTGCACGCTGCTGAACTCTCCTCAAGCTCCATGCTTTTCAGCTTTCTTCTCTAGTCCCATTGGGCTCTTCTTTTTCTTCCTTCTCTTTCCCTTCCACGTTTCTTCTAAGTTGCAAATAAATTTCAGCTCTTCTCATGACACAAAATACCACACTTCTTGTTCAAATTGGAATCTCAGTTTGCTTTTTTTTATATACCTTTATGCATGGGTTTTGCAATTACCACAAACTCATCATTGCTAGAGCAGATATCTTCACTTTCTTCTCAAGTCTCTCCCACCCATTATCTTCTTTCTTAACCATTTGTAAACAGTATACATCCCTCCTGCTGTATCGGCTCCTAAATTGAATGTCCTTTGCGTCTTGGAGCTCACTCTTTACTCTTACATCTTGTATCTAAGTTGTACCTCAGCTTGGCAGACACTTTCCACACAGTATAACCTGCCCTACCCTTGCAGACTCACTGATATAGCTTGTTCATGTCCAGCTGCTAACAAAGAACAATAACCACAGGCATTTCTCAGTAATATGCAGTTAAAACACAAAAGGCAAGATACACATCTACAAAGAACAGCCAATTATTGGTAGTCCTTAACCTGTGGAAGGACCCGGTGGCTTCGGTAAGAATTAGCAACTCCACAGCAACACATATTAAAAAGGAGTCCCTCCCACATTCAGCTTTCATGGTGACAGAAGAATTAGCATGCATAAGATGAGGCTGGCAACTTCAGAAACAGGCCATAAGATCACCATTAAGCAGCAAATGCCATAACCTACTGGTCTCCTACTGTATTTTGACCAAAGGAACCGCTGGGCTAAAGCGGCAGAAAATCCTTAAGACAATTCCTTCAAAGCTCAGTTGCAAAGGAACATATATAGTACACACAATTAATGTACAGTAATCTCATTGCCGCATGCAACTCATGAGAATTCTTGACCCGATACACCTAAAGCTATGGCAATCAATATTCTGGAGACATTCCATTTATGAAAAAGTAGCAGAGCAATCACAGGACTCTTTCTCTCATCACTCACCATGAAGTACCCCTACCATCATTTGGACTGATTCTGCAGCTCTAGAGAATATGGGGGAGCACAAGGAACTCAGCAGTGAAGGAGGTCTCTTGGGGAATAAGAAAGCTACAGTTGAAGTGTGCAGAAGAACATGAAACACATCTCAAGATAACCAGGTCTGACATCAGTAATATGAAGCTCAAAAAAGGCATTAAACAAACAAAGCAACAAGACAAAGATCGTAAGATCCAGAAGACTGAGCCGCTTCAGCTTACTGCTGTGGGAAATAAAGCAGAAGAAATGCTGTTACTGTGAATTCCTGTCTCCATGAGAGATCTTCCCAGCCAACAGCCTTCTGCTATTTCTGCAATGAGATGGCTCTCCCAAACTTTGTTGCATTTTCAGTGAGACACTAGAAACCCAATCAGCAACAAGAAGTAGAGAGAGAATAAGTCTAGTTAACAAAAGTAACTTCACTTTCTATGTCACTTTCCACCTGAGATTTAGGACGTACTTGTTGCCTACATGCTAAATACCTACTTGTTCAGAGACAGACGGTGTCTGAAATCACTGAATCTCACAAGGAAGAGAAAGCGTAAGAGTCTGATGCAAAGCCCTTTCCTTCCCAACAGAATATTTACCATTCTCACTGCATACTACCAATAGAATTCAGCGTGGGTGGATTTTTTTTCTTTAATACAAACCTGAGGCTGCCTGATAATTTCTGCCTTCAATATCTCATTTAGCAAGCCTCAAACTTTGTGAAAACCAGAAACTGAAGAGCCAAGATCATCTCCCTGGGTTTTTAACCATGCTCTCTTGGAGACTGCCAACACTAGAAAGGAAATCATTCACAATTCTCCCACAGGTGCACTCGCTGATTCATTTAGAGATGCTGAAGGACTGCTCAAACTGGGATTAACTATAAGAGGCCATCTGTGAGCGCCTCAGAATTTACTGATTTGTTTCTAAATTAAGAGTCTCAAAGTTATTTACACCTTTTCTTATAAAAGCTAATCTTTTCCCCTCTGTCCCTGATTTTATCCCTTATGAAAGTGGCCTGGGATCAGTAGTCAAAAAGGAAAAAAGACCAAAACAAAGGCCAGCGTGAACCCATGGCTTCTAGGTATCAAAAGACTAAATTACAAAGCATAGCACAGTAGTCACCAGGCCAATTACCAGAGAAGCTTTAATATATAAGGAGGGAGGAAAAGAATGAAATGGAAAAATAACAAGAGTTTCAACTTGTACCAAACTACTTTTTTCCCCCGTTTAGAAAATACTACTTCCCTCACTTGAGAGTTAGAACTATGTAAGGTATCTTTTCAGATATTTTCAGGCATAATCCCAAATCATGAATCACTTTTTCTTGAAGAACCTATGTGCTTATAGGAAAAAAAGGTATAATGGAACTAATGATCACTGATGATAAACAGTCCATGCTCCCGAAGACCAACAGAAAAAGGAACTTGAAAACTGTTTATCAGTTTTAGTGTCAGCATTCAGGGAGAACATCAAATTATCAAAACTAGCAGTTACAAAGCAGAAAGTCAGAGTTCTTTCTTTTACTCTTCAAGAAGTACAGCCAGGCTGTCAATCCTGCTTAAACAGAAAGCGAGGGGAATAACCTGAGTGCTGATGTAATTGCTGCCACTTTCTCGCACCACTCAAGGGAGACTGTAGAGAGATGTCACGTCTCACTCGTAAGGATATTCCTAAAAAGGAGAATTTCCAGCTTCAATCCCCAGCTAACTTTCTGGTAATCCTTTTGTACTTGCATGCAGAGTGACCAAGCATGAAAAGACACTCACAAACACAGGCTTATTTCTTCTTCAGCAGCCTCAAGTGCTAGCAGTCATAAATAGTTGTCATCACTGTCCATCCAAAATGCACATCCATGAGATAGAGAAACAGCTGTACAGCTACCAATAGCCAAGTTTCCAATCACAACACAGGCAAGTTGCTAACTGCAGGCTTTATGTGCAGTTCATGTCACTGCAATGTCACACCCAACACCTTGAGGAGTCTCATCCGCTTCACAGGGGTGAGAGGTGGCAGAGGCCAAGAAATGACTTCACCTGCACTGATACAAAACCAGTCTGACAACAAGGGAAAGCTCAGGCTGCACCACTTGCACTTCAGTCCTGTTGCAAAGAGGAGGAAAACTGGTAACAGTGGCAGTTTCTGCTTGAGGCTTGCACTGCTGCAACCCTATTGCTGATGCCTGGAAGTGCAGGCAAGACACAAGAATTAATGCTATATGTCTTGTTTCTTTTCCCATCTCTTAAAGCATCTGCTCACTGTTGAAAAAGGATATGGGGACAGGTGAAATTCAGAGCTGAAGCCCACTCCTCATGTGGCTATCTTTAATTTCTGGCTTCTTTTACAGAAAAATATCTCTTGGTAGACAATGCAAAATGTATCAAATCAGAAATTCCCGCAGATACCTTCCCTAAATTCTTTCTTGGATCACAGCCTGTTTTTCCCTCCTCGTTTCTTCACTTACCTCCTCACTTTATTTTACTCTCCTACATCAATAGCTAGAATGTCAGCAATCTCTGTAAATACACACACAGAGACAATGAATGTCATAGTACCTTGTGGGTAAAAAACATATACATATCTCCTGCATTACTACATTCACGTGACTGCTCCTTGTCCAGTTCTTTAGAATATAAGCTGGGAAGAAAAGGAGGGAAGAAAACAATCACAATAGGACTAATTATGTGCACAAATGCACATCATTTTTACTTTTTTTTTAATGGAATCACGCCTGTAGAATTCAACAACAAATATACTTCTTTCCAAGTAGATGTTGAACAAATCAGAGAAGAATTACTACTTAGCTTGTATGACTTGCAGCAGAGTCCTTCCTTATCCTAAAGCTTACTTTTGCTGGTAGCAGTGGCTATGCTAAAACATTTTCCAGTGAAGAAGAGGAAAAAAAAAAAAAGATACATTTTGGTATTTGTGAGAATCAGCCACAAAGCACAGCTTTCCCATACATCAGCTGTTCTCCAGGTAAATCCAGTTGAATATTTTGCATTTACCCAATTTACCCAGGGCTGGCATACATCTGAGAGTCCTAACCACATCCACTGTGCACAGCTAAGTATAGTAGCATGCAATTAGTCCAGGATTTATCAGAGTAGGCTAGAAGACAGGGGACAGCCATAACTATGTTAGCTGGCACTTCTTGTAGCTTTCCAGCCCTGCTCTTAAAACAGGACAGCTAACCTCCTCAGCTCTAACTGAACGGTACAAGAACGGTAACTGGTAAGAGGTGCTCTTATCTGGGAAAGCTGTATGTGATATGTACAGCTTAGACATGGTAATCAATAAATGAAGCTGTGATCAGAAGCAGCAGCTGAGCTTCGGCTAATCATAGTGGGGTATCTTCTATCTGACAGATCAAATCCAGAACAGGAGTCTCTGCAAGGGGAAAAAGCTGGATCCCAGCAGTTTCTCATCAGTATGTTGTGGAACAGTTACTACCAAGAAAGAAATCTGAGTGACACATTCAGCACTGAGCTGGACTTTGCAGGTCTGATCACCTGGAGGCAGGATTTAAAACATACTCAGCAGCAGCTAGTTCAGGTGATCAAATGAGCAGCTGCTACCTGCTGGCGCCAGGTCCCTGGGAAGGGGCAGCCAGTGGGAAGCAGGCATGGAACAAAGCACACACTGTGCACTGCTGCACACACAGCAAGGCTACAAGGCATAACAGCATGCTTTAGACATACATTACAGCAATTAGCAAAAAAGAGAGGGTTAAATGCAATTTCTTCTGATATATATGTATGTATGTACATGCCCCTTTCTTCCAAGTGTTAGCCACCTGCATCAAAGTGTTCTTAGGATACAAACTCTGACTATCACAGTTGCTCTCCATCATCATGATTTTCCTGAAGTTTTGCTCATTCTACACGCTTGTCTGTTTCCTCTAGGAACAATCAGTTGATCTACTAAAACACAATACCCCTCCCATAAAATCTTTCCTCACATACTTCTTTAGACCAGCAAATCTACCAAAACACAATCACTAAGGTGATGGTAATAAGCACTGTCACTAACATAAGGATTCTAAAGGCATTATGCACCTAGCTTACTTATACGTTCAGAAAAAAGCCAGCAACTAAAAGGCAATAACATAAATATATGACCATTTTCTTCTGCTTGTGCAGTCATATCTTCTCTGAAAAAAAAGATAAAAGCCACAATTTTCAAAGGAATGCAGAAAATCAGAGCTACGTGGAGGTGAATGTGCTTATCCACTATGTGGATCATAAATGTAAAGCACAAGTCATTTTTTCATTTGGAATAAAATACTTCTGTGCATTCTCTCAAATACTACTGTTCTACCATTCTTACGGAGGCTGGTATTTAAACTTTCCCTGAGTCCCCCAGCGTCTCACAAAGATCCATCAAATGTAGCTTCTAGTCCTGCTTCGCAGTTCAGCATTAACTCACGCACGCTCAACTCCTTGTAAACACTGGTTTTTCCTGAAAGCAGTAATTTGCATCAATGATGTATCATTGTGCTGCTCAAGCACCATGGACTGGCGCAGCACCAGCCTGTTCTGCACAATGCCGCAGGCATATCCCTGCTAACGATTCAGCATCTGTATTTGAAAGCTATGGGTATCATTAGTTTGCATCACGCTAGCAACTGAACTTGGAAATTCACAGCCAAACACTGGCAGAAGTGTTTCTTGAGAGAGTTAGATACGTGTAAAAATGACAACAAATAAGCATACAAGCAACATCAAGAAGGTGGATAAAGAATGCGAGAGGTTTTCATAAACACTGCCTACCTTTTCCTCCAACACAGATAACGACACACTGTCAAGATCTTTTATTAAACCTTTACAGCACTAAGATCTCAACGTGCTGGAAATAACCCAATGCAATGCATTGGAAAATTGTTAAGCCATAATCATTTTAGCTAAGAACATCATATTTATGACAGCTTCACCATGTTCATTACAACTTTGGCAAAAATGGAAAGCTTTTTACTCCCCATTTAACAGCTATTTTTGTCAAGGCCAGCACTGCTATACGAGAGCACTAGAGGCTCTGGCTGCATTTTAATCAGAACCAGTCACTCCTTCTTCATTTTAGGCTAGAGAATAGTGTTGAGACCTAGTTTGCCTGTCTACTGCTGCTGTGAACATATAGAGGGCATCCATCTGCATCTGGAAAAATGCAATTCTACACGTGGCCTTTACAAGACACATTTTCTCCCAAGGCTACAGATTATCCAAGCAGGTAAAGGAATCCAGGAAAGCCAAAAGACAGAATATACAACAGTCCCTGACTAACTTCTAGTTAAGAAATGAAATTGAATTTTTACCAAATTAGAGCATGCATAGCTTTCCTCACACAAACACAAGAATGAGAAA